>KK120761.1:74657-179679 GCA_000611955.2 Stegodyphus mimosarum | reverse complement strand
TACCCCATTTATCTAAAACTTAATAAAACCAATAAAAATCAATTAATAATAGACTATCTTGATCTTAGCATAAATAATCTCCAAGACTTTTTGATAAAAGAAGACAATTCATGTTTTCTACAATAAAACATATAAATTGGTACTTACTTAAAAACTGTTTAAGAGCACTTATAAATTGTTTGAGAACTATTACTTAAAAACTATTGAACTTAAGAAACTGTTTGAGAACAGTTCTGGAAAAGTTATAGCAAATACAGTTATTAATCAAATTAACAGAATTACTAAAGCTTCCACTGAAATAGGAAAACAACAAGAAAAAATTGTCATGACCACCAAAATTTTGAAAGAAAATGAAATTCCAATTAACTTTATTAACAGTCTTAAAAAATCTGGAGTAATCTACACCCTATAATGTTTTTAAACAATATGAATTTTTATAGGAAAGATTAAATAAAGAAGGATGTTCTAGACGATATTATACTTTTATTTTTAGCCCAAAAGGGCAATTTGCCCAAAAGGGTTATACATTTCCTTTTGGCATTTTACGTTGGTTCACTATAAACGGAGTTTCACTTTTCAAATTGTTGCCACCAAATATTAGAGCCCTGCGTTATATTTAATGAATTTAAATAATGAAGAATCTTCAAGTATGTTTCTCACACTGTGAAAATAACGGTACCTAGAGACATCAAATTTTGAATAACATAGTCCACCACTCGAATATGGGCATCTGGAAGCCCAAATTTGGAATTTGTTTTACTATTTATTTCATAATTTACAAAACTGTAAACGAATTTCTGGTTAACAGACTCAACGATTTCTACGAGCAATGGCAGCATTGTACGAAAAAAAAATTTTTATCTCCAGCGCGCGAGACTATGTATCGGAAATTCTAAAGATATGCTCTTTTAAAACTATTTTGTGATATTGCTGTTGAATAGAATTTTATGTGTTAAATGCGAAGAACATGATACTTAACAAGTAAAGTTAACTCACAAAAGGTTAAAAAAACGCCCTTTTGAGCGTAATATAAAATCTGAAAGCTTTTAGATTTTTATATCATTTTTGTCTGTGATATTGCTGTTGAACTGAATTTCATGGTTCAAGTGCAAAGAACATGATATTTAATAAATAAAGGCAACACACAAAACGCTGAAAAAAACCCTTTTGGGCATAATCTTTTTTCTTTTTTTCCCTTCAAATTTTAAATTTTTATATACTTTTGCCTATTGTTAGATCTTTTTCTTGACTTAGCTGTTACTCAGACTTCTTGCTTTTCTAACATTAGTACTTTTTCGTCCTTTTCTTCCTTTCCTCTACACTTTTTTTTATTTCAAAATTATTTTTTTTCAAGCATTAAACTCACCTATTATTAGGAGATTCTAACTCGCATTTGCCAATTTGTTTCGCCAGTAAAACCAAACTGGCGACCCTTGGCACCTATTTTGAATCTAATCACCTATTTTGAATCTAATCACCTATTTTGAATCATTGTTTCGAAATTTGAACTTTGATTACGGATTTCTCACTTCATTTTTTGTAGATTCTATTTCTATTTCTACATTTTAATTTTATTTTTTTTCAATTTTAATCTTACAAAGTGTAAAAGTTGCTTAACTATATAATTTATTAAAATTTAAAATTTTCTTCAATTCGTTGTGTTTATTATTTTTCACTAACAGATTACTACTTCGTCCTCTAAATACTCTTTTATTCATGTTCTCAGTTTATTTTTCATTTCAAATTTGAATTCAGTGGAAAACTCTAATTTTATTCTTTTACTTGATTTGACGCGCAATTTACCTGCCGTCGAGGAGGATTTCAAATTTTTCGGAAAACCTTTATTAATTAAAAAACTTTGGAACAGTTAATCAGCTAATTTTGAATACAACCAAGGTTTTTCAATGAAATGTGGATCGAAATTGAGTCTGACGTATCCTCCTCTTGATAACGCTACTTCAGATTTAATTGAGTTCCTCTTCTTTATTTATTTTTCTGGTTCTGGTATATATTATCAGGTTTTTATAATTTTTTGTTTTTAATTTCACATTGCTTTAATTTTTATTTTGTATATTTATAGGATATTTTGAAATTTATTGGTACTGGATTTCACGTTTTGGGGTCTTTGTGTAAAATAAGCTCTAAATTTCTTACCTTTTGTCTACTCTATATATATACGTACAAAAATAAATATAAACACAAAACTTTTTATGAATAGAAAATGTAACTATTCGAAGAATTTTCGAGCATTATGGCACATAAAACTGATCAGTAAAAACATAAAGAAAGAAATTTAGAACTAATTTTTAACAAAGACCATAAAACAAAATTGAAATAAATAAATTTAAAATGATCCTATAAACGCAGAATTAGAATAATGTAGATGTAAAAAGAAAATAAACCATCACAAGAAAAACCAAAAGCACAGAAAGTAAAAAAGATCACGAAAGAAGAGGAATTCATTCAACTCAAGGCATAACGTCGTTAGTAGGAGGTACATTAAAATTAGTTTCAATTCCTCTTCCATAAGAAAATTCTTGCTTTTCTGTATCCAGAATCAGGTGATGAACAATTCCTATAAATGTTTTAAGTTTAATAATTCATCCGAAAATTCTGGCCCTCCCCAAAGCAAGAAAAATGGCAAAATACAAAGTAAAATCATTAATGAAAATGTTTTCAAATTAAAATGAATTTTCCAGAATGAAAACTTAGCCAAAATACGCAGAAGAATTAAAATATCAGCGAAAAACAATTTTATTTGTTTTTGAATTTTTTAAAATTTAATTTAAGTTCCAATTTATTTTAGGCATTAATTTATTTAATTTGCCGTGTTGTTTGAGTGTACTTGTTTTGCATTTTATTTTGCTATCTTACTGAAAGTATTTGTAAATAACACACATAAACATTTTTATGAATTGCTCTTAAAAACTGTCTGAGCACTAAAAGCAAACATTTTATTCCTTTCCGTTACCATCTATAACATACACTGAGTATTTTACTGTACATCGATTTCTTGCGATAAAATTCTTCGTCTGAGAAATAAAGCTTTTAAAATTATGTCAAAGTAACGAACAAACATTAAAACTAAGTAGTATAAGGTCAAATTAACAAGCATTTTGGCATTCTCACATTTAAATTATATAAAGTAAACGAAATTCTGGTAATAATTATAACCCTCATAAATTTTACAAGGGAAATCGAAAGCAACCATTTTTAAATCCCTATTTTCTTAAACAAAATTTAATTAAGGAATCCATTGCTTCATACTTTAGAAAAGAATTAAATCCATTTACTTAAAGTTCAAGAGAAAAACTTATATTTGTTTGCTCAATGTCATATATTCCCATTAGTGACAATATCAAGATCATCGGCATAAAACGTGGCCTATACTGATTAAAATACTTAATGTATGAAAAATTAAATATGTATGATTCCTTTAGGAAAAAGAAAATTTTTCCGATAATTATGTTGTTTCTTTCTCTCGAGTATTTGCAATAATATCCTGATTGTGATCATTGTGCCTATTCTTATGATGCTGGAATTCGGAAATATATTACTGAAAATAATGACACACAAGCACCGTGTTAGTGAAAGTAATTTACCATATGTCTTTACAGTAACGACGTCACTGGGATCTCCCTCACCATAGTCACTGTTGGCTGTGACATACAGCTGATAGAAGGCACCTCCGTGTAGGCCTGTGAGTGTATATGAGTTCTCGTTAGCCGACGTCACTGCCACACGTTGCCACCCCTCCCCCTTCTTCCGGTAGTGAATGGCATGACCTGGGAGAGGAGAGAGGAAATTAAAAAACAAAATCCTTTCAACAGATCGGGTGGACTAATTGAGGGCATCCTAAAACGGATTGCACCCATCACGTTGACAGTAACTTTAAAATACACTTTTTCCCCTTTAAGTAACCTCCAACTAAGAGTGTAATTTTTCCACAGAATGTAAACATGACCTGAAATTTCAGAAATAATAGTGATATTATGTCTTGTTAACGAGATTAATTAATTAAATAATAAAAAATAGAAGATGAATTTTTAAAAAATTCTCATATAATTACTTTGTTCTTGCAGTTAGCGGTACAGATACATCCATTTGTTTAAATATCAGATTTTGTATACTTAATGTCTGTCACTGAGTATTCAAGTATTGTACATTACGTGCATAAATTTGGAAAACAGGATACAGAATTCTCTCCTTAATGATCAGTCTTGTATTGCGATCGAACAGAACTCGCTAGTCTTAAACGGATTTGACATTTTTACTGCGGAATATTTAAAAGCACATCAAGAGTTTCAAAATTTTAATAACGTGTAATTATCCTAACAGCGCTTATAAGTTCAGAAAAATGCAACATTCTATCCCCCAAACCTACTTAAATTGAAATTTTATGGAACTTGAATTAAAGCTCCAAGATTGCGACTTCTGACAGGCCACTACGCAAATTTTTAAATTTCCTTATTACCGGAGAATAGGAGTTTTTATTACTTTCCTTAATGCAAAAAAATTAAGGCACCTGCAAATACCATAGTCGTATCTTCTTCAAATAACAACACCTTTTCTAAGTTAAATATTTACTATACAACTATGTACAGATTACATTTTAGAAGAAATAAAACATTTTCGCTACAGTAGAGCGCGCTAAGCAACGTCCGCTCTCTTCTCTTCTACATACCAATCTCCTACTTTACTCCCACCTGCCACCAGGGAAGCAGTCATCTCCCCTCTTCCGGCCGAGGCGAGAAGAGAGTTCTGTATCCCTTCTTTGAGGGTGGGTAACCAAGTGTTCTTTAAAGCAAGGAGACGTTACAGCATCCTCAAAAATATCACTTAAGATTCCATGAACTCTTACTTGAACTTGTTCTTAATAATTGCTTTCTTTTGCAAAATAAGAGCTTACAATAATAATTTTTCCAGTATCTGTTAAGTATGACCGATTTTTTGTAGCTTTTAGATCTACAATTAGGACCTATATCAAACAGATAGAAATTAAGTAAATTATTGCACTTTAAAATTACACTTCTGACCTGGTTTTTCCTTTAGGCATCTTAAAATTCGAGCTTCTTGATAGGAAGTTATAACATATCATATTTAATATTCATAAAGGTGGAGCTTTCTGATGAAAAACTATAATATATGCATTTTTGGTATTCATTATTGCGCAGGAACTAGAATCACAGTAAATAGAGCTGCAATTTCCACATAAAGAATAGCGTAGTATTATGTTAAAACACGCGAAATTATAATAAAAATAAATTCTAATTCTGAGTTCTAAATTACATACTCTGAATCCATCAGTATAATGTTAGAGTCAGATAAGCGAGCGCTTTAAACTAAAAAATGTTAATACAACAATTTAATTCGAATATTTTTTAGAGTGTTTACACCAGAAACAGTATTTTAAAAAATATACTTTTCTCTTATAAATGTATTAATAATCTAAACCGGTACACTCACATTTAAGTCTTAGCTATGTTCATTCATAATCAACTGATGTAATTATTTTGAAAGTCACCATTTTTCACTTTATTTTATGCACTTCAAGTCGTACATCATCAAAAAGCACATAAATAACATTCTGCATTTTAACTGTAATATTATTATTTGTAAATACGAAACTAGCTGTGTTTAAGTTACCTGTTGAAAAGTAAAGACCACATCAAAATAAATGTATACATTATCAAATTTTTTTGAAATAATGCAGTTTTTTCTCTTTTTTATTCTAAGACAGAGAAAAATTCAGATAATTTATTAAAAGTACTCATCAATAACTTTCTTGATTCATATGAATTAAAAATATTACAGTCATATGCAAACCTGATATAGGACTTTTGGTATCTGCTGATCGCCACTGTATTTTGATAGATGTCTCTGATGTAGCTACCACAAAGACTATTGGCGCTGGAGGAAGATCTGAAAATATATGCAGGAAATTAGTTGTTAACAAGATTTATTTCAGAAAAGAAAAATTATTCAAGGCAACGCTTTTTAAAATTTACACACAGAACCGAATCACCATTTTTTCGCTCGTCCAAAAATGATTATGCTTGAGATTAGATTTTTAGAAGATAACAATATCGAATTATTCACAAAAAGCCAAATTACAGCTAATAACTTCATATGCCTGCAAGAAATAAATATGCTTTCATTCTTACTAATTTACCTGAAACTTAAATATAGAAATTATTTAGTATTTATGCATATTAATTGATACGAATGTTGCAAATATGACTCAGCTACACGAATGTGCAAAGCTTAAGGAACAAATTAATTTTTCAATATACAACTACGAAGCTGTTGAAAAAGGCTTTTTGAAATCAATAGAATGAAAAGCCAACTCAGTAGAGAGGTGATCCATTTGCAAATATCACCACCATGACATTAGAGGGTACTCAGGGCACTCAAAACGCGATGAGTGAGCACAAGAATGCAAGGCAACTTAAAAAGAAGAAAGAAAGTCCTATTTCCGGCATTCTTTCGCCAGTGAAAGTGAGACTGCACGTGCAGCATGGCTACAAGAAAACATCAAGACGTCTTCACACATGACAGAATGATTGGCAAGCTTGACAAAGGACGTAGTTTGACGTTTGTAGCCCAAGAGTTTGGAATTGATGAAAGTTTTGTTTTATGAGCTTGGAAAGCTCTCCAAACGATAGGTACAGTTCTATAAAAAGTTGGCGTTGGTCGACCAAGGAATTCAACGGTGACTGTTAGGTGCCAACTGACCTAAACAAAATTAAGCATTGCGTTGTGTTAAGACTATAAGTTATTGCATACAACCCGATGAACCTTGATACTGGTGAAACAAATGAGTGTTAACATATTTTAAAAGGAAACACATAACTCAGTAATACTAAAAAAACTATAGAGTTTATTATAATTTTTCTTTAAACATGTTAATTCAGCAAATTTTCCATTATATTTACATTAGTGTCCCGGGAACTACTAAAACAATTAATTAAGAAATGACTATTTCAAACATTTATATTGGTTTTCACAATTCAGCAACTTTTAAGATAACAACTTAAATTCGAAAAATTATTAGTTAATCATAACTATTTCATAAGTTAAAATAAAAAAAAAAATTCATAACGACTATTACCTTTAACAATTTTAAGGTTCTTACACCTTTTTCATCCAAGAAAATATAAAATTTCTATAAATTCAGAACAGAGTTAAATATTTATCGTATTGCACCAAAAAAAACAAGTAAAAAGAAACTACTATCATGTTCAGCTAACTGAGTTATACCAAACCCACCCTTTTAAGTAAATTTAGAATTTAAACTGGAGCTATTTTAAGACTGTTAGCAATTTTACTTTAATCTCTGCAAAGTCAGCAAGATCATCAAAAGATACTAAAAATTAAATTCCTCAACATTTCAAAATCCTTTACAGCAAGCATTTAAATTAAAACATAATTTCATTTGGAAAATAATTGAATGCTTGCTATTTTAGGAAATAATTAAATCAGTAATTTCAAGTAAAATGTTCTTAAGAATTAAAGTTAAGAACTAAAGAATTCAGAAGGAAAAAAATCTTATCTGGATACTCCTAAACCGGAACTTTGTAGGAAGAAGAATGATGTAGACGAAGGATCAGCATCTTGTCTTTGGCGATATGTATGATGGAAAACTTTAGAATCGATGGTCAGGCCCAAACTCATCGGTGAACGGCAGGATGAACATCGTCACCACAGACGACTTGAACTTCATCCGGCAGGACGGGAGCCGCACAAAAGGATGGAACTGGAAAACAGGACTAGCACATCAGGACCCGGGAGCTGCAACCGTAGCTGGAAGCCTTAATCATAATCGGAGATGGACAGCATCGTCGAAGAAAAATGTAGATTCTCAACCGGCAGGACGAGAAGAAGCAGGAAATATCAAATATAGAAGAATATTTTTCTTTTTTTTAAATGTAGTGCATAATGCTGGAAATTAATAACGGAGAGGGCCGAAGCCAGAGTTACATTACGTTGCATTTTACTCAAGAATAGTGGGAGCGAAAGCCCCGCTTCCTAAGAATAACATTCCTTAAAAAGAATAACATTCCTTAAAACAGCCCAAAACTCGTACTCAGAGCACGCAGAGTAGTACAACGTCAAGTCAGCCGAAGAAAGAGGGAGAATGCCACCAGCACCGGCTTTTTGTCAAGTCAGAAAACCAGATATCGCCAAATCCTGCTAAAAGGGTGAAAAAAATCCAAAACTCCAAACTCCGAACAAACCCCTGCAACAATCTTCCAAATTCCGAGGAGTTGAACTAAAACACAAATTCGAATCTCGCCAAGCCCGCCAAAGGAAAAGCAAAGAATCCGACGCAAAGGTGAGAAAAACTGACAAACCCAACCCCACCGGAAATTCCTAGGCAAAGGCTTAGAATTCAACTACAAGTGCGACCTTTATTCACTCCTTTTCCCCCTAAACCAAATTCCCCACGAAGTGCAAAAATTTCGTTAAATAATTAACTGTAACTTTTTAAGCTAGAAACTTGAAAGTGATCTTAAATTAAAAGGCTAATTTTTCTGCATCTAGTGATATAAATTAATAGAGGATCAACTTAAGTTAAGTAATTTTAAATTAAACGTAAATTTTAAATTAAAGTTTATTACGTAGGAAAGCACCTAATTCCATTGTGTGTTTCAATGCGTTTACGAGTAACCAGTGGAAGAAACGTACGAATCTTAAAGTACCAAAACCCCTAATTAAAATTAAACTAAAGAAAATATAAATACAACATATTAAATAAAATAACGTTGTGTAACATAAATTTAGAATAATGAAAATTAAAGCTTAAGTCAAACTTAAATAATTAAGTGTTACGTGAATTTGCTGCACAACATATCTCCCTGCAGATGAAAAAAGATGGAAAACCAGACAGAGGGCAACACAGCTGGGCAGTTGCGCACGACAGAAGAACGATAGGTCTCCCAGTTTCCTGTGTCTAGACAACTTTATAAGGGTGGCCTATTCACCTGCCATCTTGAATGCTGCATAACGTTGTCAGCAGACCATCGCTGGCACCGCTTACAGTGGTGCAGAGAACACCTCATCGATGAAGTCACATCCTTTTTGCCGATGACAGTCGCTTCAGCCTGACAAATAATTCTCAGAGTCAGTTGATATGGAAAAAAACTAGGGGCACGTTTTCATCGTACTTCGATCAAGGAAACAGACAGTTGGCATGGTCTTGGCGTGCTTCTATGTGGAGGCATTAGGATGAATTAACGGACGGAACTCCATATTTTCAACAGAGGTTCACTTAATGGAGGTCATTGCTGTGATGAAGTTATCCTCCCTCCCGTTCGTCTTTCCGGGTTACTATTCGTCTCAACTTTTGTTTTTATGGATGATGAGGCACTGCCACACATTACTCATACTGTCAATGAGATCCTGAAGAGTGACAGCATCCAAACAATGAACTGCTCAGCATGTTTCTCTGATTTAAATCGCATTGAACATGCGTGAGATACTTCAGGGAGACGCCTGTCAACACGATCGTACACTGAAGAACAACAGACAACTAAAACAGATGGTCCTTGAAGAACGGGAATTTTTCTCTAAACAACTGTTAGATAATCTGGTGTTTAGTATCGACAGAAGGTGCACCACAACCACTGCAGTTAGACTAGTCATGTCCATTATTAACGCTCTTTGGTTTGTTATTTTCCCTCTTGGTCAGACAGTTTTTTGTACCAATGCCATTCTGTCAATAACTTCATTTCCTATTCATTCCGTACCACATGTGTTCTATTCGTTTGTTTTTGCAACTGTACTTTCCTTATCTTTTAAGTACTACATTGTGCCCCCGTAGTATAAATTTCATGCGTCCCACGTGATGTTTTGCGGTATTGCAGACAAAATCGGAAAGTTGCTTAAGTTTTGCCACTGAAATTCTTACACCGTCTCTCTGCTTTCAAGCACTTACACAACATATTTTTAGCGATGTATATCTTCACTGCTTATGATGTCACCTTGTAGAGTCATTAGGCTATTTAGAAGCAGAGGAGATGGAAAATGAGCACTGCCCTCGCCGGGAATCGAACCACGGAAGTCTCGGTTACGCGTTGAGCGTGCTAACCACTACACCACGAAGGCATACGAAGAAGGCAAGAAAAATACCTTATAATCTATTCGTTAATATATCCTTTATTTAAAAACCGGGCTATTAAAATATTCATCAAAGAACAGAACACTTTGAATCAAACAAGAGTGGATGACTGGATACGTGGTTAAAATAAAAAGGCAAAGTTTCGAATAGATATAATATAATACTCGTTTTAATCTGACTTGAACACAGCAGAGCAAAAATAGAAAATGGAAATTTCTTGCAGTGAAAGCCTTTGTACTACTATGTTTTATTTTCAGGATATCCTGAAGACTTAACTTTGGGAAATTTAAACAGAAAACTATCGAGGAAATGAGGTTAAAAACCAACAAATATAAAACTGTTGATGGCCAAATAATAATTAACATACTTCTTAATTGAAAAGGTTATACGCATATACACATTTGTAAAAACAAATGCAGGCATGCAGCTGTTGGAAAATTTTTCGTCAAGACCAGTTACTACGTAAGAACTAAAAGCATTACTCTAAAAAGTAATCGTATTAATTTATTTGAAGTATTTTCAATAAGTATTTAAAATAAGCTCGTTACAGAAAGCATATGCATAGTTACACATTACTTTCTTACACAGTATAAATTACATATTCTTTAGCTACAAAAGAATGGTGCATAATAAAACATAATGTAATATTTTTCATTCATAAACTGACCTTAAGAACTTTGGTTATCTAAAACTTACCGCCTCCAAGAGTTCTGACAATAACATCTTGTGACGGAGGTCCACTTCCTGCAGAATTGAAAGCTTTGACAATGATACTGTATTCTGTATCCTTACGCAAGCTAGTAATCATGTGTTCCTGAACTCCACCTGGGACATAATCTACTGTCTTGAAAGAGTACGGGTGATTTGAATCGTGCATGATTTTATATCCAACGTAATATCCTTTCAGTTTACCATTCCATTCACTCTTCGGAGGAGCCTTCAATATAATGCAATAGAATGAACAATATTAAGCAGGAAGTGTAAAGAATGACACAAAAACGTTGATATTAATGTTTCAAACTTATGATTAAAACTGAACATAAATTTTAATTATAAAGGTATGAGTTGTTATATAAATTGCTTCTACAGAATTAAAATGAAACTGTAGGTCACCAAGTATTTTATTTTGATGGATAAGGAAGATTATGTTACATTTATACTAAAACTATTTAGTGGGAGAGCATGTGCCGTACGATTTAATAAACGACTTTTATTAATTACTTTGAATATACAGATACTAATAGAGATATTGCTTCTTTATGAACATTCGTTGTATAAAATATTGTTTTCACCAAAGACCTAAATTGATTTCTTTTTTCACTTAAATAAATCCAAAAAAGAATTTCCTTTTTACAAAGAAAAGTAAAAAGCGAAAGTATGGTTCATTGTTCGAGTGACTAAAGAAAAATATGATTTACTGTGATATAGCATAAAGAATTGGAAGTAGTTTTAGTAAAATGTTCTGATTATCTGTGAAGAACTGAACGTTTCAAGAAGTGTGTATTTCAAATCTAGCACATTAGCCAAACACAATAAATTTTTGCTTTCGACACTGGGCTGATCATTTGCTAATTTTGGAAAATTAAACTAAATCAATTTAAATTTCTATTTACATGATTTATGCAAGCATCATATCATTATTTTCTTAACTGTTAGTTTAAATGCTGCATAATTTAACAGTCTTCTTTGAAGATATGTGAAAACTCGAAGCCTTTTCCATATAACCTAATGGTAAATGCTCTTACCTTTTTTACCATTTAAACTAATTATTAAAACTAAACATTTAAACTAAAAATCTAACAAGAATGTTGTACTTCTATAAAGAAGGAAAAACGTGTAATATTATTAAGAATTATGTATATTATTTTTAATCTTACTGTTTAATGTCGGCAGTTTTTTACATTTTGAAAGATAATAAAAGACCTTATGCAGTAGAAAATAGTTATTGCCAATTCGCATGATTAATATTTAAAATTTATTTTGACAGAATTGGTAATTTGCCATTCCCGTATTAGGAATATTTGGCAGACCTAATTAATTTAGCAAATGGACCGAGATCTGGGAGCGCAATATAAAATGACTCCAAAATAAGAAATCTAAGCTACATACCGTAAAAAGAGCAGCAGAGCTGGAGAGTATTCAATCACTTCGAAATGTACTTGTTAATTTTAAGAATTATAACCAGTAATTAGTAAATGTTTTGCAAAGTGTTACTCTCTTCAGGATATTTTGATTATTTTGCATAATATCTTTTTAATAATTTTAATTTTCAATAGTCTTAAAATATAGATCTTAATGCAACCTATTGCTTAAGCAAAAATATCAGTAAATGAAATTAAGCTAGTGCTCATGAAATATTTCCTTTTTGACGTTCTAAATGGCCAATAATGAACCAAAAACGTTATTCTGTATCTAATTAATTTATATCCTTCGTTTTCTCGTTGTATAAAATATTCTATTTCGTAAAACTTGTATTTAAAAATAATATTAAAACAAACACCTATACATACATACCTTCCACGTAACAAGTAAAGAAGCAGCTCCTTTAACGTCCACATTCACATCCATTGGTGCTCCTGAGGGTTCTGTAAACATTTCAACAATCGTTAAAGATGAAGTTATGTTACGTGAACTATTGCTATATTGTTAGCTTGTCATGTATAAAAAGACTTAAAAATGACACTATTTTTCATATTACAATGATTCCTGATAGAGCGAGTTTTATTTATTTGACATGAAAAAGCTGTTCATTTAAAATTTTAGAAAAGTAAAAGTACCAATTAAGCGATAACCCAGATTCTCTCCTCAGTGAACTTTGAACAGCTTCATCGGAATCTTCGTATTAAATGGCACATAAAAAGAACATTAAATTAAATTAAATGTCAAAATTAATAGGCCTAAAATACGATCCAGATAAATTAATATAAAAGGTAAATACTCATTAGCTTGTTTTAATAAAGATTGTTAGTTTTTTAAAACATAGTTTTTAATTATGCTAAAATATTTAGTAAAGAATGAGCAACATTCAGTTATACGTCGTTGAACAAAATGTTACTAATTAACATAGGATGTATGCGATCGGTGAAATGTATTTAAATTGTATTACGAAATATATAACCTTTTATTTCAAAACCTGACTCTAATTTACTCATTCTGTCTGATATTCTAAGAGACGTAAAGTAGTTTTTCACAGGTATAATTTGAAGTATTTAGTGCAGTGGATCATAGTTATAATAGTGCATAGATATTAGTTATAATAGTGCAAAAATATCTAGTTTACTCATTGGTACTTATTTTTCTAAATGAGACGTAAAATAATTTTGCGTAGGTATAAGATGAGGTATTAAGTATAGTGCATCAGGCGTAATATGAGGTATTAAGTATAACTAAATATATGATATAATTGCTTAATTTAATGTTCATAAACCGAATGTGAGCGTCAAGCGAGTACAGATGACGAATAACGAAATGTAGAAGACCCAAAACGTCAAGAAATCTTCCAGAAACTTCCAGAAATCACGACCATGCGTGAAAATCATACGAGATTAGGATACATTTCGTTGCTTATGTAGTGTTTCGAAGGAAAATGACATTTTTTATTGTTTTCTTATACCTTGAAGAAATACATGATGTTAGACAGCACAAATGCAACTTAATCATTGCTTTATGGTTTCTTGAGGATTAACTAAAGTGATAGATTTTCTTACGCGGGAGAGAGTAAACGAAAATAAACGTAAGCTTGTAATACAGGATACAACACGTTTTATTACTGCTTTATGTAATTCTGATAATGTCTTATTTTCTGTAATCTAAAAATTAAACTTCTGTATTTATGTATAATGAAAGATTGTAGTATTAGGTACAGCGTTCGGTATTATCCATAGTTTTTTACAACCGTCGTAGGTTTTGGGAAACATTATTCGTAGATACCGTGCAATTATTACATGCATAATCCTACGTGGTATAAACCGACATAAAATTAATAAAACATCTGAAATGTCCTCACGATGCCACATTAATTTATATCAGATTTAACGCAGACAATCATACATAGAATTTTAGATACACTTGCAACGTGAATTAGAAGGGAATGTGAAATTAATATTCACCTTCCTCTCCCGTGGAAAAGGAAACCGTATCCGAAGGTTCTCCTCTCCCTACTGTATTCTCAGCTACAATTGCCAAGCCATAGTTTGTTCCTGGATGAAGATCTTTTATCAAGGCCGAAGTCTGAGCACTGGTTACAACTTTTTCCTCAAGTCGATGACGACCACCAGAAGCTGAAGGATTAAAAAAAAACTTAGAAAGAAGTAAAAATATTTTAGTAATGTTTAAGGCAAACATCAAGACTTCAATATAGCTAAAAGGAGAAAGCATAAAGTACAGTACGTAATTAAAAATCTTTTTTAACTTTCAGTAAAATACCTCTCTAAAAAGCATACTTTTTTAAGTATAGTTAAATAATATCATAAAACTAAAATGTAAACGTTATTCCGAATATTCTATTCAGTATAGAAAACAAGATGAAAGGTTTTGAAAACCATTTATGTCAAATGAGTGGTGAAATTTGATGTTAATGAAGAGGTGAAAACACGCTCTACGTTTATTATTGCACATCCTGAAGCCCGTAAAGAAAGAATGAATATGAAAAAAAAGTTTCAGGTTACAAACTAACATCTCGAAGAGTTTACCATTAAATTTCGAAAGGTTAAAAATATAAACATTATAAGATTTAAAACAATTTTCAAGTTAACCTGGTACATAGATTTCTATTTAACACATGAAATAATTTTAAGCTAAGCAATTGTTTTAGGTACATTACCCTTCTACGTTCCTCAGAAATTAAAAACATAAAATATGAAATCTTATATTTAATATGAGCGGTCTAAAACCGCAAAGCTAAATAATAGAAAAGCAATTTTCTGTGATATTCTTTTACCTTAAATTAATGCCATGCAACGACAAATGAACTTATTTAATTAAGAGAAAGCATAATTTTTCAACATGTAACTAAGCATTTATCACTTAATTAAAAAGCTTGCAATCTATAATTCACTCTGTCGGCAATATATTTTGGAAATGAAAGCGAATCTCTAAATTGAAAACAATATTTCTTCAAGGAAATAATATTCCAATAATCTTCAATAAAATAAATTCGCATAATAAATATGGACCATGTTTGATAAATATAGCCCATATCTGCAGAAAACTGTTAACTTAAATAAGGCATTTTATTCATATCACACAGAGTTACGTACAAAGAGGTAAATGATTTTGTTCTAAATACTTCGAAATATAAATAAAAAAAAGTTTCATTTCAAAAACTTACCTGCATCTCTCCAATACTGTAAGACATATTTAGTTATAGGACTGTTCCCAGTGTAAGGCGGCGACCAAGAAACACTAACACTTCGACTCCATACTTCTTGCACTTTTAAATCCAGCGGCGTAGCTGGAACTTCTGTTGGTTAAATTTTATAATTAACAGTATATTATTAAAGTTCTGTATCAAAACTCTGAAATAAATTCAAAATTTTTACTCTAACAGCAACATTTACAAATTGTGAATTTTAGAATTATGAAGAATATATATTATGTTTATCTCCAACCGAAATTTGCAAGCACTGCTTTTTTACTACACTTTCAGGAAACAAAATGTTTATCATATAATAAAGTAAGCAAAGACTTTATTGTTATTTTAAATGGAATAATAAATTATTTATTACAGCTTAAGTCAGAATATTTCAATATTAACCATCGAAGTAAGTTTGGTATTTAAACAATAAATAAAATTCTCTATAGAAAGTCTTTATGAAAGTAAATCGTGGGGGAGGTACAAGATGTATAGCAGTAAAGTATAATATTTAAAATGCGCAGAGAAAATGCTTTATTTTCTTTGAGTAGCCAATACAGAAACAATCGAAAATAATATTTTTGATTTTAAAGAGTAACGCAGATTTCAAATATTATCAAAGGAATAATTAGAAGAATACTGAATAAGTTACATCACCTTCAAAAATATGTGACCTTGGATATGAAGAGATTAGAAAACCTTTTTTATAAAACACATACAATCTTGCAATATAAACTCTGCATTTGTAATATGATTCCTTTTTAGTGTATTGGATGTAATACCGTAAAGTACAGATACCTTCGGTAACTCCTGGAATAGCATTTAATTCCGTATGTAATTAAATTTTTGATATTTACATGCATTTCTAAGAATAAATAAAAATGAAAAAAACGTGTTAAAGACGTGTTAAAGATGGTAATTTAAATATCCTTGAGTTTTTCTAGAGAAGTAAAAAATGAGAAATGACAGCTGCAATCAATCCAGCTCTAATTCACAACTCAAACGAAATCGGATAGCAATGTGTGAAAATCAATACAAGGCTCTCTCTCTTTATGAGAGATTAGCAATCCTCTGAAGTATTTTCTAAGCCGAATAAGCATAAACAAAAGAAGCAATTATCGTTAGATTATACAGAAAAATATTTAGACATTCTCAAACTCATGTGGAAAATATACCAAATAATACACAAAAAATAAATAACATACAGTAAAAGCAAAGATGATAGGATACATCACGAAATTCGCGTAAAGAGAAATAGCACAGCTGTTACTCCCGCGAAAAGCTTAAAAATAGTGATAATGCCATCGATTAATCTGTGATTTCAACCCAAATGAGCCTCTCTCTTTGAAATGTATTTAAACGCTAGCTATCTATTAACAAGCGTCCTCAAACCAACATGGAGGTGATTATCATTCTAACCGAGAAATGGAGCAAGCTAACTGCAGATATTTACAGAAACTCAAAAGACGTTTTTCTTGAAACGTAGACCGTTATAGTGGCAAATTATCATTGTACATAATACAAGTAGATTAGTAATGTAGTTTTATATCATCTCATATTATTTAAGTTTCAGATGAACGCATTTCTACAATGTCTTTACTTGAAACGTGTCTTTCCGAAACTCAATGCTTCACATCAAGCTCTGATCACATAGTGTAGAAACACAATCTACGATGTGTGCCGCGTGATTAATATTAGTAATATATAAGTAGTACTAATTGGAATTCTTGCTGAATATTTTTATGTATACTACATGTATATAAACATACATGCACATATAATAATACATAAAGCTATATTTTATTGTTAAAAAAGTCTCCTACCTACAGGGTTAAAATTGTATTCACAAAAAATGTCTACACTATTTTAAGAAACAGAAATATTTGAATACATTATTTAAAAACGTCTTCATAAAATTGTATGCCGTAAAGAAACAGAAATACTTATCTAGAATACATAAATAAATTCTGTACTTTGAGATTTTCAGAATCCCTTAGAAACAAATTAAAATGCTTCAAATCCGTATAGTAATAGTCTAATTAATCTGAAATTTACTACACCGTTTTTTACGGATCAGTTAGATGCAAAACTATCCTACCGCGCAAACAGATATGTTTCTGACTCAGTTCCTTTTCTTAAGATAAGATGTTTAAAAGAAATTTGGAAAGAAATTAAAAGAAATACGTACCCATGACAAGAAGTTTAATACTTCTTTCATCTTTTCCATATGGATTCTCAGTTAAGCATGTGTATAACTGACCATCAGTACGGTCTGCTTCTCGAAGAACCAGCTCCGATTTTAAACCTTTCGGTGTTAACGTTTCGAATATTTCGTACCTGAAATAGAAAAGGCATGAATTTTTTTTTCTCTGCAGTAAATTTAAAACACTTTGATACTCGATCAACATATGGATACAATTAAATCAACATATAGATTTTGAGTAAATATCTATGGCTTTCGGGGGTGATTTGGCATAGGTTTTTGTATTTAGAAGAAAAGTAATTTTGTCGGGGTGGGAAGAAGCAGAAGAAATTTGTAATCAAAACAGTGGGCAGAGCAAAGGCAAAACAAACGTAGTGTCATCCATCGAGGAAATGATAGTGAAAAATATAAGTTAATAGAAGTTGTAATGTGTTCAGAAGGACTGAACCGGAATACTGACATTAGTTGCAATACAATTTTAAGAACATTAATCTACATGTATGAATCGCGCAAATGATGCAGAAATATATTAAATAAGTACACGGAATCATTACAATAAATTCGTATGAATAAAATTTAGAGAGATTATTGTGTTGTGAGGAAAACAAAAGGACACAAATAAAATTTTCAGTTATTGGGTTATTAAAACGCTTCAGTTTAAAATGATCTGATGTTTTAACTAAAATATTCTGATGCTTACGGTTGGTTACATAAAGTTGCATTTTTATGCGTTGAAAAACTCGTCAAAGATGAAGAAACTGATAGGTAAAATATCGATCAATATCATTTAGAATGGATTTATTTTTGTTGTATAAATTTAAAGTTTTCTTAATTTTTTGTTTAAATTCTAGGCTTACAAATCTAAATTTAGAAACTCTTTCATATTAAATGTATCATGTCTATTTATGGATGCCCAAGAATTCTTTTCCTGATCACAAATATTCATAAAGCATAAAATATGAGACACAGACAAATACTTTTTATCTTAAATTGCATGTAACATATTCAATTTTTGTGTGCATGCTTACCATTAATCTGTTTCCTACAGCGCGCAGTGACGTAACAACATTGGAATCGGACACCATTTGCAGAAACATGTACTCACAACAGGAGAAAGTACAGTGTCTCCTCTGGTATCACGAGACACACTCACCAAAAACAGTCCAGAGACAATTCCAGACGGCATACCACATAAAACTGCCAGATCTCAAAAGTATCAAGATGTGGAATGCTAAGTTTAAGGAAACTGACAGCGTCCGCGATCTATCTAGAATAAGCAGGCCTGGACCTAGTCCGCAGACAATTCAGACACTGAGACACATCGTTACGTAAAGCCCCAAGAAGTCCGTCCGCAGAGATTTGCATGAGTTGCAGATTCCTAACACGTCAGTGCACCGTATACTACATATTATTATTATTTGCATGTTTCGTCCTAAGACACTGCAAAGAAGGGAGGGATTGGTTCGTGGAGGACTTTCTAAGAGAAAGACGTTATACATTATATATTAACTATTATATATTAGATATACGTTATATATTAACAAGTTACACATGGTGAAAACCATGAAAACGCTCGTATAGCCACCCCGTTAGCGAGATTCAAACCTCGGACCGAACAACCAATGTTCAGTGACTTTACCTCTCGGTTACTGGTGGGCCCGCATCCTACATAAACATTTCCTTTTCAGTGTGTACAAAGTCCAGATCGTGCAGCCCCTACAACCAATGAATTACAGTGCTCGTTACAGTCTAATTGTCTGATGCCGACTATCTGAAATATGTCCTTTCCTCAGATGAGACCACATTTCATTTGAATGGTGTTGTCAACGGACATAATGCTAGAATGTGGGAGTCTGAAAATCTTCACGCTGTCTTTGAGATCGTCAGAGACAGCCCCCTAAATTGAACGTGTGGTGTGGTCTTATGCGCTGTAAAATCATAAAATCATAGGACCTTTTTCCTTCAGTGAAAAGACGATCACAGCTAATACCTATCTTTATACGTTGCAGTCATTTGTTGTGCCACAGATTCAGGGCTTTCCAGAATTAATTTTCTAATAAGATAGTGTGCCACCTCATTCGGGGACTACATGCCCGTGCCTATTTGGATACATTTCCGGCACCGAACATAACACCACTGGATTTCTTCTTTTGGACTTATGTCAAGGATCAGGTTTATGAAACACCAGTGAACGATATTGCAGCATTACGGCCCAGAATTACTGAAGTCTTACATCCATTCCTCAAGTAATGTTGACCAACACACAACAACGGACTGGAACCTTTGATGGGACCATTATCACCTGGCTATCCTTCGGGCAACAAAAAAATTACACGTAGAAATTTATAAATGCGCACACAAAAACTTAAATATGTTACACGCAATTCAAGACAAAACCTGTTTTCCTATGTGTCATATTTTATGACTTATGAATATTTGTAGTCAGGCAAAGAATTCTGGGACACCCTCCCGTTTACAAACGTTAAGACTATGAAGTATAATAGCGTACCGAAATGCCATTAAAACGTTCATTATTACATCTGCATATGCAGGTTTGTTTCATTCATATTCTATGGAGAGCCATAAAGGACTTAAAATTCAAACCAGATCAGGATTAAATCATAACAGAAAAAATTATAAAATGAAAATTTATTTACCACTTTCAATTTAGCGGTAAAATATTTCTTCTATTTCCTTTCCCAGTTCTGCTAATATGACATATAAGTTTAATAGTAAGATAATAAAATGGCATTAAACTTAACTTTTGTGTTTAAACTGTGCTCATATTAAAGGTTTAATTATAATCCATTAACTTTAATTAACATTAGTTATTATATCGATACTCATTAATCTGATAAGTTTTAAGGCCGAATTAAAATTTGGATATATTACTCATAGTGTTAGTGCTAAATAAATTCATTAATATGATACAAATAAAAAGAATCAGGTAAGTAAAGAAATTCATTTCCATTTCCGGGATTTTAGCAAGTTTATTTTAAAGAATAGTTGGAACCAATTAAAAGACAATAATTAATTAGAAACGAATTTCATTCAGGCATTGCTTTGAAATTTATGCTAATTAAGAGATTGAATAATTAGATTTACTATCTCCTAATGGTCAAGTACCTAAAGCAGTGAAACACTAGCAAATTGGGATCTTCATTTGGCGAAAGGACGTCCTGAATAAATAAACTTTTCTCTTTCTGTGATTTTTTCTTGAGTAAATACACACCATTTGTTCATAAAAGGCCATCCATATGTAGGATTTTTATATTTTACCGTAATCAATAAATTCATTTCAGCCCACTGCAAAGCAGATCTTTAGAATTTTATATAGTCTTTAATATTACTCATAAATTTTGTTGCATAGTTATTGCAATTAGTTGTAACTTAGAATGACAGCAACTATTTTGAACAACACTATGCTAAAATCCATTGCTTTACGTAATGATATGTATGTACGTACTGACGTCGTAATGATATGTATGTACGTAATGACGTAAATGATATTAACGTATCCGCTTACAGTGATCGCGTGGCTAAAAAGACTGAATATTGACAACTTCACCAGTTTCAGTTTCCCCACCTCAAGCTCATCCAAGTTCAGTTTTCGACTGGAAATGCATGAAATGCGGTCATGCTTTTCCCTTGCGTAGCATAAATATCCGCTGATTTTTCTCGAAAAAAAAAGTGGCCTGTTCGGCAACAGCTCTCGAATATTTTAACCGTAACAAATTTCCCTTTTTCAGTTCGCCGCCTTTTCCTCCGGAAATCTGCATCATGGTATTTAATTTATATAGTCATGCGATAATTATTTATCTAATATGGCATTCTATTCCTCGTAAGGCGATATGTTGGTAAAATTACTTTCATTTTTCATTCTTATTACTTATAAAAATGTCCCTACACTTTTAGTGTCAGATGTCTAGTTAGGTTTTCCAAACTTATTTCCTCTTTTAACACTAGTTATTTATAATACTTATGAATGTATGCAAGTACTTATTATAATATTTCATGCATGTATAATTTCATTTTCCCACGAAAATATCAAGAGCGAAATACAATAAGTATGAAACGTTTTTTCTTCTTTACATAATAAAAATGTAAATTAAAACGCAAAATTAATCACCTGCCACCATTAATTTTTCTTAGTTCTTTACCATCTCTTTTCCAAATAACAGACAATGGCTGATCTCCTATAGCTTCGCATCTAAGACTGGCACTGTCTCCTTTTTTCACTGTTACCACCGTGAATTTTTCATCGAAACGAGCAGGAACTGAAATTAGAGAAACGTAACTAAAACACATACTTACGATTTCATTCATAGTTATCCTTTTCACAGAATAAGAATGAAAAGGAATATAAATTTTGGGGATTATCATTAAGTACTGCGCGCATTTAAAGTGAACTAAGATTTTATTAGGTATATGTACGTGTAAACAAATTGTTGCGTAGTATGATAATCATCTCATTATAATGCTTTGATTAACTGCTAATCAGAAGTTATTCGAATGGTTAGTAGAAAATAGTTAAAATATCTAGGAATTTTAATGATCATATCAATTCAGTCTATTCATTTTCTTATATCTACATTTACGGAAGTGATAAAAAAATGGTTGAATTTTATATAATATTGTAGAAAGGTAGCAGAAAAATGCTTGTTGGATGTCGAGAAACTATTAAAATACGGTTTTGGCTTTTAATATAACAATTTGTCTTTTCTTAGGTAATGTATAATGTATAGAAATTAAGGTATAAAAATAAATACAAAATAAAACGATTGCTTGTACAATTATGTAATGAAATAAAGTTACTTTTGATTTATTATACTACAAATAAAATTAAATTGAATGTTTGATTAAAAACAGAACAAAGGAATAATATAATAAGTAAATAAATTTGATATAAGGTGTAATAAAAATTAATTCTAAAAATGAAACGTTGAAAGTAGAATAAAATTATTTACTATTTCAAAATTAACTATCTTAAATTCCTCTTGCGCTGAAACAAAAACTTGTGATCCCCTCATACAAGCTTTAAATATTTCAAGTAACTGGTAACTAGTACTCAACTGGTAATTTTAATGAAAAAAACTAAGTTAAATTTATAAAAGAATCAAAATCTGAAAATATTTCATTTTAAGTATAAAAGAACTTTTCTAACATTATCGAAATATTTCAGGTACTTTGATTCACTCCAAAAACTGAAAAGCAAAAACATTAGTAACAAATTATTTCCAATGGCTCATATAATGCATCAATTGATTAATTAAGAATTTTATGAAATGCAAAACAAATTACTTTTATAGTTTACAGGAAAGCTACAGATATTTAAAGACACAATCAAGATTATTGAAATAGTTTTTAGATAATTTAAAGAAGCAAATCGATAAGCATAAAAAGAATTAAGAATTCAGTAATATATTTCTTCAGTAATTATACAAAAAAAGATAACTTGCTTTCTTTGTAACTATTTCATTGAATTATAAACAATATTCCTTTGTAGTATAAATCATTATCATTTGTAGATACATTTTCACGTAAGACATAAGTAAATGTGTATGAAATAATATGTCGATATGCATTCAACCGACTACAATGTTTTATCGCTTGAAGTAAGAAATTTGATATTTTTAATGTTCATTAGCTGTGTCATTTTTCGTATTCTTATTATTTAATTTAGGTGTTATGAAAAATATTTTATTTCGTTATGTAAACGAGTATTTCAATTGAAAAAAAGTTCAGCAGTCCAGGAGATTGTAAATTTATATGATTAATGTAATTTAATTCGCCTTGCGCAAGACGTAAGCGACATAATGAATGCAACTTCATATGAGAGGAGAACGGTTACTCCTAACAAATATTAATGCATTTTATCTGTATTAAAATGACATCCCTCCCATGAGCGTGCGAATACAGTTGCTGGCACTCCTTTTCCTTGAAGACCAACATCACCATATATAACGCAGAGAAAGAAGACGATCGCGAAATGAATGGAGACCACATGGTTTTACCATTAACGATAATTTTTATTTCTTTCTCGAGAGGCTCTCCAACTCCGTTGTGAGCCGTGCATCGGTACAATCCTTCGTCCGCTTCATTCAGGATGTTGATGCTGAGGGTGCCGTTGCCCCTCGCGACCACACGTCTCGCGTCACTCTGAATGACGTCATTCCTCTTGTACCACGTGATCTGCGGAGCGGGCAGGCCAGCTGCTGAACATGGAAGACTCAGGCTCGAACCGTAAACACCTGTAATATCGTTCGGGATATTAAGCCACGAAGGAGGTGCTGAAAAGATATAAATTGTACAAAATTCAGATTAAAAATTACATAAAATACAGAGCACAGAAAACTGAAAATATGTATTTCACAGATACACACACAGAAACAGCAGAGAAAAAAAATTGTATCATATGCTCACTCTAACCTTAAAAAATGCAGTAATTTATCGCTAATATTTCACGTTAAACAAAATATATCTGCACTGAAAAATTATGATCACGCACATGAATAGAAGTCACATGGTTTTATACAGCTTTGAGAATAAAAATGAGACAAATGTATTTAAACGTTACAGAATAGTGGAATTTCAAAAGCAATGACTTGTGGAGTTATAAAACAGTATGAAAAGGAAAGGAATTCCGAGAAGAAAATAACAACAGATAAAAATAGATAAGCATAATTTCTGAAAAAATAGGACATTTCTTTCCGTCACATTGTTTGAAAACTTGTGACGTCACGTATGCTTGGCTAACATAAAATGTTTGCGTGCTTGTAAAAGCCAACATTTTTGGCTTAACTCAAAAGGTAATGATTAAATTAAAAATGAATGAAGTTAAGTAAAACCTACCGACTTCACAGGTAAACAAACTATCGCGCAAAATGGCTCTGACTCGAAAGTTTGCGTAAACAAGCCTTATGTCAAAAATAACTCAACGTGCAGAATTCTAATCGCTAGAGAATCAAAGATAAGTTGCAGCAGGCAGGCAGAACACGCCATTACTACCACCTTGTAAAGAAACTTCAGCAATAAAATGACTATACTACTAATTTTCCTTACAAAAATCGACCCATAGCTATACTCAGTCCTAACCTGCAATATGTTATGTCCAATTTTTGTCTGTACGCTCGGGCTTTTATTTTATGTTATTTCTATCAATTGATTATTGTATTTAATGTATTACTCTGCTGCCAGCACCCTAGTATTTCGTAGTGACCTAATTTGCACCTGTTCGCATCACTCTCGACAGCTTTCCATCACCCGTGCTTATTCATCATATTCAGAACTCACTATTATATTAATTAAGTATTCCTAAAATTAAACTCTTATTAATCATATTATTTAAAAACATCATTATTACTTTCTTTTAATTATTTCTGACGGTATTTCGAAACCTTTATAACTTATTATAAAAGGGTAAGAGGTGAAGTCCGTGCCCCTGGTGTCCTAAACATCATTATACAACCTTTACAGAACATGTTCTGATTTCACCTCCAAAACCTTCCTTTAAATACTTCCTTCTACATAATTTGAATATCGAGAGTGCTGGAAATTTGCATTCTGGCATGGAAATGAAATGAGACTTGAAAGGAAAGGTACTTTAACTTACATTAGCAGGTTAGAAAGCAATACTCTACAAACTGAAGATATCAAAATCAACTGTTCTTCGAATTAAAGACTATCTTGTTTTGAAATCGTTTCCTAAATTAAACGGCTCCAAAGTACAAGAAAGGTTAACAACTTCAAGCAGAAAAAATTGCTCTAAAATGTATAAGCAGTTGATTCTATTCGGAAATGATGAATCGGATTTTATGTTTAATTCTAATCTTACTAGTGGCACTATGTTTTCTATATTTCTAAGGGTTACGGCACACCACAGGCAAAAATTTCGTCAAATATCTTAATTAAAACGAAGATAATTTGTTTCAGAAATGACTTATTTGCTATTGTATGAAAGTTGTTGCCAAGTATTTGAATACCGAGAAAAGTAATTTTATATCTCACTTGAATAATCACTTACTCTATCACATTCCATCTGGTAATCAGAATAATGCCTTGAGCGTACCGGGAATATTTTTAAAAGCAAGTATTGTAATAGGAAACAATATCCTAAAAATCTTAACTGAAACCAAGAACTTATCTTCTCATACTAAAGTCAATTCTTAAATAAAACAGACAACGTGTATAGTGCATGAGAAGATCCAAAGTGGATCAAACAACATCTCATGCACTATACACGTTGTCTGTTTTATTTAAGAATCCAAAGTGGATCTTCATAATGCATGCAAGAAAGAATTTATACTGCAATTTAACTATGCACGAAGAAGAAGCATATAAATTGAATAATATTGTGATATAAGTTTAAATCTGATGCAATGTTATCTCTCAACAACCTCAAATTTGTCTCATTCTTACGCAGAACCATTTTTACCTTACCATGATTTATCCCGAAATGTATTTTAAAGCCATTTATTACTTTTCTTGATATTTTGAATATACTAACGCATTGTAAAATCACATATGTAAGCATCCACGTTTTGAGAGAGGGGTGGTAAAACGAATTTGTAACTCTTGGAAGTCTAACATATGAGTGCATCGTATATTTGGACCAATACGATTAACATAATTTACAGGACATTGTACGAAGGACGGAGATTAATATAAAACGCTGTTTTGTGTGTGTGTGTGTGTGTGCGTGAGTGTGTGTGTGTGTGTGCGTGCGTGCGTGTGTGTGTGTATGTGTGTAGAGGTTCAGCTCTTTATCTGGAAACGGAATTATATTTCCTGAATATATTCTTGTAAAATTTTAACGTGATATAAATAAACAAATGATAGATAACTTTGAAAATCTCAACGAAATTAAGCTTTCTGGGTCCTACATAGCATTTTGTAAACTAAAATGGTTATAAGACAGAAATTCAAAATGAAAAGGCCAATAAATGTATATGAAAAAGTTTGAAATGTTTTTTACGTAATTACAGATTACTAGATTCCTCTTCTGAAGTGTTTGAAAACATCATCAAACTTGACATAAACTAAACATATGAAGTCATGTTTCGGATTAATCTAGTAAATCGAAAATAAAGATCAGAAAATGTTGAAGATTTTAACAACATTTCCACAAGTTGCCAAGCTATTAATTAAGTCACAGATTTCCAATATAGTTTATGACAACCACATATTTCTTCTTCTAATATGTTAAAAGCACATATCTGATCCCATATGTACGGTGCGATCATTTAATCACTGTCTAATTATCTGAATACTACTGAGTAACTTCTATACTATAACTGCTATATTATACTGAGTAACTACTAAACTATAACTGCTATATTATACTGAGTAACTACCAACCGGAGCTAGTTAAAAACTCCGCAGAGTTCAAATGATAACAAAACAATTCTGCAGAAAAGTATATGTGCAGAAATGTTAAGTTCACAATTTCGACCCTCATCCAGAAGCCAGTTATTGATAAAATGTTTCAAATTGCATAAGGATTTAATTTATAAGTGTTTATTTAATATAAAGAAGAAAATTGAAGAAGAGAAACTACTGTATTTTGTCTCCGTTAGTAATATTTAAATATTAATATTATTATTAAAAGTTTGTACTTTAATGCCTAGCTTTAATTTATTTGAACTTTTACGATAAAAATTCATGAATAAATATTTTAAAATCTGCTATTTTTTGCTTTATGTTATGGAGTAAATAAAAAAATATAGATAGTTCTCTAAATCGATAAGCTAGTAAAACTTATAAGGCATTTCTCCCGCCTTCTTAACATGCCTTCGACGTGTAGAGGTCAGCACGCGTATTCGAGTCCCGGCGAGGGCATTGCTCATTTTTCACATCTCCTGCTTCGAAATAACCTAATGACTCTACGGTGGCGCCCGAACAAAAAGGTGGTGGATGATGATTCTCCACCACCAGGATTTGGCGATTGTACCCTTAATCCACAATCGCTCTTTAAAAGGTGGAGTATATAGGCTATTTCTCCCGTCTTCTCAGCATGCTTTCGCGGTGTAGTGGTCAGCACGCTCGGCGGATATTCGAGAGGTCCGTGGTTCAAGCCCCGGCGAGGACATTGCTCATTTTTCACATCTTCTGCTTCGAAATAACCTAATGTCTCTACAAAATTATATGCACGTATAAAGTGGCAGCTAAATTTTAAAAGAAGCATTAGCAGATCACTTTAGTGCTCTACTGCACATATTCACTTGAAAATCATAAACTGTTTTTAATCCATATAATCTAATTAAGATGTGTAATTGAATGATTAAAGAGTACTTGTACATTTAAAGTCAATATGTAGAGCTGTTTTTTTTAACCAATATATACTTATGATTTATGTTCAACATAGGTTTCTTACTAATTACAAATGAAGGATAACTAATAATTTTTACATTCTTAAAATAGTGACTATGATTAATATTTAAGAACTATAAAATGAAACCTTTTTCATAATCTTAAAGCTAATTTTCTACAATTTTTACCTTTACAAGAAAATAAAATAATTTGCGTTCTCCAATGAAATATTAAATAAGAATATTTTCTTCCTGCATTAAGCATGAAACGAAGTCTCTCTGTCCCACATCTCTTTTGCCGTAAACAAAATTTGTAATACATATTTTTAGCAAACAACATTTAAAGTAGCAAATATTGCATAAGATACTTGATTAGATTCTTAATTTATGTAATTTGCTTTAGTATGCTATCACTTGCTCTTCTTTTCAAACTGAACCTATGCAAAGAATATGCAAATTTAATCAAATATTTAATAGAGTACGGCAGATATCAGGGTGTGAATACATTACTATCCTAAAAAGTTGTTATTTTATTTTCTGGAAGTGAAGACTTCTCGCTTTGAGATTTCATGCCTTTAAATCTCATCTCAACGCCAAAGTGGAAGAACATCAGGTTAAAGGGAAGTACTTGCAGTACATAGCAAAACCCTATATAACCTCATCTATATCAAAATAGCAAGGTATCAAGTGTGCGAAATTGTGTAGCTAGATTTCTCGCTACTTTTAGTAGCTTAGTGCTCGCAATTGATTTGAATCGTTTAAAATACACAGAGATTTTACTTCATGGATAACCGTTAAAAATCTAATTTATTATCTTATGTTAGAAAGGGAAAAAAGAAAAAATGTGTGTGGATATTTACTTAACTATGTTTTTATTAGTTGTGTAGAGGGAAGGTTTTTCATTAATTTCATGTGTTGATTTACTTTGTTAACTTTATTGTTCATTGTTGAGCAAAACTTGAGAGGCCCAACAGTGGCTCAGTGGTAATGTCGCTGAATATTGGTAGTTCGACCCAGGTTAGAATTCCGGGGAACGAACTAGGTGTATGGGCGTTTTTTTTTTGGTTTTCCTCATGTGTGACTTGGATACAAGCCACAAAAGTCGTCCATGAAGACATCCCTCTCCTTAGGAGAGATAACCTTCGCGTTCGTTTTCGTAGTCAAATAAGCCAAGCAAATTTTGAGTAATGGTATAAAACAACAGAATAAAAGAATTGATCCATTTCCGTTTAATCTTTGTTTATTTGTAATTTAATTTCGTTTAATCGTATCACCATGTTCCGAAATATATATATATATATGTACAATTTTAAAGTTGGATTTATTCTCTACTTTTGAATCTCATTCCAGTGAAGTTCATGCTCCAGCGAGTTTCCTGCGTTCACAGGATCAATGACGTAAGAAGTCTGTCGATAATGAGAATTAGAAGTTCTAGTTTTGCGAGATACGTTTCTCAGCAGCGATATGAATGCATAACCAAAGATTTCTCGCCTATTCAAAGTCTCTACACTCCTTGGACAAAACATGCTCAAACACATAATTTAGTTGTTGCCATCAGGATAGGAACAAGACTGACATATAACTATATCAAATTCTAACTACCGTCATTCCACGTGGATTAGAGAAAAACTCTTTACAATTATCTACCACACAGTCTCCATTTTGTCTTGTATTTTATGGTTAAAATGTGTATGCTTTATCATGTATTTCAATGCTTTTGCCTTATTACTGTTTTAATTTTTCATTTATATACATTTGTATTTGCCCCACTGACTCCGGATGAGTTAATCTCACAATATATTCTAGTTCCCTTTGGTTTACATAAGCTTAACTTAAATATTCTTCAACTATTTTATCTTACTGCAGTTTTATGCGCGTCTTAAACTCAATTATGTATTATAACTTGATTGCCATTATTGTAGTTATATATAAACATACATTCAGAACTCTTTAATTGACAGAGCTTGATATTTCAAATTATTATCCCTTGATACGTTAATTTGAGGCATTGAAGTATGAATATTTAAATTACATCTAATTTTAAAAAAATAAAACAAAACTACGTCTTTGAGACTCTGGCAGCCATTCTTCCATGAAATTCATGGACATGACAACAACAAAAAAATTAGTTTAAATTTTAGTTTTCCTAAAATAGTTTCTAAAACTTTAAATATATTGGATATACCCATGTTGAAATTTGAATCTGTGGTTGATGATGACGGCCAAACGAATCGTTGGAGGTCAAACGAAGGAAATGTTTTTCAATTAGATGCAGTTAATTGCCATTTGGTACACTTTATTTTAGGCATCATTCATTAAACAAAATGCGAGAAAGCAAAAATCAGTACATGAACAGTACATAACAATATTAGCAAAAACAGAGGTGGCGATCAACATGTTGACACGACAATATCAAGCAGAAGAAAAGTGCAAGATTAGGATATTGATATTAGATTAAGAAAAAAGAAGTTATAGCTCCGTGTTGTTTTTTTAACTGGTTAAAGTTTTAGTTTTCATAATGTTCGTTACTATTGGATGAAACATTTCAGTTTCATCTTACGTAAGAACATGTGTCTTTGCAGTTATTTAAGAATTATATGACAGGGTCTAATTTGGAAGTAACTCTCTTCAGAAAGGTTTAATATTAATTTAGGATAGAAAGGGGAAGAACCCAAATTGAAAAGGACATTTTGGGAGTCTTTAAAATGGGAGTGTTATCTTACATATATTCTTTTAACAATTACGCCCAGAAAATGAAGTAAAAAATATCCTCAATGCAAATATTAATTTAACATCAGTTGCTTAAATATTTTATAACCAAAATAATATGTTTGCTTCAAAATTTCAATATTATTCATTTTTTTAAATTTCAATTCTGTAAAGTATCTAAGTAATAAATTTGTGCAAGAAATATTTAATTTTTATGATTGTATACTTGGCGTTTAGCGATAATATTTGGTGTTTAATAATTTCGTGAAATACTTCACCAGTTAGTGTGGAGAAAATTTAATTTTTTGCTGCCAATTTATGTTTAAACTGATGTGCCTGGTTTAGATATATAATTTTCTTAAATTATACGAAAATTTTAAATACCTAAGAATGACATACAACAGATATATAACAAATATTAATGATACGTTACCTTCGACTACAAGAGCAGCAGTGTGGCTTGAAGATCCGACTGAATTTTTGACAGTGCATGTGTAGTTTCCAGCATCATTTGCTTTTATATCATTCATAGTTAACATGGAAAAATCATCTTGCGTGGATATTTTTTTCCCAGCGGAATTTTCTCTTATTGAATGCCCATTTTTAAACCACTGAAATTCAATAGGCTTTTTTCCATGAATAATATTACACAGAGCTTTGGCACTTGCTCCTTCAGCGAGCCGAAGAGGGAATATAAATGGTTGGATTTCCGGTATACCTGAAATATTCAAGAAGATTTTAAAGAAGGTTAGCTCTATAAATATGCACAGAAATTATAAGAATTAAAAAAGAATACTACTTACAAATACAAAGATAAGTAGAATTATTACTAAAGCATGAAAAAATAATAAATATTATTTGTCTTATTCTATTCCGCATTGCATTATTTTGCAGATTTGCTAATTGTTCTCCGTTTTAAGAAATACATAATCTGTTCTGTTACTGAAATTGTTTTATAAATTCTAAATAAAACAAAATAACCTAAAAACAATAGCAAGTGCATAAATATAAACTTGATAAATGTAAAAATTATTAAGATACTATTTTAAAAAAATGAAGCATAAAATGATAAACAAAGTGAAGTATTGAATATTAAAAGTGTAAATACTGTAAAGAAATTTTAAAATTTCAAATGCTTTTATTCATATATTTACTTTAACTAACATATTTTATAAGACGGCTAAATTTATTACAATTTGCTATTTAACTGTATCCGCCTTTAAAAACGTGTCCTACCTTTTCGATTCGTGGTTATAATTATTTCACAGGTTTACCCTGTATCATATGACACAATCCACTAGGTTTCCAAGCGTGGTAAATTGCATTTTTCTTCTTTGTTTTATTTGCCTAAGTTTACTTCATTAAATTAAAGCCCGCAATTTTTTTGTACATTTTCATTGCTTTGTTTCGTTTTTTCAAATATCTTTTCTTCAATCGAATAAATCGAAACAATCGCCCTATGTACAACTCCTTCAAGCACTCCCAACTATGTTTCAACTAAGTTTCTCAATATATATACATATCTGATCTTTAAAAAAAATAAATTCTCTTTCTTCTGTTTTTTTATTTTATCAACGTTAATTTTTCCATATTAACACTGAGACTCAGTTCGCAGCTTTCTATAAATACAACTTATTTAGTAATAATACTATAGCCATTGAGGTTTTAACACTGGTGAGTTATAATCAAAAGTTCTTTAAAAAATCCTAATAAAATGTTAGTTCTCTTGGTGGAATAAAAATGTATTTAGTAACAGGAAGTAATTTTATTTATTGAAATGCAGTTAATCTGCAAGTATTCATTTAGACGGAAGCATATTATCACTTCAAAACATTTAAATTATATTATAATTAGAAAATTATTTTTACTTTGAAATTTTATGATACATTTCTTATTGATAATACTAATAGTAAGCAATAAAATTGAATACTCACCTTCTTCAGCAATATCACATGAAGCATCACGAATGCATGATGATAATATCACTAGCGCACAAATCGCACCATAGAAAGAAATATATATTTTTAGGTTAAACTTTCCAACTTCAAATGGCATGAACATAATGCAAGAAATACGGATTGTTGTATCACATTTTTTGCATGGTTCACTCATGAAGTTAAGACACTGATCACAATAAGGTATGCTCTAGAATAGGCGAATCCGAATAACAAAATCATGGGATGTTATAATGCCTTGAACAAGCAGCAAGCGCCATACAGTGACAGAAATCGTTACTAAAAATTTCCTATGTTATTAAAAGTTGAAAAATATTACAAAATGCTATGTAACGTCTAGTAAACTCTTTAAACAATCATAAATTTGTTCTTGAAAAGAAATATTGTAGCATTATCATAATACTCATTCTGTTCTACTGAATTTGATGAGTGTAGGTACAATAAATAAGATAGCAAAAATTAATTTTGTATAACTTTATTAAATAACACAGATATATAAAATTAATTCAATAAAAATCACGGAAAAATTCTTTGAATTTACCTTGAACGGAGACAGTTACTACCTTCTCCAGATTATCACCTACATTATTTTTAGCTTCACATTTATATTCCCCTTCATCGTCTGCTTGTAAAGCAGTAAATATAAGAGATCCATTATCCGAACGTATCACGAGATCTTCAGCTCCATCTGCAATTGGAAAAGTAGGAATTGTATCATAAATATAATTATTTTATTTTCAAAATAAGAATATTTAATATTTTATTTTCGAAATACGGATAATGAATATTTTATTTTTAAAATGAAACTAGATATTTTACATGATTTTATTCAATAGTATGAAAATAATTTCTTGAAGAAATTTTTTAATGTAACATATAATTAATTTGTTAATAAAGTCTTCTGATAATTCAACGGAAAAAAAATCTGAATACTTAAGAACCAACAAAAACTAAAAAGTCATTTAACTCCAGACGTATGTCTTGCGCCTTAAAATCTCGCTTATACAGGAAATTAAAAGAGATATGTAAAAATATGTTTAATAAGCAGTTGATTAGAAATCGCTAAAGGGAACAGGTTATTATCAAATAAAACTGAGCATTAGATAAATTTAGTTATTGATATTATTTTTACGAAAAAATAACTCTTACATCCAGTTATATTACTAAATTATCACTTCAGACTTACTTCCAGTACACACGAAATAGTAATAATATAATCATTATAAATATATATGTGAGAAATTAATAAGAATCTGTAAAACCTAATGAAAAGCATTCCTCACCTAACGTCATTTAACTAATATTAACTAATCAACTGACATCTCAAGTACAATGAAGTTTTTGTTTTTATTAAAAAATTTAAAGTAAACTATTTATGCTTTTCAAATAATAACTACAGATAGCCAAATTTTGTTTTGTATATGATAATTGTGCCTACCTTATTAATAAGGTTATTAATAAATAATTAATATTAATAGGTTATTAATAAAGTTATTATTAAATTATCGGCTCTGTTATATATATATATAGAAAGAGATAGATTGACAGAAGAATTTAGAAAAAGAAAGCGAAATAATATTTGTTTAATTACACATAGTTATGCTTCTATGAGTGTCCTAAGCTGATTTTTCATTCTTCGGGATATTAAAACTGCAAAAACGTAACAATTTTTACTGAATATTGTAATTTTATTTACGTAATTTCAAGTGAAAAATTCACAAATTCCATTTATATTCTAACTTCAACATTGAATTCCTTAACAATTTGTTTCACAGACCTAAATATTTTGCATGTCTCCACTGAAATTTTATCTTTATTACACATATCCTCACTGATAAATATACTTTATAAAGATTTCGAATTTTTATGCTAATAGAAGCTTTATAATTTCTGCGCAATAGACTTATAGCTTAAATCTGACATGAAGATAGATCAAAGTAATAGAATTAAATTTTTCCGGATTTGCAAATGATAGCAGGTGTACCCTTGAAAAATTATTAAAAATAAGACTGCTTTAAAATAATCACTGAACGAAGATATGCTTTTATTCTTTTGTTTGGACCGACTGGTTTTGATCAAATATGTTAATAACACCCCCTTTGGAAAAGCTAAAATATACGATGTATTAAGTTTTTGATAGCAGAAATTAGGAAAATTTAACTATTTTCTCACCGAGATCGAAAATACGGATCTTTAAACTGCTAGCTTGACGTGGTAACTACTTACGCCAAGAGAGCTAGCACGCAGGAATGTGTTAATTCTTTAAACAGATAAATTTTGAAAGTGAAGTGAATTTAATGAGAAGTTGTTTTTTAGTTGCTTACAAATATGAATAAAAGTACAATAAGCATTTTTCTTTATAACTTAATTTCTTAAAAATGCATCACAAAAATTTAACTAGTAGATATAAAATACCTACATGCCCTTTTGTCACAAATTTTTAGGACTGAAGGTAGCTGGAATTTCATTTCCAAGGTTTATTGTAAGGCCAAGAAAGCAACCTTAGATTGGCGTAGGTTTTGAAACCTTATGGGTCTCGAAAGTGATCAGAGACAGGTAACTCTTCTTCAGTAACAAACTCTAAAATTATTCTATTATTCGAAGTTATATTAAAAGGGTTGAGAAACTCTGTTGGAAGCTATACCAGAGGAAAGCAAAGAAAAGTACTTAACACATGAAATCATACAAAAAAGCTCGGAAATGAATTCTAGATATATCACGCAAGATAATAACACAAGCATTTGAAGAGTCCGAAATAATAGCAAATTAATTTAATGAAATGTCGACAGTAACATCCCAGATAGAAAACATGTTTCTGAGAATATTCTAGAAATTTTAAATTAAACTAAAAATAGTAAGTTATATTGCAATAAATTTGTTCCAAGCACAGTAACGGTCAAAAAAGTAATAATTCATGTATAAGAAAATTCTTTGCATTATTTATTAATATAGCAGCTTATAAAACAATATTTACCTTGCTTAAAATATAGCAACGTTTAATTATGTTAAAAAGAGTTTTGAGTACGAATAATTATGCTGAAATATTTACGAAAGCGTACAAAATAAAAGAATTTGTTACCTTTAAATAAAAATTTACCAGAAAATCAGTGTCCATATAACAAAAAATTAGTTTTATGCATATTAATTAAATATATGGTAAAAAGTCATAAATATTTTTAACATCTGTTTTTATTTTCAGCACTAAAATTACAGAAAACTCACCACATACTTAATATAATAAGATCACGAGGCCTTAGATTAGAAATATACTATCAAAAATGCATTATGTTGCTCAGAGATTTCCATGCATTATGCATTACAGGTTTCCAGCTTTATAAAGCATAGTGTTACCCGCTGTCAAAAATCCAATCATTTTATATTTTCAGACCTCAGAGTATCGAATTTTGCAATAAGCAATTCAATAATACACTCACGTCCAAAAATAAAGCACGGAGAGGAAAATGCTAATTTCCGGAAGCCAATCAGAATTGAGCAGGATGCAATTCGCTGCAGAGGTATATGGAAGTATGCAAATATGTTAGGTAACAGCCAATCACGTTTTCATGTCAAGAAATATGCAAAAAAGGCAGTCTTGTATCAAGCCAGCTTAATGAAGGGTTACAGAAGTTGATTGTAAGGGCTGATAGAAGGTGTTTAAAACTTTCGTACAATTTGTTTTCAAGACATACGTGTTTCTATGACTTCCATAGGACGAATGGAAGATTCTAAGCGCTGACGTGCTGTGGGACGCATTGAAGTAGGACAGTCGATCACAGATGTTGCTCTTTTTTTCGGCGTTCAACATTCTGTAATTTTACGTTTATGGAAACAATTCCAAACCCCACAGACAGTTGTCCGAAGTCCCGTAGCCGGTCCCCCAAGGTTTACAATCCCCAAGGAAGATCGATATATTGCGCCTGTAGCCAAGGGGAATCACAGAGCGACCTCCACACGTGTGACAGCGTCCATTGGTAAGGCGATATCTACAGCTACTGTACGCCGAGGATTACATATGAGTTGACTGTACGCCCGGGTACCTCGAGTTTGTGTTCCTGTATCCGTCCAATCAAGAGGAGCGCGATTACAGTGGTGCCGGGAACATGTCAATTGGAATGTGTCTGACTGGGGCAATGTCATGTTTGATGATGAGTAAAGATTTGCTCTGGAGCCAGAAGACAAACGTATAAGGATATGGCGTGAACAACGAACACGCAATCAGTCCCAAAACATCACCGAACATCACGCATTCCAAGGCGGAAGCATTATGGTGTGAGCAGGGATTTCATTAGGATATCGCACCGACCTGAACATCTTTAAACGGAGTTCTTTGACAGCTGTCCGGTATCGAGATAAAGTCCTAGAACCTATTGTGAGATTGTACGCTGCAACAGTTGTTTTTGCTTTAATGGACGATAACGCACGTCCCCACAGAGCTGACATTGTCGATGACTACCTGGAGAGTGAAGGGATTGCGCGTATGGCGTGGCCAGCATATTCGCTCGACCTTAATCCCATTGAAAATCTTTGGGAGGCTCTCGGCCGTGCTGTATCTTCCCGTTTCCCACCTCCGGCCACTCTTATTGAGCTGGAAAATGCTTTAAGAGAAGAACAGCGATTGCTTAATTCTGTGTTGGTTGACCACCTGATTGAAAGCATGGCCACAAGGTGGAAACTTTGTATACAGATGAGGGAGTGATCACATACCCTATTAACGTCCTTTTTTCATTTTATGCTGTTTATTTTCACTTTATACATAATTCTGTTTAAGTATACATTATGTCATATTCTGATAACTTACAGAAGTTTAATATTGTTTTCATTTCTGTATATAATTGTTGATTTTGTTTTATGCATAAATATATATGCTACTTTCCTGCCGAAGTTTGTGTCAATCAAAGCAGTATTTGTTTTTTTTTTTTGATTTTACATCTTCGTGCTTAACTTTTAGAAGTGAGTGTATTAACTCCAGTATTTTCTGCAGAGGTCTACGATGACACATGTATAAGATAAGCTCTTTGGAATTTTAAGAATAGTATGTGTTCAACTGTATGAATGTGGTATTTGAATTTGGAAGCATGCAATCTTATCATACTACGAAATTTAGAATGCAATTCAAAATCATTACCTCCGAGTTTTTTCCAGATAATTGTAGGTTGTGGAAAGCCAATAGCAAAGCAATCTATAGCTGCCGATTTACCAAGATGTCCTTCAATGCTAATAGGTTCCCTGACCCATCTGGGTGGAGCTGTAAAACAAAAACAACGCTGCTATTAATAAAAAAGAGGCAAACTTAGGGAAATTTAAGAGAAATTTAAATATTTTATTACAACGGCAGATTTTATCAGCCAGCCAATATACATCGCCGGCACTACGCCAAAATCACGAATATGCAAAATAAATGTTTCAAGAAAAATGCATTTAAATGTTCGGTATGCACTTGGCTTTGAGAAAAGTAGAGTTATGACTTCCATTACTAGGTATCAGACAATGCTTATCTTTCTTTTAATACAGCGAAAAACATTAAAATATACATGCAAGTGAAAACGTCAAAAACTTAGATTGGTGGATTTGGCATAATGCTGACGATACAGCTCCTAAAATTACATGTAGTTCTAAAAGTTTAGAATTATTAACATTAATACAACTACTTTAACAAAACCAAAAGATAAATTATTTTACCTTTTACAACAACAGAAACGGTATAACTGTCTTTTCCAACAGAGTTTTGAACTTGACAAGTGAAGTTTCCATTACTATACCCGCCAAGTTTTTTTACAGTTAGAAACGAAACTTCTTTTACACTGCGAATTTCAAATTGTTCATTACTTTTTAATTCTATACCATTCTTATACCACGTGAAATGCAGAGGATCGTCGCCTTTCGTGACAACGCATCCGAGCTTCGCCTGCCCGCCTTCCGTCAAATGTTCTGGAACTCCAAATGGCTGGATATTAGGGCCTTCACCTGAATAGATGAAACTCATATTTTATTATATTTTTATTAATCAGTTGCATTAAATTAGTTTGATGCAGTTCATTCTTAAGCAAATCATATCAATGCATAGAGAAATATTTCAAACTTTATACAGTTCAATCTAGTGAATCATATATAACACGTTTAAAACCAAACTTTATTGAAATTCTACTTTTAGATTAAAAAGAAGAATTTACGGAATTTTAAAAATCACTTAAAGTATACCGTGCTTGCATTTTTTCATTAATTATAAATTAATACTTTAATTAAAATCTTAAAACATCTTTGTATATATTAATAAAACACATGCAATTTCTCAAAAGCTGGCTTGGGTTTAATCAATTATTGCAACATAAGCAAAGGCTTGAGTGTAAAGATGCCCTCACCAAGAACTTGCTAACGGAAAATTACTTTTCTCGTTACACATGAAAAGTATCACAAAAACGTTCGCCAGCGTGTTTTCTGGAGTGCGTGCTCGAGTCGAAATTTAGCGTTCAGTTGTCTTATCAACTGAATGTTCGCTCGTATTTTTGAGAACTTTATAGGTCCATTGGTGGAATCAAATTTTCTATGTGTTTATCAAAGTCCGCTGGTAGAATCAAACTAAAATGTCTTCAAAGATGAATGAATGTGCAATGACTACTGGAGTTGGTAAATTCATATCAAAAAAGACACAATAAGCACATAGCCAATACATGTAGTGCTAAATGTCATATGAATCATTCTAATAGTAATCAAATTTAATTTATTTTTATTTAAAATAATAAATTTTATCAAATCCTCAACTTCAAAATCTAATTTACTATGCAGCATAAAAGAGGAACAGTGAAAGGAGTTGATACATTTTAAATTTTGGAAGCATCTTACATTTTCCTAATGTATAAGGTATTTCACCTGCCTTCGTGGTGTAATTTTCAAGCACGCTGGGCACGTATTCGAGTTCCAGCGAGGGCATTGTTCATTTTTTATCTCTCCTGCTTTCAAAATTTAATCTAATATCTTTACACGGGCGCCCGAACTAAAAAAAAGGTGGTGGATGATGATTCTCCACCACCAGGATTTGGCGATTGAATCCCCTAATCTCCAGTCACCCTTTAAAAGGAAGAGTGCATAAGGTATTTCTCCCGCCTTCTTAGCATGCCTTCATAGTGTAATGGTCAAGCACACTCGGCGCGTACTCGAGAGGTCCGAGCCCCGAGGAGGGCATTGCTCATTTTGCATGTCTTCTGCTTCGAAATAACCTAATGTCTTTACAAATGTTGTAAGTGACACACGGAATACAAATGTAAACGAAATTTAATATGATAGAGGAACAATAGGAAAATCTGAATAGCGATATTTGTATCGTTCTATAATTAAAATGTTAGTATCGTAAATATTAAACATAAATTTTATATATTGATTAAAATTATTCTTTATCAAAATTTCAATGAAATAGCGAAATTCAAAACTTGCTAAAAGGGTATTTAGACTTTAAAATCATAAATACAAAAATTATTGGGAAAAGTGTCTTCTTGAAAACTTTACAACTGATACAAAGCAAATGATCCTGAATCAAGAGACGCAATCTAACGAACGTTAAAAGCATCTTTGTTAATTCAAATAAAATTTCGTAGTTAGTTATCACCTGAATATTCAACAAATTTAATGTGTTTAAAATTATATTAATTGCATGCGTTACCATAAAACACAATAAAGATTAAACTATTAAATGATAATAACTGATATGGTAGCGTAACGTAACTGTACAAAATATTCAGAAAGAGCCTACTAATGGCATATATTGTACATGCATACATTGCTGGATATAAAATGCTGTTTTATGTAGTTAGTTTACAAAATGTTTACTATAATCACTTTGAAAAATTATAATTACATACCTTATAAAAAATAAGTATGTAATATATCGCATTAGAAATGTACTTTATTAATTGTATACTAATGTTATAAACGTTAATAATATTTATTGCATAACTGTAGCACATCGTAAATAACACTGAAATTTCATTGATATATTAATTGCATAAATAGACACTATTATTAAGAAGTACATTAATCTTTTTAAATCGATGAGTTGTTACATTGACAGGCAATGTACTAGTGTAATTTGAAAGATTTTTTATTGTATCTGTTTACTGATGTATTTATTTATAGATAGCTTATATTTTTTTGGACTGTAACGGGTATCAGTTACGGCAATTTTCCAAGATTCGTGAGTGATTAATACCACAGTTCAAAGGAAAAGGAAGGAGAGACTATATTATATATGTTTCTAATATCAAGAATTCGTATATTACAAAATGTGAGCAGAAAACTAAACTATCAATATAGAGCAAATGAAACACTTATCTATCTATTAAATTAAAACAAGTACAGTTCTGAAAAAAGAGGCACTAATTATTTACGAAATAAAAATTTAGGCAGAATTTTTCCTAGCTTGATGATTATTCCCTGTTTTAAAATGTTACATGTTTGGTTAACGTTACTTATATTGTTAAAAAGTATTGTTAAAAATATTTTTTAACAATTATTGTTAATATTGTTAAAAAGGGTAAAACTAAAAATTTTCTCGAAATATATTTTTTTTGTAATAGTAAATATTAATATTTTAATACATATTTTTTCATTTTTAATATAAGCTATTTCAGGGTCACAACATATTAAGTAACAAACATAACTAAGCTATTACTTTGGATTTTTAATTTCTTTCTCTTATATCTTATGTAGTTATGATTAGATCAGAATTCGGAATTTTTACATTATAATTTACGAAGGAAATAATGATTAAATATAAAATGTCTACAGATATAAATTACATTTAAAAAATGTCAGTTTCATTGATTTCATTGATAGTGGTTAAATTCTTAATTTTATAAATTTAGATGACAATCTTAAATTTCTTTGCAATATAACTACCAGTTATTAGGAGCGAATTGTCTTAATTCGGATTTAAGTGGAATGAGGTTTAAAATTTTTTTTAAATGTAACAGTTTTAATAAAACTTTACTAACTCGTATACTTCTTTATTTCCGGAGAAGCCAAAGTATTTGATTGAAGCAAAATCATTTTGGATTTTGGAAAATTATCTGGATTGAAATCAAAATTACTTCAAAAGTTTCGATCTCCTTTAAACAAAATGTGCGCTGAAAAACGAATGCCACATATTTATTTTACAAGGGTAAGTAAAATTAGACGTACTAACCATTTCACATTGCTTACCTCAATCCTAAATTTCATAAACAAAATTTATATTTAAACTGTTACCAACTCTGAAATTTTAAAATAGATTTAAACATTGTCACTAAGGTATATTTTTTTAAAGAAAAGAAATACATATCTGACATAGGTGTAAAACCAGCGAGTAAATTTTTCCACATTTTTGGTAACTCTTTAGCAAAAGCAGACTTATTTGAAACACATTTTTTAACAAATTAACGTACGGCACATTATGCTTAAAATTAACATATAAAATATTGTTAAATATGGTGAAAAGTAGGAGCTTATACTCACCAATAAATCTAGCGTATGATGTTTGCAGCAATAAAACTATTACACAGCCTTCCAGAACACAAATATTCTTCTTCATAATAAATTATGGCATATAGGATAACAAAAGTCTCCATCAGTAAGTAACTGAGAATTAAACTTCTGTTTCAGTCCTTCGAGGAAGACATACTGATAGTCATTTCATTGATACAAGTACACAAAACGCTTCGTCTATACAAAATGAAGAGCAAAGTTTATCATAACATAGGAAACTAGCGCCACATGTTGACGGAAAAACATACTATTTGAAGGATTCAATTCTTGGGATATGAATAGCAGATTTAAATACATTTTTATCTTCAGCTTAATAATTTAAGAATATTCAATGCAACAAGCGATTATACGTGTAAATCTTTTACAGCGATAGTTAGTCATTATAACACTCATTCACAGATGTATAACAATTGCTATTAAATATGTATATTTTGAAGACAATTAACACATATAATTACTTTAAAACTCCCATTTAGAATAAGCAACAGTTGTGATTTTATTAATATATCTCGATATGATCTTATCTTACCATGAACAATAAGATTCGCCACTTTTCGTAATTTTTCTCCAATACCATTTCCTGCTTCACAAATATATTTACCAGCATTTTCTACGTTTACCTGGTGAAACGTCAAACTGCCATTCTTTACGTTTTCTAGAATAACTGACTCCTTCCCTAAAAGTAAAAGTAAATTAATAAGTTATGAAAATGGTACTAAAAGAACTCTTTTAATTTAAAGGCCGTTTTAAAAAGCTTTGCTTCTAATAATTCTATTCATTTTTTTAAAATTTCATTCGAAAAGTAAGCGTAAGTAAATTAGTTTATTTCTTTACTTTAATAAGTGTTTAAAAGGTCTACTAAAATTAATCCAAATTAATTGTTATTCAGTATTAAGCAGTGAGTATAAAGATCAGTAATGTTACGCAGCAGTGAACAATATACTATCAGAGTGATTCAAAGCATTTTTTGAGCTTAAAAATGCTCAGCATTTGCTAGATTTTTTATAGAAGTTGCATTTTTAAAATTAACACTTGAAAAAAAGAAATGAAGTTCTTGAGTTTATGTTTTCATGAAGTTATGGAACTAATAATTAAATTTAGGTACATCTGTGCAGTAACAGCGAAGAAATAATACAGAGCTCTCATGGACAAACTGGAACAAAAGCATTTCCTATTTCTAAAAATAAATTTGGCCGGCAGGAAAATATTACGTAATAAATTTAATTGATTTTTAATAACAAAACAATTTATGCGATTACCTCCCCACTTTCTCCAAGTATACGTTGGTGGAGGTAGCCCATCAGCCACGCACATTAATGTAGCTGATTTTCCTTCCATAATTTCAACATCTGAAGGTTCAAAAACCCAACGAGAAGGAGCTGCATAATAAGAATATTATGATTTCTATAAAATGAAACATAATTCAAAAGATAAAACAATTTCGCTTCACTCATGCTCAGCTTTGTAATTCATTTTATTAAAAACAGGTGAGGTATAAACACTTTTGAAAGCGTAAGATATATTTAAAAAAATACTTTACCAAAGTCAACTTTTTCATATACTGCATTTAGAAATAATATGACAATCTTAAATAAATGGAGTTATAGAATAATGTCTATATTTATATAACTAATAGTATATTATTAGTTATATATTATTAGTATATTATAATATATTTATATAACTAATAGCAAAATAGGCTATGTTTTGCAGTTTTAGAATTCTCAGTACGACAAGACTGTTCACAACTGAAAAAAGAAAGAGAAATCATTTAAACGTTACCATACGTTTTCGCTGAAATTTAATTTGGAGCATGATGTACAGTTACGGTTTTCATCGTCCCCGTAGAAAATGTAGTTTAAGCTTCAGAAAAAAAAATTAAAAAATGGGAGGAATGATACGTTCTGATGATAAATTGAGTTCATTTGCAATGCTTTCAGTAAAATTGTTTTCTCGTACTAATCGATTAGATGAAACTAAAATTATCGTAATTGAATATACGAATGTACATAATTATCAGTGACAGAACAATCGCTATCAAATCTTAAAAATTCATTTTTTTTATAAAATATGAACTTTGAAAATAAAGTTTTGAAAGGAATATATGTATACATATATTTACATGAAAATTATCTTAAAAATGAATATCATATATTTTTAAGCATAAAAAATGTTTTATCCTTTTTTAAAATAATTACTTAAATTGTCTGCCTTATGAATCTCTCCGAACTTTCCTAACTATAAATTCACATTTCGTTACTGTACATGCAGTTTTAAGCAAACTATTTCAGAACCATAAAAACCATTAATTAATGCCTTCCTTTCTATAAATACAAATTTTCATGACTACCGTCTTAAACAACATGAAAAACACACAATGAATGCGACATTAATATAATTAAAATACTGTAATAAAAGTGTTTTTAGACTGATAAAGCATTTGCTGTAAAGTCTTCATAATAAAGATTTACGGAAGTATGAAATATTAAAATACTTGCTATATAACACATTTTTTAAATTAAATATTTCATGCATAACTGACTTACCTTCTACCACTAAAACTGCTGTATGATCGTCTTTTCCAAAAGTATTTGTAACAGAACACGTATAATTTCCGGAATCATTCGGACTGACGGCTTCAATTGTTATCACTGAAAAGTCATCTAAAGTCTTTATTTTCATATTAGTTGACTCAGATATTTCTCGATTATTTTTAAGCCATATAAATTTCAAGGGTGGTATACCTTGCTTTAATATACAAGCTACGGAAGTCTTTTCTTGTATTTCCACCATTTCTGGGAATGTAAAAGGAATCACTTTGGGAGCATCTGAAAAAGATTATTAGTGTTTTAAAATATTTAACAGGAAATAATTAATATATACGACATCGACCTTATAAAAGTAATTATCAGGATGTCAGCACGAATTTCTCGAACATATAAAAATCTAATTTTTACAAATCAAAACATGCAAACATCTATCTTGTCTAGAGCAAAAGCAAAATATATGAACAATTTTCCCCATGAATAACACTACGCATTTCTACTTTGCAATTTTCAACAATTTCATGGACTATTATTTGTTTAACCCTAGTTTAAGCTGATACATAGATTTATAATTTATTAACAAAAGTATATTAATTAATTTTAAAATGAATGGTAATTATATCAAGTTAACAATGATGCATTTTAAAAGGTTTCTATTTGAAGCACGAATTATACTTTTAAACATGAATATTGCATTAAGATTTACGCAGCGTATTCAGAAGTAATAACCAACGGATGAAATAAATAACTAATTCAAAACAGTTTTAGACAGAACTGAAATCAAATTACTTACCAGATCCAAACGTGGAGGTGATGATCTCAAGCAGTACAAGAAAGTGAAGACATTTCCATAAATGAATGTATTCCTTCATGGCGTTGAAATAATTCATTCTTTTTTTAATATTTGGCGATGGCAATCAAGTCTTCTCGGTAACACACCTTTATAAAACGACCAAATTTTTGTACACATGCTGGAAATGATGGTGATGTATGTATCAAACGATAGCGTCGTACCGTATAAAATAACTAGGATCTTTCGCCTGGAAACATAGCGCCACATCTCGGCAATAATGTTAACTATTTCAAACGGCAAATGAATAAAATTCTAATGTATGTAATCCTTGAAAGTAATTTTATTAAACGTTTGCATAAAAGCTATGAATCAAATTTATTCAAAAAATGGGTAATACAATGGTAGAATTTTTTTAAATATTTTATGTCAGCACTTCTATGTATATTCTGTACATAACATTGTATTACATGCTCAGGATAAAAGTTTATAATCATACTCTGTAAATTCGTAAAGCTTGTTAGTTACAAAAGTTTTAGTAACATAGCCAGAAAAAAAATACATAAGTTAAAATGATCGAATGGCACAGCTGAATCTAAATAGAAATCACACACTTGACTCATAACCTAATCTTCACACGTATTAAAAAAAACTCATCTTTAAATTTAACATTAAAATGCTTGATTAAAAGAGCTTTAATATCATTTCTTTTCCCAAAATCTTTTAACTATCACTTCAAAAGAAATAGTTAACCAATTGAAAAAAACAACTGAAATTTCAGATAACACACCATTCTGATTTGAGATCAGTTTACCATTTACACAAGATAAATTATAATACTTTATTTATTTAAAAATAACTAAAACAAACAAAAAGTAGAGCAAAATTGCAGCATATTCAGTTTACCGTGAATGATTAAAGATATTTTTTTCTGTAGTCGGTCACCAACATCATTGTTTACTTCGCAAACATAAGACCCTTCATGATCTTTTAAAACAGGATTCAGTAGCAATGTGCCATTAATGCTCGGCACGATTTCTTCTCTATGTTGATCATATTTTTCTTTGAAAGAAGACCCTGAAATAACAATATCAGAAAAATTCAGAACTTCAGGAGGAATTTTCGAATCTAAATTTCTTCAAAATCAATATGACTGCAAAATATTTTGTAATATACAAATAATGCTTAAATAAATATGAAAATGTAGTAGTGAAATCTATTGTTCTATTTATTATTAGTTCAATATGTCATTGTAACTCACATAATGTTATATTATTTAAAAATATTATAGTAAAAGTATTTTTATTCACAGTATATAGGATAAAAATTGTTAATTTAACTTAATATCTTTTATAAATACGGATAGATTTAAGGACATCATAGAAAAAGTAAAAGCAATAATTAACTGTGTTGTGAGGTATTATTTAAATTAAAAAGTTGTTTTATATTCAAATTCTGTACTGTCACTTCTCCCTTTCCAGTTTCCTACCAGAATAGAAATGTTAGCTCTGGGATGTTTAAATGAGGTAGAAAGAGACAGTACTTAAAGGGAAGTTTTAGATTGTTTAGTCAGAGCACGTTCCGCCTGCTGAATGCCGAATTACTAGTTGATATTCTGAAATAGCATTCTGTCTACGGCGTTGCATTAATTTTGCAAAAATTACTGTCCAGCCGGTGTAGATTTAAGCCAACTTGCGCTTTAATTATTTCTGCGTAACCTTTGGTTAATTTAAAGACTTAGTTTAAAATTGAATTTCCTACTTGAGTTACGCCATAGATGCTGGCTGATTTTGTAAGCATCAGGAGTGCCTTCTGTTCAACTATTTTAGTTCTTAATAACAGGGTCTTTTACATATTTCTTACATTTCTGCTTGGTTAACTTGGCATAGGGATAAGTCGCTTACGTCTGTTCCAGAGTCTTCACTTAGTGTATGCCACCAAGAAGTCTGAGTCTCTACGGTGTCATTTGTATTAAATACACCACATTGATATATTTCCATTGCTATGCTATGTGAATACTGAATAGCAAATTTATATGAAGTTTTAATGCACTTCAAAGCTTAGTTGCAAAGACAAATATTCAAAATAATGAAACGAAAATAAAATTTAAGAGATGTATATTTCCTTACAGGATTACAGTATATAAAATTTAATATATATGTATCACGTAATAATTGGGCAAGGACAGTAATTTTATTTAATAATACGTTCAACATTCAAATACTTGAAATGATAAAAAAAAGTAGCTTCATAATAAATTTCGAATTTCTTTACTAAAAGCATACTCCTTTTGTTAACTTATATGTAACTGCAAGGCAAAAATTGTTTTATAATGCTAATGGGGCCTGCCGTATGTCTGATTTATTTTAAAAATTGCGATAGTCATAATAAATTAACCTTATTACCAAGAAGTATGATTCGCGTTTTTTAATATGTAAAACTTTTTGTGCAATATTTGTGTTACATGTATGGTTCACGTGCTTAAATTTAGAATTACCTGTTGTTTTCCAACTTATTTGTGGTTGCGGTGTGCCTTCAGCGTAACACTGAAGAGATGCGCTCAGTCCTTCTATTGTTTCAATATCTTCTGGCTCTTTAATCCAGTAAGGTGGAGCTAAATAAGAGAACACAAATTTCAGTAGCTGTACTTGAATCCAAAATTGACAAAGAAAATTGTTTCAGTATTCTTTATCTTCATATTAAGTAAATGATTCATAAAATTAATCCCAAATTAGCACATAAAAAATTGCGAATTTTCTCTAATTTTTAATTATTTTATTTTCTAACTTAAGCTATGTTATATGTGTGAACAAAAGGAAAATTTTTTATCTAAATAATAAATCGAAAAACCAAATCTCGATCTGTGCATAATGTTGCATTAAAAGACATTACTTTAGCTTAAACTGTGTATTTTACAATGAAAATAAAGGCAGAAGGGACACATTCTCCTTGAAATAAATTTACAAACGGTTAAAATAAATTTCATTTTTATTACATGTTACATTAAAACAAAAAATTAAAACTGGCATTTGAGTTTACAAAACAATATTCCTTTAAATCTCTAAGAAATTTAATTAAACTACATTCATAAGAACATAAATCTTTAATAACTAAAGCACATTTTGATTCAGCCTCGGTCTGAAATTGTCATTTATTACTAAAGAAAATGATCTTAGGTTTGCACGGAATATGTGCAACAGACTATCCCTGATTAACGGTGGGAGGATAAGCCGGGTTGTCGATTGATCGGCTCTTGTCCAAAGAAAACTTAAATTATTCTTATGGAACAATGGAACCATTTTAATTCCAATTTCTCAGAGTAAAACAGATGTATCTGCAGGAAATACAAAATGAAAACTGAAAATGCGCAGGATCACTGACAGCAAGTGATATCTCTGTTTTGGGGAATTGCTTTTATCCACAGCATTAAATAATGAAATTGTACTTAAAAACAGTCGCATAATCATAAACATAAATTAAGTGCACATTCATTAATATTATGTTTCCCACTGATATTGCAAACAGCAGTTTTCTTTTACGTATAATATGGGCTATTCCATTTTCCTGTGTTTTTAACTGCCATCAGTTTAACGGCGATTATGAGTTAGCGTGGACATTGTCTCTTTCGTTATCCTCGTATATCCAGAATTGATTTCAAAATACTTTTTATTGATGACGAAGGATAATTTTTCAACTACAAAATGCAAAATACCTAGGGACTTAGAAAGCAAATAAAAAATATAATCATGAAACGAAAGTATAAGATTATTAAATAAAAATGTTAAAAACGAAATAATGAAATTTAAAATCAAAGAATGCGAAGGAATAAAATGTAAAACGATATCCCAGGTAAAGGTGAGGCAAATGTTTTAAATATCTTTTCATTTTCTTTGACCATGTAGAAACGCTTTTGCTCGCGATATTTCAGTCTAAGTAATGTTTACATTCACAAAAATTATCTGCAACGTAGATTATAACATCACAGAATATAACAGTGTAGCTGTAGATTAGAAGTTATGTTTTTTTTAGTTATGCTTCGAATTTAATACTTACCTTAAGTTTTATTTCTTTATGTGCTAATACTTTATTAATTATATACTTAAATCTCAAGAAAGTCTTTATTTAATGAATGATTTTTAGATTAAAATATGTCTCCAGTTTGCTTCATCGGCAATTTTTAAGAGATGTACTTTTATTTCACATTAACTAATATAAATGTAAAACATTGAAGCATTTGGTATTTCATTGAGCCCTTGATATGAAATACAATTTTTATTAAAATAAGGAAGTATTGCTGCTAGATTTCAGAGCCCTGCCATTAAAATTAAGCTCTGATCATGATTTGATTAGTTATGTAAACATTAGCACTCCTATTGCAATATTTTCTGGATCTGAAATCCGATTGTTCCCCATTTTCATAACAAATCTTAACTTACATAGTACTGTCTAAAATCAAATATATTACCCACGCCAAATGCGGTTTAACAAAATATATTATTCCTTTAGGTTCCGTTTTGTTTATTCTGATTATGGCAAAGCTTTGGAGAGCTATCTGCTTAAGACGAGGGATGCCTTCGTTGAGGACTTTTCTAAGGGAACCAGGCTCATATACACGTTACAGGTGGGGAAAACCACGAAAACGCTCATGCAACCAGCCCCTTTGACAGGATCCGAACCTGGGACCGAACTCAAAGTGTTCAACGAGTTTTCCGCTCAGCCAATGGTGAGCTGTTTCTTTAGGTGATAGAAAATATGGATCATGGAATTTATGAATTAGAACGGAGGATTTACAAAATGAGTTAATCAAGTTTTAGCAAGCAAAGTTTGCATGTTTGTTTTTGAAGTCAGCTAACTATATGAAATGTATATTGAAATTCAGGAAGAGAACGGGCTTTATTTATCTTCCCATGTGCAGTAAAGATAATATGCTTTTTTACTTTCACATATCAGTGGGCAGTTTCTGCACTCTGTGATTGTACAAGATTATTTGTTATACTATATACAAAATTTTTATAATTTAAAAACTTGCTCCCATTAAAAAGATTATCGAACTTCTGAAAATGTCAGATTTCTCTTATATAAAAAATTAAAGTAATACGTTCCTGATTTTCTAGTAAAATTGTGCGAATCAAGGCACTGCTTCCCAGATACAAAGATGTTAATCGTTCACTTAAATAATAAGTGACTAAGAATACGCTAATGTTTTATAAATACAGAGAGTATTTACGCATTTTTAGAACAGTTTCAATAAGCTATCACTTTTAGTTATTTATATTTTGTGGAAATCAAAAGTTTTTCCCTTCTACATGATTTTTTAAACGACGCATAATAGTAAACTAGAAGTGAAAAGAAATTTTCTAATAGCAAGGAAAAACAGCGCGTGAAAATTATCAGAAATTTTGAAGGAAGATTTTCTATTTGTATTGAAACGACAAAATGTTCATGACAGAAATGACAATTTTTCATTTACGATCAATGTACTAAAATTCTTACACCACTTCCTATAACGATATTTACTTACCTCTTACAACAAGAACAGCAGAATGACTGGTTGTGCCGTAGGAATTACTGACAACGCAGGTGTAATTGCCAGCTGATGATGCTGTAACGGGATCAATAACGAGAGTAGAAAATTTTTCATTTGTTAATGTATCTTTAGAATGATTATGAAGCAAATTTCCATTTTTATACCATTTAAAAGTAAAAGGAATTTGTCCTCTCATCACAGAACATACGAAACTAGCGCTGTCTCCTATTTTTAGCTTAGGTGACAACTGGAAAGGATGGATTTCTGGAGCATCTGTAAAACAAAAGAAACATTCATATTAAAAAATTCATTGAATGTTGTTCTGAATTGTAATTATAAATTATTCATACGTAAAACATCACTTGCTCATTTCGAATATTAGTATTATTTTTCATGTGCGATTTATTATAAGTTATATGATGAAAGTTATCACTTGTTAAATCAATAGAGTACAAGGACTCGGTTTGCAGTTAGTATCATATATCCGCGTTGAAAGTTTAAATTTAAATAAAATTGTAAGAGATGTAGGAATAAATTAAGTGCTTCACAAGAAATCATTTAGAGTAAATTCATTACATGGAGTTAAAAAAATTCATTTGGAAAAGAGAAGAAAATTAAAAAATTAAAATTTTATTATGAATAGTTTCTCTAAGAATTCGCATGCAGTAAAACAGCACCAGATTCCGAGGTGAAATACTTGAAATGATTACATTTTAACCATTTTCGGATGAAAACGATGGGAATAGATAGAAGCGAAAACTTGACAGTTTAAAATAACTTTACGTCGAAAAAGACTTGGTAATAACAAATGGCTTTTTCGTACAGCATGGTAATTGAATTTTCTGAGTATGCTGTTAATAAAGCAGACATATGATTTAACAATAGTATGTCTATTCTTACTCCTATATTTTCTACAGTATTTAACAATTATACTTTTTGAAGACTTAAATGATTTGGTGTATTTATCTTGCTAAATCATTAACTGTATAACATGTTTACAATAAGGAACTGTGCTACCTATTTATCGATAGTAAATTTATAAAAGCCTACCAGCCGATCGCTGAACCGTGGTAGGTCGGATCCCGGCGATTCGGCGGACTGCATCGAGAATACGAGCTAGTTTTCCTTAAAATGTCCCCCGAATGAATTCCTCTCCTTTAGATAGCACTCTGGTGCTTGTCATAGTCAAAAAAATCTTATGAAACGTAAATTTACTCAGTTTCATAAAATGTATTCTTCTTAATTAAAAATAAATTTGCAAAATTTCTCTAAGGACGGTCACCAAATAGTTGAAAAATAACTGTGTTTGTGTATAACATATAAGCAATATACTTATAATATACTTATAATACATTTTACTTTAATTTAATACTGGAAAAATACTACTATACTTATAATACATTTTATATATTATAATTATATTATTAACATAAATATATTAATATTATTATAATATATAGTTTCTAATATACCAATTTAATGTAAGAAATAATAAACAATGAAGTACTGAAATGGAAAACTATTTTGAAATAAAAAAGATATATTCAAAATGTCTAATGTTATATGATTTAGATTTGGATTCTGGTGAAATACTGGGGAGCTATCTGCCGAAGAGAGAGACCGGGTGTTTTTGTGGAGATCTCTTAAGGGAAACTGGTTCGTACTCATTTTACACATGGGAACACATGGTTTTACACATCCCCATGCAGAAAGCCGTTCGTCGAGATTTGAACCTCAAATAATAGTGTTCAGCATTTCCTTCTGAAATTTACTGTACCCAACTTTTGTATCGTTAGGCAGCTGGTGGGCAACACTTTAAGGGGAAGCTAAAAATGTCTTTCAGTTAAATCAATAGATTATGAATTTTTGAAAAGCATTTAAATCTTTAAATTTCTTTTTTATTTTTTTCAAAACAGATTAAATTTTAAGCCTATCTTGCGGAGTTTAGTTGTCTGCTTTAATAACAAAAAAATGTAAAAATAATACACTTTTCCCCCTTTTTTTCGCTATTATTTAATGTCAGTTTTTTTCAATGTATTTCAACTACGTAACTTTGAAACTAAACTGAATAATAGGTATTAAGAGATATAATTTATTAATGCTTGAATTAAAAATGTTATAAGCAAAGTGTTTTTCTTATTAATTTATTTTCAGAGTTTGACGAAAAGAAAGAATGCTTGAAATTTTCATTCATAGCATTTAACAACCTATTCTCAAAATTTGCTAGAAGGTAAAATTTCGATTTTTTGTACTTCTAAAATTTTAAATTTAGTCGTACTTTTAAATTTAAAATTATGAAAGTTATTAAACTGTTCGGAAATTCTGTGCAGTCCGTACGGAAATCTAAGCCAAAATTATCCAAAATATACATAACATTCATTTCTAGGCTTCAATCTAATAAAAAAACGATACTTTCTATGAAGGTCTTTATAACTACTTTAAATATTCAGAGCAGTAAGCGTAATCAGGTCAAAAAATAATTATTAGTTTTTTTTAACTTTATACATATATAAATATATTTATTATTTTATATTATAATATTATTTAAAAAGTCATAATTAGCTTTAATACTTCTATTCTGTTTAGATAACAAGAGTCCGTCATAATTATTTATTCACTCACTCCGCATTTTGAAAATTAATGGGCAAAGAATAACTTTGTCATATCTTAAACATTTTTTGTAAACTTACTGTCTCTCGAAATTTTAATGTAAAGGCAGTTCAGTTCTTTTGACTGAATAACGTCATGGAAGTTTATGTGTATTTTTGCATCCTCAGAAAAGCATGCAATTTTGAGAAAATGCATTTAATGGAAAATGTCAGGAAACTTTTGCAGCGGAAATAAAAGCACCATTCTAAAATGCTTACATAAAATTACCAAAACAAGAAATATGACAGTTCTACATTAAATGTTGTACATATTATTAACAATTTGCAATAATATTAATATGAATTAGAAACAATGTTTCAAATTTATTTCATAATTAAATTCAGTTTTCATAACAGATATTTTAATAAATAATACTCACCGTTTCCTTTAACAGGCTGGGAGATTATAGCAGCAGAAAGTATTATTAAAGTGTTGAAAATAGCGTTCAAAATTCTCGGATTTGAATCCATAATACGATGCTATCATGTGGATGTAAAGTAAACTAGAGCACATAAAAGTTTTTTAAAAACAATTGAACATAAGAAAAAGTCAGAAATACAGCGAAATTCATAATGATTTCATTTCCAAAATAAATACATAATTATTGTTCCCTTTCCACACGTGCGGCTCAACTATAATGGCGTTCTACAGAAAAGTCGCATAAAAAATTTCTTCATTCTGTTCCAACCTGAACAACTAGCGCCACATTTAGGACAAAATAAGAAGTATTTGCTGTCCATATCATTTCCGTATAAATATGCAAACATTTAGAAAAATTTACTTATTTTGTTGGACAGACGAACATATACAGAAATAGCGACAAATATTTAAAAGTATATAAGCCTTTGATATTGAGATTTCTATTTACCTGGCTAAGTTTCTTAAAGGTATAACACAGAAATTTGTATGACATATTCAATTTCATAATGTAACGTACGAAATAAAAAATATTATTGTTAGCAAAAGAAAATTTTTCCTTCGCAGAGATATATTGATATCATATTACATAGTTATCAATACCAAGATTCCAACATTCCAGAAAATGTTTGAGTTTGACAAATAATTTAATTAACATTTCATGTATGATTGTGAACAATGCACAGTTATGAACGCTAACAGTACATATATAATTTATGAAATATTATGCCGATCAAGTGAAATTATTTTTAATAAATATTAGGATTTATCTTCAATAGTTCGTCACTAAATATAATCTCACCGATAACTCTCAATGAAACCTTTTTCTGCAATTCATTGCCTACTCCATTCCTGGCATAACATACGTAACTACCGCTGTCTTTACTCTGAACATCAGAAATTGTCAAAGTTCCGTCTCTTCCCATTTCGAAACGGCCGGACGGTTTCAAGGGATTTTCACGACCATCTAGAAAACAAATATGTCTGCTTTATTATACACGAGAAAAAGTTAGTATGTATTATAATACTTTGGTCATGAACAAACAAAACACAATTAAAATAATAAAAATTATTTTAAAATATAAATAAAGAACAAGAATAGGATAATTTATCACATTAATAATTACCTAAATACTTGGCTGTACGGTTAACAAATTATGGCAAAATAACCAGAGATTATCTCTTGTAAAACTAATGCTTACATATAGAACTTAATAAGGAATTCTAACTCATTACACATGGGAAAAACCATGAGAGACCTATGCAGTCAACTCATTTGTTATCAACTGAAATTGTAACGAATGTCTAATTTTCGCTATCTCACTCACTCAACCGTGTATGGATGAAATATTATGATGAATTTAATCACACTTAACTGGATATAAGAGAAATGCTACATTTTTTACTAATCAGTTTCCTTAGGTTTTTTACATATCATTAGACAAGAAAGGAATTAAAATGGTGTTAAAATCATTAATCCAAAGTATCCAGAGAAATTCGATATATTTCTGTCTTAATGTTACCTCCGATCACATATAAGAAATGAAATACAGTTTTCTAATCACAAATTAAATTAATAATCCGATTTTATTATATAAATATATACAAGTAAGTCTCGAATTTAAACTTCTCTTGAAGGCTTCAAGTGCTTTGCGCAGCAGAAAGCCTTTCTCCTAAATTCTTTGTCTCAGTAATATAATTAAAATAGGCTTACGTATGTAAAGTTTTCAGAATCTTATTTTTCAAATTCTCAAGTCAGTAAAAAATATTAAAGTTTTCTACCTCAGTTGATATAAAATTTACATATTATATTTTTCAATAAACATTTAACGAATATAAATACTAATGGCTTTCTAATAAGGGTATTATTTTTAAAATGCATATATTTATAGATATTTAATTAACACAAATCCACATAAATGTGAATTTTTATTTTAATAATTAGACATCAAGGAACTCCATCTCTATTTATGCTGTGTAATATACTACGTATAAATACTGTAATGAGGCTAAATATTGCAGAGTATAACTAAGTGTTTCAGAAAGCAACAGCAGTCCATTACAATTCTTTTACAAAACAATAACTTTACATTAATGAAATGTTACCTGAAATTCTAGTCCACTCTATAACTGGTGATGGAAGACCTCTTGCAGAGCAGAAAATATTAACCTTTTCACCAAGCTTCACTTCTTTATCTGAAGGTTCCATAATCCATTGAACTGGAGCTGAAACAAGTATTGTTCATATTTTTCTAAGAACTGAATTAATTGCTGAATAAAGCAAATTTTAGCAAATATTTGTAAATACCGGTGAAACTTTCACAGCATTAAAATCAAATTGCTAATTCCATTTATTTATTTGTTTTGAATATGAGGAAAGCATTTCCTCTGAAACAATAAGTTATTTCCTAAAAATGAAACTTAGAATATGTCCCTCTAAGTTAGAAGAAGAGCGCTTAAATTTGAAAAGTTAAAAGTAAATTTTTTCCTGCAGATAAAAGACTTTTACAATAATTCCTAAAGCCTTGATCAAACATTTCAGATTTCAATAATCAACATTTTTCATATATCACTGAGAATAAATTAAATGCTGGGCAAAAATAAAGGTTTATTTTCATGCAAGACTGCATTATACATCCAAAGCCTTATAATTATAAGGCTGAAAGTCATATTCAGCATTAACTACCAATTATATAAAATGTCACTTTAACCGCATAGCACTTGTTCCATAAAGTAACAAAAAATCATCTGTCAGCTTGCTACATCAGATAGAAAAAATATTTTTTTGGGTTCTTTTTATTACTTATTTAGCTTGTTGTCAATTAATTGACAAAATTCAAGGAAAACTAACAAATAAACTTAATGTGTAAACAATTGCAATAATTTTCATTTAACTCATTCTTCCTTAGTGCTAAATAAAGACGAGGGAATTCCTTTACGTTTTACAAAGTCAATATAACTATATACGTGTGTGCTCATGTATACTATATATAAGTACGCAATTTATTATGAGTAAATTTAGAGAACTTCTTTAGCAAAAGAAAAATAAAGGTTTCGAAATGCTATTTTTACACTAATGTACGCTAAATTCAGTAATTATCGACTTGAAAGCAATCAGAGCTTTATATAACTGAACACAAAAAACAGTGCCTATTATTTTTATGCCATTTATTTGACTATAATAAAAAAACAAGGATTAATTTAATAATAAGTCATATAAAGCGCAACGATTTTGCGAAATTTATACATATAATAAGATATGCTAAATTCATTACTTCATACAACTTTCCACTGTTTTTTTTTTAAAAAATACTTATAATGCTTGACAATTTAGGCATAGGTAATTGCAAACGCCAACATTACTGGATTGAAATACTTTTACTAAACAAATATTTTGTTATAAGTGAACTTACCTTCAACTAACAAGACAGCTGTGTAATTCAAAGTAGATTTTGCATTTTCAGCCACACAAGTATAATTTCCAGAATCTTGAAATGACACAGTTTTTATTTTTAGGAGCGAGTAATCTGAATGCTCAGTTATTTCAACTCGGTTTTGCTTTGTAATTGTAATTCCATTTTTATACCATTTGAAAGAGAAAAACTTGTCTTCGGTGGTAACAGCACACATAACTTTTGTTGACTCTCCTTCACGAATATTTGGTGGGAAAATGAAGGGTTGAATTTTGTCCTGAATCCCTAAAGAACAAAACTGTAAATTTTCTATGTCTGTCAATAAAAAAACTGTGTGAATACTTAAAATACTTTAAATACTTAAATGTTTATTAAAGCAAGTGCATCTGCGACAATCATTAAATTTATATAAAGCTTAAATAAAAGTAAGGAATCATAATAAAAAAATGAAGCTAATTATTTAAGACAACTCTAGAGTATATGAGCCATGAAAGTTAATATTGCTCATGTAATTTATCAGCTAGAAAACATTTCATTTACTTATATAATATTGCTTATGTCATTTATCATCTAGAAAACATATCATTTAAATATATAATATATCTTACAGAATAAATATTAAATGAAAGCTGTAACAATTTACTTACCAGAAGTCTTTTGAATTATCCAACAGCAGATTACAAACAATGCGATAAGTTGCCATGAGGACACTGTCAAGTGATATTTGTTCATGTTCAAAATAAGAATTATGCATTACTATGGGCAAGGGATTCCGTTCTCTTTAACAGCCTTTATCCTATTTGCAGAACACAATACATTATCGAAGTTTAATACAATGCCAGTACTCAGGAAGAAATAATCTACTCTCAAGTGTATAGCTTGCAATGGCGATGATAATAAAAACTTCTTAGTGTGAAGCAATATATGGAACAACTGGCGCCACATATAGGATTAAAAGTGAAACATTCATCAAAAGAGAGATTCTTGTATAAATCATTTCTTGTATCGTTAAATAAAATGTTTTAATTTAATAAAAACGAAAGCAACTTTATGATGTGTATAACATTTGTTAAAATATACATGATATTTAAACAATGGTACAAAAATAAACATTATTCTGATACAGACAAAAGTAACATAGTGTGTATTTAAACAAGCTGCTTAACATTTAGGTACTCTACCGTGAACCAAAATCGAAAAACCTTTCTTCAGAGAGCTTCCTACACCATTATCTGCTTCACAAATGTATTTTCCGTCATGGATTTTAAGAACAGGAAAGAGTAATAATGACCCATTTGAGAAGATTGCATCAGTTGCTCCTCGTTCTTGAAGTATGTTTGGAGTATTCTTATCTGTAAAACAAATTTTCATTTGTACAGAAATATGTTTTTAAAAAAGTTAATATTTTACAAATTCAAAATCTTTATCATCGCTTCAAAAACATACACATACAGAAAGATCTTACTACACAATACAAGAATATGTGCTTTTTTTAAACTATTACACAGATGTGTTCAGGTATATAACATATAGCTTATATTTCAAGGGCATTTGTATCCAAATTTCTATTCAGTAACACTTTTTGTTTCTCCCAATGAATGCAAATATATGATATAGCAATATTACGAAATTATTAAGTATGGAAAAGTCTTGAAAGGGCAGGTTTCATGTAGTTCTTTCTAAAGTAAAGTGGTATCCCTTACGCTACAAGAAAAAAAAAATTCTAGCAAACCTTTTTGTCTGATGATTCATTTTTTCCCCTTTTTTTAAACAATTTATATTTAAAGTTAAATGTGGTTCTGATTAATGTTCATAACCTTAATCCTTTAAATTTTTAATTAATTAATTTAGACAAAACCCTTAATCGAATTTCAGTTCATTTTTAATCAAATATGAAACTTTCATATATAAAAATTTTTTAGCTAAAATTTCAGTATACCATGCATAAATATTAAATATTCATAACTCTTGTTATAATAATACTGTCTTATAATCTTACAAATGTATATTTTTTCAAAAGATAAAATGCTTTGAAAAGTTTCGAAATTTTATGAATATGAAGCTGTAAGATCTCCTGTCTAACTCTTATGTGAAATCTGGAGAGTAGTGAGTGTACAGAAGAAGGGTTAAAACTACCCTTTATTACACTCTTTAAATATTATTTACAATGCGTCTACTCGACGCTAACACACTACGCCTCTTCTTGGGCGGTAACTGAAACAGTAAGAATGAAACTAAAAAATTTGAAGATATTAACAAGTAGTTGAATTACGTTACAAGGCTCAGATTATCCTGTTTCCTAACAGAGCGTTGATAATTTTAGTGGCAGCAAAATGAGAGCTGCTACGCCACGTTTAACCAGCAATAACTGCTAAGCCGAAGCTTGCGCTACAACACGGACAGGGTTTTCCCAGACTCTCTAACTTTCCCTTCTAGAACTTCCTTTTACACTTTCTCTCCCACTGGTAGAATTTGCATTCCTTACACGTGCTACCAAATTTAAATATTCCGGCATTGGCAATTAGGGGAATGAAGGCTTATAGGAAAGGCCTTCAAATTAAATTTAAGTGGTTATTTAAAATAAATACAAATCCCTACAAAGTACTTGCTAAATTTATCTTAGTGTTAAAACACTGTGTATAGAATCTATCTTTTTAAAAGTACTCTAATCATTGGCCGAATAACTGAGAGATTGGAAACTATGAAAAAATGGTTTATAAGCAAAACCAAGGTTAAAATAAGCATTCAATTCTTTCAACTTGTCGACTTTTTTTTGCACTTTTTTCGTTTTTACTCAGAATTAGAAATGAGATGACTGTTTTTCTTTCAAAAAGCAGTTAGCGTTTTTCATTAGGTTTGACATTAGTTTTAAAATTTGTTATTATGCTTCATAAATGTATGATTTTTAATTACTGTATTCGAAAAGTTTAAAACTTTAGCGAAATATAGTCTTCGATTTTGAGCATGCATGCATATTTCATTCCATTAAGCTTCCTTTTACTATATTTTGCAGACGTACAGCATTTTTACTCAGTATCATCCTGGCACTGAGCGGCGCAATTTTGGGTCAACTTTGCTCGGATATCTGGATAACATTGTGGTAATTCTCATAATATTTCAAATACTTTCATTAACATTAAATTTAAAATAAGCCAAATAATAATCCCTCAATATTTCTTTATTGCTTTGTAACAAACACACATTTAAGTTTTTAAAAGATTTTGGTTAATGCTGAATCTGATATATTTCTCCCTAAAAAGAGAAAATTGAAATCCTATAAAAATAGGAATATTATATCTCTTTTATAAATTTCATTACATAGGTTTCACAAAACATAAATTTAAATTAAGGTTATTAACAGTAATACACTTGCTCATAGAAAAAAGGAGAAAATGTATGACGTTCATTTTAAACTAACATCTAGATACTGTGAACCTTAAATAACAGACATTTCAAATGCCAAGAAAGGTTGAAAATTAGGGCTCATGAGGCAAATATTTTATTCCGTTATAAACGCGAAGGAGAAAATTCTTGAAAAAAATCAAAAGAATCTCCAGTGACTCAAATGATAAACAAACAAAAAGATTTTATTGCTTCATAGTCTTAAAAATATTTGCTTTGTACTGCAATGTAAAATCGAAATAAGAATAACTTAATATGGGTTTGAAAGTAAAATATGAGGGTCTGTGTTTATGCTATATTCACTACGTGGCGAAGGACTGGAACCGAATCTAAAGTATTACAAAATCTACTTGAACTTAATTAGCATATTAAATAGCAATATTCGGAACATTTGTGAATTTTCATTACTTTGAAAAATGCTATACATGCAGTTTATGATTGAAAAATACTACACGTGCAGTTTATGGCTTCTTTTAATTATCTTTATGATTTCTTGACCTTTTTTGACTCATGCAAATCTTTCACCATTCCTAGACCATCATCGCCCCTTCCTTTCCATAACTCGAAATATACATAGACGCTTTATTTAAATTTAGATTATTTTTAATGTATTTTATAAATTATTCAGGAAAAATACATAAAATGTTGGTAAGTACCAAAACGTGAACAAAATTAGTTTTTCCATGCCCATAAAATAAAACTAAATACTCATCAAATAAATCAAAGTTTGACCACAACAAGAGAGAAATTCTCTCTTGGTTGAGAACCCCTGTGATAGACCACTAAATGCGGTTTTAACGAATAACATTTAAAGTGATCAGACAAAGAAAAGAAATGTATTTTCTGAAAGTGTTACTATATCTAGAAATAACGCGCTGTTAGTCTTGATTATAAATTATTTAATACTTTCCGGGTAATGAGCAGAATTTTCTGTTGTTTAATAGATATATTAAAATTGCCTAAGAAATTATCTCATCGCTGGAATCAATATTTGGGTTCCCACAGCTTTTCAATGGATGATTACCAGCTAATTCAATGCCGAACAAAGTTATTTAGAAATTGCATATAATATATATTATCCGGTATTACATTTGGATTCCCAGAGCTTTTCAGCGGACGATTATCAACGAATTCAATGCTGAACAACGTTATTTAGAAATCGCATATATCATATAATATATTATCCGGTCTTAGCATGTAATATTTCGTTAATAAAAATTTATACAAGTAGTTTCAAGATTTCAAATATTAAAATAATTTTGCATCCTTGTAAGAATTAGATTTTTTTCATTTAATATCAGTATGAGATGTCAGTTACCTTCTTTTCTTATGAAAATACTGGGGGGTGGATATCCACTAGCTGAACATGTAATGTTAAGTTTTTGTCCTTCAATAACTTCTGAATTTTCAGCTTCTATAACCCATTGCGGGGGAGCTGAAAACATATTATCGAATTATCAACAAATATGGTGTATAATTTAACAGTGCATTGCTCCTAAAATTCCATAATTTAAAAAAAAGGCATGAATAGTTAAAACGTTTAGAAAAAGTCGTATTTTTTAAAAGGGCAACAAAAAACAATAGCTTAAAGTTACCTCGTACAAAAAGGTATGCAGAATTTTTGTCACGCCCAGAAGAGCTCTTTGCGATACAAGTATAATTTCCGATTGAAGTTTCTTCAACTGGATTGATCACAAGTGCTGAGAAAACATCGCTGGAGTCAATATTTACATTTCCATAGCTTTTCAATGGACGATTATCTTTATACCATTCGTATGAAACAGTCGACTGACCTCTCATTACCATACACATTACGCTTGCTTTATCACCAAGTTGAACGTTTTCTGGGAACTGAAAATGTTGTATTCTTGGAGCTTCTAGATTAAAAAAAGGCATCGTAAAACATTTATGATTAGTCATTAACATAAAGTACCTGCATTTAATATATGTATATCATATACGACATATAATATATTTAAATACTATTCTATCATTTTTATTAAAAACTTATAATTCAGTACTATTTAAATAAAACGTATAATTAAATATTATTATAAACTTTCCTGACATTTTTAAAAATATTTTCAGTTGAATAAAATTTCTGGATATACTGACTGTTTAATGTAATCTAGATTTTGTGTGTGTGTATATATATATATATGTCCACTAAATTTTCTTTAAATTAATATAAAGGAATTTTATTTTGTTTGGGGGGACATAGAATTTACCCTAACTGTATTTCCAGCAAAATGCGTTCAATACATCAAGCACACATATATAAGAGGGCCTCTTATATGTAAGCTGATATTTTTCTTCTAAAGTTCCTTTATCAACTGAACGGTTATGCAATGCACAAAGCGAATTTTTGTTCGGATCATGTAACATATATTTCTGTGTCATACAAAAATGTATTTTAGAAGCAGTTGTTGATAAAGTTCTCACTGTTAATCTAATAGTGGTCAAACTATATTTTTATACTATATTACGTTCGAAATTTGTTAATTTTGGATATCTTAAGAGAATATAAGACGTCTGTATTGATATTAACATGCTTTCAAACTTCATTTACATTTTGCACAAATAATATGATACAAAAATAATATATATGAAAATTCTGATCATTTCAGTTTATTTATCTAGAAAGAAATAACTTTGAACTTACCTGAAGATGATGATGCTACATCGAGAATAATCGCAAAGCACAATGCTAAGCCAATTTCAAACTCTATAAAGTCTAGAAAATATTTGTTCATTGTTTAGAAGTTCGATGAACAGAAGTCGAAGGTTATTACTGGGTCATATAATGCTAATATCATTAGTCATCAAATCTAGAATAACTGTAACAAAAGAATTGCTTAACTTAAGCGTTCAACGACAATGTGATACTTCGATGGTATATTTACAGTGGAGCAATTTCTAAATCCCGATCATCGTTATTGTAATGGCGATTTTTGAATACAGTTTAGCTTAGCGAACAACTAGCGCCACACACAGGAGAAAAAATGAATTAATACATATGACACATAAGTATTATACTTTTTAAACAGATGCCAATTAGTAATACATTTCGGGAGTTTATAAGACATTTATCGTAGCGAAGTGCAACAAGAAAAAAGTTTGCATCACATTGCTAGCATTAAATATTGAACTTTCGCAAAAGTTGTAGTCCATTGTTCACACATAATTCAATACTACTTAAAATTTTTAACGCAATAATGCAGAAAATATCAAAGGTCTAATCAGTACCAAAGCATCTGATTAAAATGATCCAGCTACTCTTAAAAATATCTTTGAAAATAGTGATAATAAATTAAAATATTGATATTTTTTATTGCGCGATAAAATATACGCATATTTCTCAAAAGGAGTTTCTATTTTTTAATTAAGTTAATTACAGGATTAAATCTATTTGTCATAAACAAATAACAACTTCAGCATAAATAACAGATCCTGCTTACATAATTACTTCCAATACTATATGAAATTTCTAACTTATAACATAAAATTACATTATAAAACCGGTTTTGTTGTTTTACTGTTGTTGAAATAACGAATGTTTATTTTGTAATGAGAACTATTTAGTAATTTATATCAAATTTGCAGTGCTAGTTTCGAATACGAATCAAGAATTTCTTTATAAAAAGTTTCTTTTTTATAACAAAGTTTTTTATTCACGGTATTTCTCTACATAAGAAGTAAGTGTGTTGTTCTTTTCAATTCCGACATACACTTTGCTCACTTAAATGGTCTTGATCATAACTTTAGGTTGTCAGAAATGCAAACTGATGTATTGGCATTGCCACTAGAAACATAGAACATATTAGAAAAGGGACAAGAATTGGCAATATCTTCTGAGACAATGATAGCTTGAGCAAGAAGTTTTAAAGTAATGTTATAATATACTGCAATGAAATAGACACATTATTTAAAGTTTTGGAGATATAGCTATACTAATGGAATGTACTAATGGAATTTTTTATAAATTGTTCGGAAACAAATTTAAAGCAGTTTGTTTCATAATGTGACGATAGAATCAATTTTCATCCATTTATTCTTTATACTGTCCATATGAAAGCGTAACGAATGCATGAAACAGTTGCTAAGCAGTATAAATTACGATAAATATGCATGAATGTAAATGAAGATCTAAAATACTCTAGCCCTCGAATTTCAAAGGAGTATACAATACAGTGCTGCTTTTTATATGCATATGGTACTAAGAGAAAAAATGGAAACATTATACTGACAAAATTCTAGATTATAAGATACTTACAACAACGAAAACTATCTAGTTTCTAAATCCCAAGCAAAGTTTCTCAGCAAATTAATGAAATCAGAATCAGAGGACGGCAATTTTTTTGGCGTTCCTATTAGAGACTTAAGGCATAACACATCGTTGACAGATACACCGAAGAAGGCTTAATCTGATGCCTGGCAGTCCTTTAGAAAGATCGTGACAAATTGTTTAGATTATCAAAAAGAAGAAAATTCGTAAGCTCTCTGAAAACAACAAATTATCAGGGCAAAGTAGGTGGTTGAAGATTCATTTTCTGAACATTCATCAAATAATGAGTTTTTAATAAAAAGCAAATGTTATTCGAGTCACAAATTTTTAGAGTAGTTCTTTTCGGTATACATGAGACGATATAAAACAATCTGATGCAGACTCACATGACTTCCTTGTACGGGATATTAAATTGTACGTATTTTTGCTGCATTTCAATTAAACGTGTTTGCGCTAATTTCATTAGAAATAGATTTGTCATTCAATTAATTCAGCTCTCACGTCGCGGTGAGGCAAAAATGCATAAAACCTCAAAATACCTTCATTAAAAATTGAAAAATATAAAAATAAATAAATAAAACACCAAATACAGTAAAAGCAATTTTATAATTAAAATTAGAGTTTCTACGCAAAAACAAGTAATTCGGCCAGCAGCAACAAGACAGATTGTTTGGTGCACAAAACTGAAAGCTTACTTTTAGTCCCACTCCGCAAAAAAACATTGAAGGTACAGAAACTGACTTAATTCACTAATCTGCTATATTTCAAATATAAATAAATATGGCAGCTATCGTAAACAAAAATTAGGCTTAGCTGCACTTTTAAATTGTTGATAATTCTACAATTATTGCATGCAGATTAATTAAAGGCATAAAAATCTTAACCGGAAATAAGAGTAACATAATTCAATCATTTTAAAGCAAAAAATAAGCAATTTACCAACATATAAGAATAAAAAAACTGAGCTCACCAAGCCGACTAACAGAGCGGGTAAATATAAATACATATTTATATACTCTAGGTGCGGCCAGTTGCAACCATAAAGGGAGGTGCACAACTACATATCATAGAAGTCCCATATATAAATTTTCTACGCTTGAAGGCTACTCGTTTTTGAGATATGCGAAATATATGCATACGTATGTACAGACGTTAGACAAAATCTCTTCTGAATTCATTTTAAATCCAGGTTACAATCCGTTTTGGAAAGAATAGTCTTTATTTCTGACCGTACGTACAGATATCACGCAAAAACATCGTTAAATTGTATTCGATAGCAGTCAAAATGGATATTTTCGTTTAAATATGATACCCGGAATTTTTCGTGATTACAATACTTCCTTTACTTGTACAAAAATAGATTAACTGAATTGGAAATCAGCGTAAAAATCCTATAAACTTTAAAACTTCAAATCGTTTTAAGCAAACGAAAATTTTCATTTACAGTTCAGTCGTATTGGCTCTCATTTATATAAAATAAATATTATTTGAAATTTCATAAAACGTTTTAAAAGGAACTAATAATTTGCCAAACTAGTAGAACATCGGCGCTTTTACGCTATAAATAAAGAATCTAAATTCTCAAATATAACACCTTTCTAATTTTCGTGTATAAAGGTAAACTATGAGAAGGTACGGCAGTAAATTATTTGCTATTGATTAATAAACCCATTTTACAGCTGTGCTTCTTTATCGCTAAAAATATTTTAATTATTCTCAAGTCATGCCATTACTTAAAGTGTACATATTATGGAAAGTATACATAGGGTTAACATTTTAAAATGCAGGAAAATTTCTTATTCATGTATTGAAATATATTTATTAAAATCATGAAAATTAGAAGGATTTTAAAATATTAAAAAAATATAAAAAATTAAAAACTATACAATTTTACAAGAAAACGTACCATGCATAATATGCTTTTCGTGATTGTTGTATTCAAGCATCACAATCTAACAAGGAAAACAGTATACGAAATAAGCAGTTTCGTTATAATTTAAGAAATATTAATTCTGTAGTTACAAATGCGTTGCTTCTTTAGTTTGGACCTATAAATATTCCTACCGTGAACTGTAACCGTAAACGATTTCTTCAGAGGTTCTCCTGCTCCATTATGTACTTCACACAGGTAATTGCCTTCGTGTTCTTTCAGAGTTGGATTAAAAACGAGAGTACCGTTCTTAGAATTTCTTATAATGTCGTATACTGTCTCATCGGAAGAACTTTTTGCTGTAAAACCAAGAATTTACATGAATTTAAACTATAATGCACATTAATATAAACTATGATGTTATAACAATAAAATACCATTCATTCATAAAATCCTTCAAAAAATATCATCCATTCATAAAATCTTGCAACTTATGCTAAATTATCGGTTAATTAGAGTACTAAATCAATTCGCTATATTTAAAAATTTTCAAATAATTAGAGGGTAACAAAAGTGATTATTTATTTACATTTAATGAAAGTTCAAATTTATGCTCGTTATTTTTATTATCATAAAACACAATATTCAATTAATATCAAATTAATTCAAAAATTCACAAATCAATATTAAATTCTGTCCTGTATGTAAACATTACTTCTCTTTTCCTTTCATACAAGTATGTATATGAATACTTATAAATAGTGCATACATAATCTCATATACATGAATATGTAATGTATTCAAATAAGCAAACATTCGTTTAATGAATTTGTAATTGAATATATCATTCTAAGTTTTGCGCAATAATGCTATTGATTACATATTAATTTTATATAATAATAATGCGATTATTGACTAAAATTTGTATACAAAATAAATAAGTTAACATAATTCAAAACCTGTAAAGATTCATTTGTCAATAGAATTTACGTAGGTTACAATAAAAGTGAGATAATCGTGGATACAGTTCTTCAGTGTATTTTTTATGTATGTTAATACTCTTAATTCTTAACTATGGCCACCTAGATGCTATAGTGCACAGGGAAACCCACTGCATTACCGAAGGGCCCGGGTTCGAATCCCGGAGAAAGCACGGCTGTAAATGTTCTTTCCTTCATAGGAGGTAAGGGTGGTCTACCTATTAGGTGCATTCACAATAAAATGGCCACCACTTCCGGCCTTAGTAGTAGCCAAGCATAATTTGGCTAAGTGCCCGCTAGTGGGAAAAACATTTCACAATATTTATGGTGTTTCACAAAACCTTAACTATTTTGCAGACTTTGAAATCACCTTCGAACAAAGACATTTGTAACATTGAGATATCTACAGAACAAATGGACAAAGCAAACGAAAAACGTTATCAAAAACAAATTAAAAAACAAACAAATATCTAAAATTTTTAATTTAAACTGGAATCAAAATTGTCAGTATAAAAGGTGTAAGTTAACAGAAAAAGTATTGTTGTCATGTATTATATAGAAAAAAAAACTATCTTGACAAAAACTCCCATCATAAGTATGTTTTGTCACAGAATTCGCTTTGTGCCAAAATTTATTCTGTACCAGCTTTAATATAAAAACGTTTTTTCATAAATTTCTTTCATGATCATAAAATTACTTTAAAAAGTTTGAATTTCGTCTAGATATAGCAATTACAGATAGTTTAAAAGCAGCTTATTACAGCCAAAGGGGAAGCGATTATCCAACTATTCACTCAATCTAGCTAAACTTCTAAGGCTTTAATAATGCAGAACTTTTTGATGAATCGGCCATTTTTTTATTTGATTACAAGGCTATTATCTTCCTAAAGGCTTCATTGATTCTTATGGTTGTTTTCATAACTGTGAAAAAATGGTAACTCTTAATTCCCGGTTTGCATGCGAAACCTGAAGCTAAATACTGTCTTAAATATGACATTGTTATCTACAATTAAAACTGTTTGACTTTTACAGATTTTATTATTATAGCAGCACAGAAATAGATCTGCCTTGCTTCCTTTTAACGCCAAAGCTTTCGAAAGCTCTTAAGAAATAGATACTTTATGAAGGTTTGTTTAATGGGAATTGGCTTGGGGAAAACGACGAAACATACCAATGAGCACGCCCATTTGCTAGAATTTTAATACGGTTGAAACTACCAGTTTTCAGCGATTTTATCGCTCTGCTGCTGGGAGAAGGCCAAAGAACTTCAAATAAAAATTTAGTAGCTAATATTATTCTGTATGAAAAAAACTAAACTTTCATTGAAAAGCAGTTCTGTATTATAACGTAAGGAGACGATATCTCAGTTAAGCAGTAACGAAATTACATTTTCAGATATAAAGTAAAATAATTATTTTTATTCAAATTCCAAACCAAACCGAATACAGAAAGTTTAATTCTGTTAAGAAAACATTTGAAATTGAATTTGTTTAAGTCCAATTTATAATAGGTTTTTAAGTCTACTGTTTTAACAGAAAGTTTCACAACTAGTCTTTCAAGAATTCTTTTTGAGCTGGTCTGAAAAATAAGAAGCATACTGAAAAACGTTGAGATACCCATGAGACCTAAATAAAAATATCAAGAAGGAAATAAAATTGTGTTCTTATGGGAAGGACTAGTGTTGAAAAAGTGTGACCGCTGCTCGTTTATGGGTTCAAATTGACAAAATTTCCCATTAACGCCAAACAATGTTTAATAAAACTTTAAGTTGTGAAAGAAAATCATTAAATTGTTTTAATCAATTTAATGCAATTAATATGTAGACTTAATTATTAAATCGAATAGAAATGAAAAGTTCAACATTTGCAAATATATAGTACTTAATTTTTTTAATTTGCATTTTCCCCTGCAGATCGGGAATTTTGGACTTTTATTTTGTTGATTACAAACATACCAAATACATGAAACTCGTTTATTAATGATGTAAGAAGCAGAAAGCATATTTCCGAATTTTTGAAGTAGAGACAGTAGTGTACTTATGCCTAAAATTGAAAACAAGGACGTATTAAATTTTGAAATTTAGTATTGATATTTTTAATAAACATTGTACTAATTTCCGATTTTCCTTGCAAACGTAAAGCGGTTTTCCTTCATTTGAAGTAGAGAAATTTGTGCATAAATTTAAGTGCTATAATTTTCACTGTAAAATGGCTAGACTACCACGGCAATAGCTTGTAATGCCGTGATTTTCTAAACAAATACTACCTCTTGATTAAATAAAGATAGTGTGCAAACAAAATTCAGGTAAATTACAAACAGAAAAGCAAAATGGTACAAAAAGTATATATGGTATATATGCGTTTAATTTCCATTTATTTAAAGAATATATTAAAGTTCAATGGAAGGAAAAATGTTATTACTGGTTCTATTTAGTCTTTTCTAAAAAAAGATAGTTTTAATAATATGTAAAACTGTTGATTAAAAACATTAATGCTACAAATGACACTTTTGCTAAAATTTTAGTAATGAAACAAAATCTAGTGAGTGAGTGAGCGCCACCTAGGAAGACCACTGACGTGGCTCTAGCCTCACTATGTGTTATCTTCCTGGCAGAACCATCTATTATCTGCTCAACCCTACACCGGGAACGCAGCCGAATAGAAGCTAAGAACCTCATAAAGTCTACACGTAAGTTTGGATTTTGTTGTTCGGGGACCGAGTAACCTGTTAAACTACTTAAAATTAATAAAAAAAGCAATCAAAAAATTGATAAGAATCACTGCTAGAATAAAACAGAAACTTGTATTAGATGAAGTAAGGAAAGGAGGACCTGCCTGAAAAATTAATTAAAGAAAAGGATTTAAAACCAAAGGTCTTAGCGCCCAAACGTAAATAAACGCATTACTTTCCATGTGCCTGACTCTTATGTAAAGCATTAAAAGATTATGTGCCTGTTATCACTTAGATAACAAATTCCTGCATAATTTAATTCTTTGCGGAAACTTAAACTGGAGTTGTTTCACAAGCTGAACCATTAATCCACATTTTTTTTCGTATTACTTGCAGATAGGATTATACATACATAAGTACAAAACTAAATATTGTAAAAAAGGATACTGAGTACAGAATTACAGAAAGCTGCATACATAACACTTAAACAATGCTAATAATTGCATACGTAACACTTAAATAATGCATACATACTACATGAAAACTAAAACTGATTAATATAATACAGAAAACTGATCATTAAGTAATGCTAAATATTCTAAATCCTTTCCAAGTATAAATTAACCTTCACTGTACATGCACAGAAGTAATAAATACACACTTGAGTACATTAAAGTGAACATAAACAGAAAAGTACAGCATAATACTATACTCAATAAAACTGATATCTGAATCCTAATACATGAATGAGTTATGCTAAGCTGTCATTATCACTAAGAAAACAGACCTTGCCTAAATTAATTCCATAGTTACTTTTAACATCTTAGTACATGCACATAATTTGAGTTTTGAAAAAACTTTTAATTATTTGTATTCAGGAAAACTTTTAACACGTCTTTGACATATTGCGCAAACATTACATCATGTCATATTAGAAATTTACTTGATTTATATGAAAATTATCACATTTTAAAATAATATCCTAATTTATATGCATGAATGTTGAATGATTTGAAACAGCAATAATCTCGAAACAGGATTTTCATGTAAGTCTGTTGCCATTCGACAAAATATAAGACTTTAAACTTTAATCTGTCTGCTACTGATTAACAAACTAACCTATATAAAAGCAATAAATGCAGTTCTTAAGCACATTACGTTTTTACTTTTTAATCTATTTTTTTAAACAAAATTGCATTTAATTCATGATATATCTAAATAAAAGCATTATATTTACAGAATTACGATATTAATTTTTTAACTTGTCAAATTGTTCCCATGTTAGCCTAAATGTATATCCATCTAGTACTCTATGAAGTGTTTCGCTTTTCCACCCGGACCATCTCTATAGATAATCTTTTCTGATAAATCACATGAAACTTAAAAAGAGCCCTTTCGAAAGACTGTTAAAATCTGAACACTTTCAGATTTTTTATTATTTTACTGTTATTAATAATTTTGGTAATAAAATATATATTTAACCTACTAGTTTTCTTCCATATAACTTTAGGGATGGGAAACCCATTAGCAGTGCACATGAATGATGTAACTAATCCTTCCACTGTTTCTTGATCTTCTGGCTGTGTAATCCATGAAGGAGGAGCTGAAACAAAACTAAGTTTTGCACTAATATTTTAACAAAAATTCATTAGTATAGATACTCAAATTGTAAACAATATTATGAAAAAATATAAATGTTTCTTAAAACATTAATCCATGCATTAGATTGAATTCTGAATCAACCATACCTATACATCCAATATACGCTTATCTAGAATATATATAAGCTTGCCAATATAGCCATGCGTTTGCAAGTGCAGATTCATTCTTAATACTTTTTAAATAGCTAATTAATTTATTCTTCATTATATCTTGGAGATGACAAATTGCGTTATTGTTTTATCTAGACAAAAGTCCTGTACAGTTCGCCGTAATGCTAATTGAAAGAAATTTATAGAACTTTTCGTTTGATCAGAAGTTAGAGGAACTGCAGTTCATTCATTTTTATTTTTCAAAAATGAGTTTCAAAATTTTATACTAAAACAATTGCTATAAATGAATGTAGCACGATTAGAGCAATCACACCAAACATATTTATTTGTTGCATTAAGTAGCAAGTTATTTCTAGCATTTCTCTGGATTAAAAGTATGTATAAAACAATATTTACTAAATCAAAAATTTCTGCAACATAAATGAAATCTGACTTTACCTAGTGTAATATATAATATTGTTCTCTACATTTAAGAAAACAGAAAACTGTTATTATAAATTTGAAATTCTCTTATGAACTTCTGCAGCAGATAATACAATATGCAACAGAAGAACTTACGGAATTATAATAATATGCCATCCAAAAATTTCCAAACGTAAGTCTTTCACCATTTAATTAAAACCTAAGGATTGTTCATAATTATATTTTTGTATTAAATTTCACAAACAGTTTTTTTTTTCATTTATTTAATATTTAAAATGTCCTTCACAGTTTTGATGTATCCGACACAATCATATTCACTACTTTGTGTTGGAAAGGTCGGTAATAATAACTTGTTATAATTCTATTTTTATATTTTAAATTTAAATGTTACGATTAACATTATTTGATTATGCAACTACGCATTTTATGACTGAAGTACAAGAAAATCGTCTGCATTACTCACCTTTTACACTTAGGAAAGCAGAATAAGAATTCCTTCCAAAGTTGTTACTGACTGTACAAGAATAGTTTCCTCTAGATTGTTTAATAACTGGGTCTATGATTAAGCTTGAAACTTTTTCAAGTGTATTTATAGATCCACCGTCCTTCAGAATATTTCCATTTTTGTGCCAAAGGAACTTAAAAGGAGGTTTTCCCCTCATAACAGTGCAAGCGACACTCAAAGTATCTCCTATTTTAACATTTTCTGGAAAGTTAAAAGGTTGTATCAAAGGGGCATCTGAAAAAAAAATTATTTGCTAAAATTCTTGTACTAAGTTTTTGCCTAAATCAGAATTCGGAATCAAACACCTAGAGAGAATTCTTAACAAAAATCTAAATACAATGTAAACTCAACGTAAACAGTAACTTACCGTTGCATTTTCCCGGTTTTGTGAGCATAAATAAACCAAACAGCGCGGATAAAATAAAAATCCAGTTCGCTTGAAAATAAAACTCAGAGTCTTCCTGAACTTGTAAATTCATTTCAATGTAACTAAGCCTACATAAAGATTTTATAAACAATATCAAGGATTTATACAATACAATGGTGAACAGAAAGTACTAGCAATGGCGAAATCAGCATTCACTGTATGCCAACGCTCCAGAGTGGGACGATGCGAACAACTAGCGCCACATACTGGGTAATATAAAAATTAAAGACGCAAAAACATAGTGTAATTCAAAATATTAAATATAAAACTTAATAATAATCATAACAAAATGTATGTTTATTATAGTCACTATAGCACATTAATAATGTTTAAAAATGATTCCTAACACATTAGAGCATCGATGATGTTCTTATTTGCTTCTAATTCAAAATGCGTAATAAATTTTTAATGAAGAAAGGATTAAAGAAATGTAATAGAGTATAATTTCAAAATGTACATTTTTAGTTTAAATTTTATTCACACATTTAAATATTAAATTTAGTCACTATTATACATTCAAATAGTTAATATTACAGCATGTGGAACTGACCTGATCTGCTTTAGACAAACTTGTAATTTTGGGGTGTAAAAATCACCAAAGGAAGATACAAATTTATAATAGATTAATAATCATGACTTATTATAATATCATAATTATATTTCATGAAATGTAACAAATGTAATTTAATTAAATTTAAAAGGGCTTTTAACACTAAAATAACGTTCAGTATAACGTGGGAATAATTATTGTCAATAATCTACTGATGAGAGTGAATTTCTGAAATAATACTAAGGACTCGCTCACATTTTCATATGTTATATAAATAGAAAGCATAATAAGCTGCTACTTTAAGAGGAAGCTAATCTGATTCATAGAATCATTTCTCATTATTGAATAACATCAACAATATAAACTGAAAATATTCCCTGTATGTAATTTAATAATTTCTTGACACTTCTCAATCGTTTTTTAATGATTATGGAAGACACATAGCATTTATAACTCTTGTACTATGAAACAAAATCCAAATATTTGTTCCGAATATGCAAATGCACTGTTTTTACTTATCTTTTGTTTCATAAAAGTAAGCTGAAATTAGTAATTTCAGATTTAACTTCTTCAAAATATTTTCCTCAAGACATACTTAAGTAAACTGAAGTCATATTCTCAGTTCGATTTTTATCTCATAGCTCCATAGAAGAACCTGATTTTGTGAGCGTCTTATTTTCTTTTCGTTAATTTACGAAACGGATAAAATGTTTTAGATAACGAGAGTTATGATGTATGATACAGGTATTATTATGAAGGTTTCAAGATGAGTTTTCCATAAAGAGTGTAGAAACGATGAAAAACAGTATGTCTAAAACAGTTCTGCATCAAAATTCAACAATTAAAAAAATTCATTAATAAAGTATAATAAATAATTCAGATCCAAATATTTCAACAATATTCTAAACTCAATCCAATAGTCTTAAATGATGGTATTAATCTGTAAGTGAAATGTTATTCTTCATGCATTTTGTTAACAATTTTTTTAAATGTTACAGTCTGAAGAATATATTGTACAAATAAGCAAAGGCAGGTGATTTTGTGATAAATAAGCACAAAGCTTACACATCAATTAAATTTAATACAACAATTTATTATTAAATTTTTCTTTTCAAAGCTGGCATAAGATACTTCGATTATTAAATATCCACAGCCTACCATGAACAACAAGAACTGCAATTTTTCGAAGAGGCTCTCCAATTCCGTTTCCAGCTTCACACTCGTAAGAGCCTCCATCTGATTTTGATACAATATGAAAAGTCAGAGTACCATTTACTGAGTTTTCCAAGATAGTTTTCTGGATTAAAAAGTCATTTGTATCTGAAATAAGAAAAACAGAGAATACCCAAATTAGTTTCATATGCAAGCTACTTCAGATACATCTTTAAAAATTGGTAACAACCCACCAAGTACCTACAGTCATTGCTTTAACATGCTTTCATATTAAAGAAATTTTCATTCCTGTACTTAAAGAAAATTTTATAAGTTTTTGTGCTTAAAATAAATAAGGTTTGTAATAAATATATAAAACAAGAACATTTGTTTAAGCATCGTCATACAACATTCCATCACAATCCAATAGCCAGATCCCAAACTGCCTCCTTGAATTAAAATCTTAAGACGTCATCTATTAAGAATTAAAATCTTCAGAATAACATCTTTCACTGTTGCAATTAAATCACAAAAAATGAAAGCGCATGCAACTTGTTGACTTGTTACAAACTGAATTTCTTTGCATTTTCTAAAAGACCGCCACTTAATGTCATTAGAACACACAAGTTATAAAATAACAAAAACTATATAATATTAAAAATACAATGCCTTAAGTTATAACTCCACAAAGGAAACTAAAGTAGTTCATTGAAATTATTTCATTAAAAAGCAATTAAGTTTTGCTTAATAGGTGATTTTAAATTTTAAATGAAAATGAAAATAATTTACATGATGGTAGCGAATGAAATAACTATCAAAATATTTACAAAACTGTATCAGTTCATAAAATATTTACATGAAATTAAAATAATATTGCTGCATATCCTTTTAAAATACTACGATAATCTTAAGGACTGAATTGTTTAACGATACTGACTGAAAACGTGATACTGATTAAAAAAATGATATTAATTTTTCTGGATATAAAATGAAAAGTGTTCAATAATGTATATGTTGTGTATTACTCATCAGAATGAAGAAAACATTGTTCTGGTACAGATTTAAATTTTAGACATATGTTTTGCAATTACACAAAAATTTTTACTAATGCTCTTTTCTGATAATATTTACCAACTTTTCTCCAAGTTATTTTAGGACTTGGAGAGCCATTAGCTAGGCAAGAGAAACTAGCTTTGTTTCCTTCTGACGTTTCAATATTTTGCGGTTCTTTCATCCAAGTAGGAGGAGCTGTAAATAAATAAATAATTTTATAACATTTATTAAAACAAATGTTAACAATAAATATTTAGTTTAAGTACAAATACTAATTTACTATCATTAACAACATACAGCGGTTGCGGCACAATGCCATCTGATAACAGATACATAATGTCGTGACATAACATAAACATGACAATTTATTTCCATACCAAATGTTCAGTAGCACATAAATCAATATAATCATCCATTCTCTTTTTTGTTTTGTAATCGTGTTTTCCTGCAACACACATATTTAAAATCGGGTACATAATTTCGAACGAGCATGTAATAATTCTTTGCTGTATGAGTAAAATTTCGAATGAACCTGCTACATTTCTTTGTAGTATGAGTACAACTGCTAAAGAAATGATAACTTTTATCGTTAAGAAAGTAAAACTCTCCAGTGTTTCGTAGGCATCAAGAAACTGCTCATTTATTTTCCGACTTTTAAGCGAGAAATACAGTAGTCAATAACCTCATTGTTAAAATAAGAAGGCGTATCAGAGTGCCTGTTCACAGTTTTCACATAAATTAGAAGTCCACTTCATATCATCAGCATGAAGGATATTAAAGTAATTTTGTTGTTTCGTAATTTTGCATTAATTTAATCCGTCATTAATTTCGTCTTGTGATCAGGTCATTGTTCTAACAGTAAAATAAAATATGAACATTAATAATTTGACTCTGGTTTCAATCCCGTCAAACGAATTGCCAAAGTGTTTTGGTAATTTTCATCGTGTATAACTTACGTACTGGCCAGTTTTCTGTTTTTAAATTACGCGTGGTCCATGCTTAAGTTATGAATTCCAGTATTTCAGTTATCTTTTATTTAAATTTATGAAAAATATTAATTTTTCCTTAGAAAGTTTTCCACAACAACATCCGTCTGACCCATCCATCACATAGCCCTTCTGCGTCTTGCTTAATTTAAATAGATAAAAAAAACATTCAAGCCCTAAAAGTGTATTGCCATTTGTAATGAGAATTTAAACTGTCAAATTTATAGAAGAAAAGGTGGAAGAACTATGAGGAAAAGATTAGGAGAAACCGAAATTTTGTGGAAATTTTTGACACATTTAACCTACTAAGATCATGACAAGAATAATTCAGAATGGATTACAAAAGCGTTTCCTGTTCGAAGTTGAGACTTATAATGATCTTAATCAAGTACAAACCATAATTATATGAACACATATTCTTTTTTGGATTTCAACAGCGTAAGGCATTATGATGACCGATGTATTTACCAAGAAGGAGCTCTGTCACACCGTTATGAAGAAAATTAATAGTTGCTTTTCCAGTGAAGAAAGTACTTGCGAAGGAAAGAAAACTTCGGTATGGCAGATGGGAGAGATTTTGTTTAGTAGTGTTTATCAGAGGTCAAACGAATTCTCTAAATGAATATATACTATAATAACTGAGAAATTTGCATCATTAATGAGCATAAACTTCACTATTTAGGTGTATACGATCAAAATCATCATACGTGATTTAATTTTAGAAAGCAATTATGTTCTAAAAATATTCAGAGGATAAAGTATATATATATACCTGTCTTTGAAGTTCTATCAAAAAAAGATAATTAAAAACATATCTTTCAAATTTTTAAAACTGCAAGATTGTCAGATTAATACGTTTAGTTTTCTATTAATAGCATCCGAAAAAAAGATTTCTAAAGTTAAAAAGGTACTTGTTATAATATTTATTGCGTTTCAGAATTTATAATAGAATACATTTATCAAAATTTGAATTTATGAAAATTTAACTTTCTCTGCAATCAAGTTGTGAGTCCCATATAGTGCAAGAGTATGAACATGAAATGTAGGAGAAATGACATTTGCTACATAAACTTGTTATTTCACTAATGATTAATAAGAGTTTTTTAATTCATTGCTATGGAAAATTTTGCATTGTCTTTCTTTGCTCTTATATTGCAAATTGCTTCTATTTCGAATAGAACTTTGTTATGCACAAAATTCATTTTAGTCATTTAGATAAATGTATATAACGAAGTGTAACATTATTAAGGTCAAATTTATGCAATTAAAAACTGACATAGATATATAAAATAATAACATTAAATAACTGAAGCACACCAATAATAAATAATATTGAATTGTAGGGTTTTAGTTTAAACTAACAAAGTTTTATGTTAATTTCTCTTTCCTGTGAGCTCTTATTTCAACTTCCCGTTAGAATGAGCACGCGTTTCAGCTTTATGCTAATTTGAAGTGGAGCCAAGTTTTGTATTTAAAGGTTAGCAAGGAACTTCTCAGTGTGAGAGAGCTTTTAGTCTTAGATCACTTAGGCTCTGTTCGACGTTTGCCTGACTAGCTAGTATTTAAGTTCTAAGCATTAGTGCTGTTACTCTAATACTTATTGAAGTAATCTAAGTGCGTTAGTATTAGCCAAATCTTGCTACGCACCATTGATAGTTTAAAATAGAGGTCAACCTCGCGTTTAAAGCTCTGAGAGCAACGACTACTTAATTTTCTACTCAACTTTATTTTAAATTTATTTGATAGTTCAGTTTAGACCCAAGTGAGGTCATTATTTTCTGTTATCCATTCCGAGTTGGGAAGTAGCTGTAAATAGTGTTTTAAATAAAGGGTAATTTTAAACCCTCCTTACGTGCAGTTATTCTACCCCGTACACAGAACATAGCTGCATTCAACTCCCTGTTCAAGACCCGGACTTTGACACTGTTACGACTATGTTCGCCGAAAGTATGCACAGAACACTCAGTCCTGATAGAATTTATTCCTGAAATATACTTTTAAATAAATATATATTTTTTAACAGTAATATTCTAATTTATGTTTAAAGTCTTACTGAAATTGGGAAAATTCTTATTCCCAAGAATGCTAATAAAATGTTTCCATTTTAGAATCTTTGTATTCAGCTGAAGTTACATATGTACAACTAAAATTTAGTACATTACGCCTAAAATTGTGTTCTATATGTACACTTTATTTACGGCTAAACTTTTCTTACTTCTTGATATTTTTTTTTCATCAGCAAACCTTGTTTCTTAAAGTTCTTTCTGTACACAAAATGTACATAAAATAAGAACAAAGATAAAAAACAGGTAAATCTACAATCTACAACGGGTCCCCCTTCATCAGGCGTAAAAGATTCTGCCTGAATGTTTTGCGCCTGATGAAGGGGGACCCGTTTTGCCCTCGAAATCGATTGGAATTTTACAAAATCTACGCCGAATACAATGTTGTCGATTTGCCTGTTTTATTTTCCACGTTGGCGTGTTTCTCTCGCGTCTTGAAGAACAACGATATTTAGTTCTTTACAACAAATATAAAAATATTACATATACAGCAAACAGTGTTACAATTTTCACAGATAAAACAGAGATTATGTGCTTAGGGTACTCTCAATCATAAGCTACAGAAACGTAGTCTTCGCCGAGGCAGATAGCAATGGTATGCTTTGTATTAATCAGGTAAAGAATCTAGATCACAGGTGCCTAACCTTTCCGCAGTTTTATTTCTTCAAAAAAGATTCCAAGAGTACATTTTATTCATGAAGTGTTGAAAATATTTCTTTAGATTCACAACTTTTAAAATCAAATTTCGCAAACAGGTTTCATATCAAAAGAGAATGCAATAGCAAATTTTCTGTAATATATATGCTGTTTTATCTAATTTTGAAATCTATTTTGACGTATAATGTTCTACAAGTATTCTAAAAATGACATTCAATATAAGGCACATATTGCTTTGCTGTTTACATGACTTTGTCTTGAAAGAATTCCAGGTGCTGCTCTTAATATAAGATTTTCGCAATTTGAATTTTATTTTGAATGCTGTTACTTTTCAAAACATTCTTTATTATTGTTTTTCACCTAAAAGGTGCACGTTCAGTTCATTTAAATGTACTGTAACTCATCCAGAACAATTCTCATTTTCAAATTCATGGTGTCATATTTTCCCCTTTATGTTCATTTTTTCAGTTATACTATGCGAGCATTAGACATTTCTGTTCAAGACTGCTGTAAAATTTTATTACAATTTCATTGATCAATTCACCATTAATTTTATTTTATTAAGTCCCCATAATTTTTAATGTAAGTAACACCTGTAAGATGAGACAGCTAGGTACAAAAAAGATTTGGATTTTTAAAAATTTTATTAAGTTTTTATGCTTATTTGCTCTGTTAGGAAACCTAAGAGACTAGAGTACATACAAGGCATAGATTAAATTAACTTTTACATTGTGCAATACTATTAAAACAACTGGTTTCATTTGCTTATTATGACCAGATGCCATTCCGTATATTAAATAAAGCTCGAAGAAAATTCTGTTTGTTGCAGATATTTTTATGTTACGTTATGTGTTACAAAAATTTTACCTTAGATACCTTAGATACCTTAGATTGTACCTTAGATAAAATTTCTTTCATATTTATCCGGTACCTACGAAAAGTATACGGAACACACCTTTATGATACTTCATTATATAATATTCTAGAAAAATTTGAATGCAATTAAAATTGTGAATAAGCCAAAAAAAATGCATACCTTAGAGAAGAAAAATTTTTCAAAGTATTCAATTACTTTATCTAACCAATTGTTTTATGTTAAGTAGCATAAATGTAATTCTCCCATTCTGTTTACGGCCAAAATGGTAATTTTAGTTCTTGCCTATTCAAATGAGGCAGAAAGAGGTAGTATTTAAGGGGAATTTTTAGATTGGTTAATCAGAGCGTATTCCGTACTAACTTAAAATTTAACTTGGTTTTAAATTTGAATACCTTATCTTTTGAGTTAGTCATAAACGCTTTCTGACCAGTAAGCACAAGAAGTATCTTCTGTAAAATATTTTGAGTTCTGAATAAAAGGATCTTTTATACCCTTCCTAAGTTCTGTTTCATCTTAGACACAGCGAGAAATCGCTTACACTTTTATTCGAAGATTTGAAACAAGTTACACTTAATTAGAGGTACGATACTTACAACTTATATACGATATTAAATGATTTAGTATTAATATTTGCCTTAAAAACATACCTCTTACTTTCAGATGTGCTGTGAAATCATCTTCTCCATATTTACTATGAACAACACAGGTGTAATTTCCAGAATAGTTTTCTTCTACTGGCTCAATGACTAAATTAGAGAGCTTATTGCTAGAACTGACACTGACTGTGGAAGACATCTTTATCGGGCTACCATCTTTAAGCCAATTAAAAGAGAAAGGTCCATGACCACGCATGATAGCACATGTTATGCTTGCTATGTCTCCTCTTTTAATTTGAGTAGGAAACTGGAAAGGTTGAATTTTTGGCGCATCTGCAGAATCACAGAAATCAGAGCTTTATAGCTGGGTCATACATTTAAAAAAAATAAAAAATCTTAAAATGTGATACATTTAAATAGCATAAATTTAAATACATATTTTAATATCATTCTATACATGAAACAAGTAGATTTAAATAAGGTAAATAAAATGTATTGAAATACTTTTAATGCGAGAGTTTGAAATAAATAAATTTCTTTTACTTGACGATATTAATGTATTATTTTGTTTCGCTGAACTAAATGAATAATTTAATACTTAAGGATAATGCTCAAAATAGTTGATTTTATATAATGCTAGTAAATATATAATTTTAGAAGACAGAAAAGAAACAAATGATTATTTTAATATATTTAATGCACTATACTTTACCGTATACTATTAAAAACAAATATTTAAACTCGTCTTTTCATATTTCATTCAAGACGCATGTCTATTCGTGTTATATTTAATAAGGATAGCTATTATGTTTCAGGAAAAAAGGTATTACTTTCATAGCAGTATTGAAAATTCAGAAATAAAAATGCCGTATTCTTAACAATTTTGTAAGAGATATGAGTAAAAAATTCATTATGCATTAAGCAGAATATGAAATAGCTTTATTAAATGTTTTAATTCAAATGCGCTAATTTAGAAAAATAGTACGTGTTAATTTCAATTCATTACCTCTATCTTAATACGTTAATTTCAATTTTCCATACCTGCATATTTATGTAACGTAGCCTAATATAATAGTGATATGTATGAATACAGTTCTTCTTAGTATTCTAGTACTGCGTTAACTCAAAAAGCAAAATGATTCTACCTGCAAGAAATAGTAGGTAGAATATCTATTGTTTTTAAAATAATATAATTTTGCTTAATAATAATACTAAAGTGATTCTGCATTTATCATCCCCATATTTAGCCACGAAATAAATGCGCAATAAATTTTTATACTTTACATTTTTTTAATTATATCATAAAATTTAATAAAATTTTGTTATTTGAAGTACATACATGAACCTGCTTTTAAAATAATATCCGAAAAAAAAGATTTAATATGTTTTCATTTATATATTAACTCATATATGTGTTCACGTATGTTAAAAGTCCCATAAACATACACCTTTTCTATCATATATGAGCATAATTCGTTATTAAAATTTATAGAGAGTTTTAATGGAAGTATTGCAGAAAACATACAAAACAAGTTACTTACCATTCGCTGAAATGAGAGGAATCCAACAACAGCAAGTTATGAATATCCAGTAACTGCACTTCAAAGCATAATATATGCTTCTTGAAGACATTTTTATGAAATCAAATTAACTAAAGGATGAACAGTACATTTGCAGTTCTTTGTAGCATTTTGAATAATCGGAGTGGTCACATACTAATGTCAGTAGACTGTTCCATTCAAGTAAACCGGCTGACGAAGATCACAGTATAATACAACGCTAAAAACGTTAAACACAACATGAAGCTAGCGTGAACAACTAGCGCCACATTCAGGACAAAAAACGAAACAAATTTATAATTTTCCGGAATCATATTTTATAACATGACTCCTAAGTCAATTATGGTATTGAAACGTATATTACTTAACTTCAAGAACAATCATATGTTAAAATTATTCCTAAACAATGCTTACACATTTTTATTTTATTAAATATATAAAAGTCTAAGATGCTTAAAAGAAATAATCCGAAAAATTGTTACACTAAAATAAAATCCAAACTTATTTATTTGCAAAATAATCATCGTTTCACAAATACATAGATATATATTTGGCAGAAATAACAGAAAATATTACTTAATATTTGTAAAATAAGAGAGCTATTCAAATTATGAAATTATATTAGTAAATCAGATGCAACGTATTTTATTAAGGACAATATTTCAAAAAATTTTGCGTATGAAATTTGTTTATTCTAAAATGTGTGTGAAGAACCAATACAATATTACCATAAACAATAACAGAAATTGTCTTCTGCAGAGGAATTCCAACACCATTGTCAGCTACGCAGGTATACTTTCCTTCATGTTCTTTTAACAGTGGACTAAATGCCATACTCCCGTTTATGGCATTCGAAATGGCATTAAGATTCATGTCTGAAAGGAAGAGAACTAAATTTTACACTTTTACAGATACGTAAATCGTAACACAGATACAAGTTATTAAATATATTTTTCAACTACATCTTGATATTTAAAGAATTTCCATAAGATTTTCTTTCTAGAAGTATCATTTAATGTTTCGCAATTATTTTGAAATTGTTATTGATACATAGAAATATCTCTGTGTGACTTCAATAATATTTTTAATGAAGGGCAACACAGTACATTTATGTGATTTAACTACTCAATAAGCTACGAAATTACGTGATTTAATTACTCAATAATTTGAGATAATCTACGAAATTTATTATAATGCAAGGTTCAATGTAAGTGCGGTCTTCTCATCTTAGACGAGACAATACTTAGCTGAGTCTTCCTGATGATTACTTGGTTAAGTTAGAGGACTATCTAACTAAAATAAAGAATGCCTTCGCAGAGAATTTTCTTGGAAAAAAGGGTTCGTACTCACATTACAGATGGAGCAAACCATGAAAACGAACCATGCAGCCAGCTCGTTTGCCAGGGATCGAAGCTAAACCAAAGTAGTCGAAACACCAGTAATTAGTGATCTTAACAACTCAGCCACTGTTGAGGCCTCAGAGGCTGCTGAAGCCTTATGGGTTATGAATATATATACTGCTGAAGTTATAACCTTTGAATATAATACTGCCAGTGCAGATGGCTTATAGGTTATGAATGTAATATGAGTGAAATATGGGTTATAGGAGTAGCTCGTAAAGCAGAAGTTAATGAATTAATGTGTTTATGTGTGTTGGAAAATTGAGAGGAAGATACGGTAGATATGTTTTAAGCGTAGTGAAATTTGGTTTTGAATGAGGTATTTTACTTTTACATTTACTTAATTTCTTTCGCTCTTTCTCTTGCCAGTTAGCTATTTCTTATCTTAAAAGGTAATAGAGTTCAACATCAATGATGTTGCTATAAATTTGTGAAAGAAAAGCCAGTTTCTCATATTCTGCATGATAGTCGGAAAGTCTTGCTACCTCCTTTCAATATTCTGTACATATACGTATATTTTAAAGGTCGTATAAAGTATTTTATGTTAATCAATCAGTTTTTTATGATTTGACCTATACTATTACTTCTCCTTTTCGTTAGTCTTCGCTAGGATGCAAATGATTTAAGAGCATTTAAATCGAGGTTTTTGAATGTTTTAAATATAGAGCTTTTGGCAGCAATGCTCGTAGCCAATGTCTGCCAGTTAGTTTTACGGCATTACCCATTTGCTAGCAGATGTGAAAACGCGCCATTAAAGTTTAAGCCAGATTAGTTAGTCCAATTTGTGTAGTCGCAGATTACGATCACTTTTTAAGTTGTAAATTTAATTTATGTTATAATATTATTAAATTATGTTATAATTTATGTTGACTATGTACATAAGTTGTGCCTTTTGTTAAATTCAAGTTTCAAGAAAAAGGTTTATTTAAAGCATTCATAAGACTTTGTCATACATTTTCAGATGGAGCGATAACTCGCTTGGCAGGAGCTGAAGGACTTTGGGTTAATATTTAAATAGTTAAGTCCCTAAAAGCTCTGCCTATTCATTTCCAAGCTCTCGTGGTTACTGCACTTAAAACACGTGAAACAACGAAGTACTGCTTTGACAGATACCATGAAAATGACTACCTCACTGCGGTAGAGAATCCCAGACAAGCTACTTAAGATATGGTACACGACTGTAGCCGAAAGGATTATCTTGTATAGAGCGGCGATCTGGGGTATACAGGTCACATTACACATAAGACATATGCTTAATTCTATCCAGCGACAGCAACTTCTTATGATCTGCAGATCATATGGCACATCTCCGACGGCGGCACTACAAGTAATAACGGGAACGCCTCCTCTTGACTCCAGAAAATCCTCTTGACTTAGTCACAGAGCGAGAAGCTACGGTAGTAAAGGTTTCCCGACTTGGAGTCGCAGTTAATCTACAGAGACAAGAATACGTCACTTCAGTTTATAAACATCATAGCCCAGAAAATCTCTGCCATCCAGTGACAAATAACCTACAGTAGTATATCTCACTTATGAAACCAAATGACCTCAATATACACAGACGGTTCTAAATCTCTAGAGGGAACAGGCAGTGGCCTCTGCTATATCGAAAACAGTAGAGTCACTTACTGGAAATGGGTACTTTTAACTCAGTTTTCCTGGAACTGGGTACTTTTAACCCAAGAAACTGGGTACTTTTAGTTTAGTTTTTTAACTCAGTTTTTCAGGCAGAGTTGCTAGCGATTAGAGCAGCCATAATTTATCTGTCTAAAGTACCTCTGGCATTTAATTACATCCACACGAACTCAGCTTCAAGTTTAACTGCAATAGCAGGGACTGCTCCACGCAGTTCATTAGTGAATAATATTAGACATCCTCTGCTACAAGTATTCTCTTCAGACAATAGACCTCATCTGCACTGGACCCCCACACATATTGACATATATAACAATGACATGGCTGACCATATTGCCAAAGAAGCGGTATCTTCTACCAGACTTCCAGAATTACCGGCTCCCAAACCGGTCTCTTTTCTCAAGTAACAAACAATGTCTCAACTTATGACTAAATAGCAAAGCGAGTGGAATAGAAGCTCCACAGGACGAAGAGTATATGAGTATATCCCTAGGGTCTCTCTAGACAGACATATTCCGCCTTAATATACTACTCATTTTTTGACGGGCCATGGCCTCTTTGCCTCTTATCTCTACAGCCATAAGATTAGAGATAATGCATCTTGTGACTGTGGTGAAGAAGGCAACCCGGACCACTTTGCATTTAGCTGCAATTTACTTAGGGATCAGACACTCAAGCAACCAAGTGATAATAATAAGTCCATGTGGTACAAGAACCTCCAATATAATAAGTATGCAACCACGCGGCTCAAAAGCATTATTGACTGGTGTGCACATAAATAATCTTATCATAGGCAAGCATTTCAGCATAATCAGTTCGTTAAGGGCGTACTGTAAATGGATACGAGAGATAGCCCATTTGTAATTGTACGAAGATTATAGAAACTAGAATGCTCCATGTCTATAGTAGTACTTTAGTACTGGTACGATACATTGTTTAATGTATCTACAACAGAACGTGCCTTGTAATATATCAGTAATTGTATTATATGTTGGTAGTTATATTTTGGAAATTACACATTAGTATTTGCATTTGTAAGGGTCTTATAACATTTAGCAATTGTATAGGTTACTATTTAGTAGTTTTTTGCATTAGTCCGAGGTTATGCTATAAGGTAGAATAACTGTTTAAAAATTAGCAGTTGTATAATGTACTAGATTTTGTAAGATGAATCTGTATTTGTGTAACGCTTCAGTTTCTGACAAAAAGGAAAAATGGTAACTGAACAAAATATTAGTATTTAATCAGGGTCGTATTTATTTAAATCGTGTGCTGATAAAATATTGTGCATATTAATTGTATAATGTAATAGCGACTATAATGTGTACTAGATATTGTAAGATGTAATTATCCAGTAATGTATGGGTATTTAATCAATAAGTGGATAATCAATATCATAACTGTATTTGTTAAATAAGGCACTTCTGTCATTTATCCGTGTATGTACTAGCTGTAATATACTTGCAATTAATTGTATTAAATATTGGTCCAGCACATTACCAGCATTGTCATACCATGCTGGTATAACATATTTGTATAATGTACTTCATATAATATACTTACAAGGGTTTTTTTTACTATTATGTGTAGTAAAATATTATAAAGTATAGGTGATTGGATAAAGTACTATATACTTAAGGTTAATGTGCATGTGTGTAGTGTGTCAGTATTTTAATCAAGTTTTAGTATTTACTCAGGAATGTAAAAGTACTTGTTAAGAAGTGGATTGATAAAACATTGTACTTGTGCCTGCTGTATAATGCATTTCTATGTAAAAATACTCGTGAAGAAGCAGATTGATAATACACTGTACTTGTACATGCTGTATAATGCATTTCTGTAACAACATGGTACGAGTTATTGGTCTATCAAATACTGGTAAATATATAGTGCATAGGTATAAAGTACAGGTATTGGAAGAATACATTAGTTTCATAACATGTAATTATTTTTGTATAATGTTTTAATAACTCAGTTACGTGTTAGTACTTATTCAAGAATGTATTAGCATTTATTCAAGAATATGCTATGATTTGTATTATGTAATTGTTTCACATATTGGAACCTATATTTTTTTATTTGTATTGTCTATCAGTAAGTAGGCATGTATTGTGCACGATGGGTATGAGCTTCGGCTTTCTAAGAAATACAGTGCTATTGGTATCTTTAAGGACCTTAAACTGCTGAGTTAGTAACTAATTCTGTATGGATTATATAATACTCTGGGACGGAAACCAACTCAGTGGATTTCAGGTGCCGAATGTAAATCTATTACGGTTCTGCCTAAATAGATTTACATATGGCACCATATGAATATAGATTGCGTGATCTTCAAAACAGAGATCTAACAGACACGCAAACAAGTTATGAGGTAGTTTATACCATCTGAATAGAAATATAGATAAAAATTTCATATTTGTACAAATAATATCCAGAGTAACAAGATTTTCAGATAGCTCAATAAATTTTTGTTGAATTATAAATACATGAATTTTTACCATTATAAATATCATTGTAAATGCCATTGCCTTATTTTCTCTAATAAGTGAATCTATCATTTGCAGCAACATCCTTTTACGCATTTTTATCTAAACATTTTGCATTTTAACAGCTTCTTGGCACATTTGCATTTTTTCTGTTTGCATCTTTATTGTGGGTATTAGTGAAAGAGAATTTTAAATTTGACTTCAGTTTTTCCATCTTTCTCCATACGCCTTCATTTAGACAACTGGCAATACAAAGCGAATGAAGACTAACGATAACTGATGGTTTAACGATACATTAGATGTAGAAGCATGCTGCACTTTGCCAGTTTGACAATAACATTACATTAACTAGTAATAATATTAACTACTGTCACATTAAGCATCAACTACTGGACAGCCATTGATACAATATTTTTTTCTGTAGGCTAAATGTCCTTGTACATTTCGATTATAGATGACAGATGTATTTGATAGCAGTAATAGCGAGATGACAAAATGATTTCCATTAAACTTCTAAGTGATGTTAAGACCTAATAAGTAACCACCTAGAGAGTGATTTATATTATGATATCCTATCCGAATAGCTTACCGTCTATGAATACCACCTAATAGCATAGCTTCTACCTTATACCGTATAAGTAACAGATCCAGATCGGAAATTTACTCTTGCTTCGGTTATTGCAAAACAAAGATATCTGCTTTAAGGTTATGGCTCATACCAAACTCTCTGTCCTTACATTGATGTTTAAATTACATTGATGTTTAAATTAATACGTAGCATTCTCTCATTTATACACTCACGTTTGTGAAAATTGCAACACCATGAAGGACTTACGCGAGTGAGCTGAAATTTTCAGGAAATGCAAAGTAGCGCATGATATGCAAATGAATAGAATTGCAAATCCGTAGAGCATGCGTATGCTGAGCAGCGCCCTCTGAACGGCTGATGGATCCGAATAAATAGACGGCTGTAGCGAGGCATGTATGGTTATCGGTGGTTATCTGCTAGTGGTAAACGTTAACTCAATCTGTACTTATGCCTCGTCGACGAAAGAGAGCGAGATTTGAACAACTTACAGAGTTTGAACGAGGGAGAATCATCGGCCTTCGTGAAGCTGGATTGTCGTATCGTGCAGTAGCCTCTCGTGTGCAGCGTAACAGCAGCACAGTGATGCGCGTTTGGAAGCAGTGGACGGACGAGTGTCGGACAACTCGGAAATCCGGGAGTGGACCCCGAAATGTGACGTCAGCTCGCGATGATAGACACCTGGTCCGCATGGCGCGGACGGACCGTACAGCTTCCTCTAGACAATTGGCAGCACTGTGGTCAATAGCTACAGGTGTTTCATTGTGTGCTTCATCAATTCGTAGACGTCTGCTGCAGTGTGGACTGCGCGCACGGACTCCTTTATACAGGATCCCCCTAACGCACGACCATCGCCGCCTGCGGCTACAATGGGCCAATCAGCATAGAGACTGGCGTGCTGATTGGCAGCATGTCGTGTTTTCTGACGAATCCCGCTTTAATTTGTGGTACCATGATGGCCGCATTCGTGTCAGACGCTATGCCGGTGAACGCCACCTTCCGGAGTGCATTATCGAACGCCACAGTGGACGAACACCCGGAGTTATGGTCTGGGGCGCCATAGCATATCATAGACGATCTCAATTGCTACGAATTGTGGGCAATCTGAACAGCAACCGGTATATCCGTGAAGTTCTACAGCCCGAAGCTGTTCCCTTCCTTCAAAGCTTGCCAGGCGCTGTATTTCAACAGGACAATGCCCGCCCTTATACTGCTCGGATTGTTAAATCCTTCTTTGCAGCGCAGCAGGTACAGCTTCTTCCTTGGCCTGCGTGTTCCCCGGATATGTCGCCAATTGAACATGTGTGGGATGTCATTGGTCGGCGTCTTGCTCGTGATCCTCGTCCTGTTGCGTCTGCAGACGAACTTTGGGTACGCGTACAAACGATATGGAATGCTCTTCCTCAGTCAGACATTCAAACTTTGTTTGACTCCATGCCACGTCGTGTAGCAGCACTTATTGCGGCGCGTGGTGGCCACACAAAATACTGATTCTGATCTCTTGTTCTTGTTTGTTTGCTTTGAACATTTAATCATTTATTTGTACCACTACCACTCAACTGTGTATTAAATTGCATTCAATTATGACGATTCCTTCTTGGTGTTGCAATTTTCACAAACGTGAGTGTATATTCTGATGGAGGCAGAGCAAACTGAAGGATGACAGGAAACGTTTTTAACAAAAGCAAAAATGTGTTAAGCAAAATGAAACTTGTAAGGTTATTATTCTAAAACAAGCCAGTTATTATTTATAATTTCAGCTTTTAATATAACTTCTCCTTTCCGTTTCTTCGCCGGAATATTAATGAGTGTAGCTAGTATTTAAATTGAGGTTTCTAGATTTTAATAGAGACCATGTTTCTGGCCTGCTCGTGCACGCTACATTTAGTTCCTGCGAGCTTTGATAGTCGTAAGTTTAGGCTTTAGAATAAAATTTAATTGCGTAGTCCATGGCTACTATTCTACGTTTTAATTTGAAATGACTCTTCTGATTAGTTAATCAAAATGAGCTGTGATTGATATTGTTAGCACAAGAGAGTGCATTTATGTTTTATTTCTGTTTAAATAAAAAGTTTTATTTAAAACCTTTCCCTAGCTTTATAGTAATTTCAGACATGGTAGTTATTTCTTTCAGTTGGTTAGGCTTTGGGACTAATTAACTTTTATCAGATCAAGGAAAACCTTATAACCTTACAAACGTATAGCTTTTATGGTGACTGATTTGTAAAAGATTTTTCAGATTTTCATAATTTTTTTCATATGTTTATTGTGAGCTAATTGTATCGATCGGAAATGAGTTTAATTTCTATGAATTAAACCTGTTTGTTATTTACAGTTTACTGTACATTGGAAACAGCGTATAAAAACCAAAACGTAAGTGCTCACAAGTAGGCATATGAACATCTTTCTCATAGTATTGAATTTAAATGCTTAGAAATATAATTTAAACTTTACATGCTTAGTTTATATGCACTTAAATTACTTGAAAAACTATGTATGACACTAAAACTTCGATAGTTGTCTGAAATCAGAATACAAGGATATTAATCAACTTAATTTTACTTATAAAAAACCTTGCTTAATCTGTGGCAAAACTTTAGCTGATCAGTTCTATCCAAATTCCTAACCACAGAGTAATTTTAGAATTATGAGAACGTTATATATGCATATTTTACCACAAACCCTTGGTTTTGATATAGTAATCATGATAATTACAAAGAAATAAAATCTTACAGATTTCTATTGCTTTTTTACACATACTGAAAAATCAAATGCAGTTTACAAATTAACTTAAAAATGAAAGAAATTACATAATTTGTTTGTAGATTTATTTCATGTAAATTCAACAAATTATGTGTTTGAATTAGGAATGCTATTCAAATGATCAAAGACTGATAGGAAACAACATAGTAAAGTAACATCCAGTATCAGTTGTAAATTGCTTGATTTATTCCACCATTGTAAGGTTTCCATTTTACTTTCACTGATGAAATAACAAATGGAATTTCAACCCTTTTTCATCTTTCTTTCTTTTTTCTTATAATGTAATGTAACCTTAAAATTTTTTTAATCAGATTATCCATTTTTTTAGATTGAAGACTGTTTTTACATAAATATTCTATCGTTGCCTCAGTTCTTATGCTCTGGTTACTAATTGTAATGAAATTTTAAATGTTGAAGCTCTGAGCATAAAATTCTGAACTGTGGCAACAGCTGTTTCAAGATTTGTTAATACTTAGGCATTACGTTTATTTGTTGAGAACTGCACGCACTCCTTCAGAAATTCAAGTAGATATAATTTCTTTATAAACCTGATTTTACAAATTAAAGGTTGAAATTCCTTATCCATTATGTGTGAGATAAATTTATTATACTTAAAGGCCCTACACATAATGTAAAATAATGTTTAAGAGCCTTTTCTTCCAATCGTTATTCTTATGGTTTTAACTAATAGATCCTTTATACCTGTGTGAATTAAACATTCATTTTTTGCTATGTTCTTCAGTTCTCTATGCCCCCATATTTTCTCTAGCTATTATTACTTATAAAGACATTTCTACTTATTTATGGAACGGCGCTTCTAACTTATTTGCCACAAAGACTTATAGTTGGGTCTTCTTATGCACTATAGTAGATATAACGTATTTTTCCCGTTTAGAAAGTAGCAGACAGCCTGTTTTGGTTGGGCCAGGTGACAGTGTTTTGTCAAATTACTTTTTAATTTTTTACATTTTTACGTTATAATTAGGACTAAAGCAATCATTTGCTTTTTCTGTGTGTTTTAAATCCTTTCATATGTAACGCATTTTAAATCCTTTCATGTGTAACGCATTTTAAATCCTTTCATATATAAATGGCATAATATTTATCAGTATTCATATATAAATGGCATAATATTTATCAGTAGCACCTCGAATTTATTTTATTACAGAAATAAAATTTAATTTTTATGTTTGCAGAAACAAATCTAAATCACTGTACCTTCTCTTCTGAAATACATTCGTGGTGAAGGAAAGCCTGAAGCGTTGCAGCTCATAGTGATGAATTGTCCTTCAGTTGCTTCAACGTTCTCAGGTTCTTTTATCCATGATGGAGGAGCTGCAGTACATTTTGTGATATAAATACCATGTATATAAACTCAAGAAATAAAACTATAAAATTACAAATGCATTTTACTCTGTCTTTACAAATATAATTTACATTTATAAAATTATATCAAAAAAACTCTGTTATGTAAAACGAATTTAAAGTTATACATATAAACCTGCTCGGATGGCTAACTTTATTTGCTTCCAATGCAAAAGTATATGAAAAGACGACACCTTCGTACGCACAATGGAAAAAAACATATCAGACAGTTGATAGTATTCAAATGGAATATTTATAATTTGGGTTTGAATAAGAGCTGTCCATTGCAATCTTTAGATGATTTTGAAAATAAATTATAAAGCTTTTAAAATTAAAATTATATCTTGTTTCCCGTTTCTAACATATTGTAGTAGTTGAGAAGCTAAGGATGAGATTTTTTAACTTTCTGTTACCCTGTGATGCAGGTGCGAGTATTTCTTATAGTATTTTTATTTACTTTTTTATAATAATTAGTTTACCAGGGAATAAATGTTCTTCTAATAGTATATTATAAATCCGAAAATTGCCGAACAGAAAGAAGGCTAAGTGGAAACATGGCCAGTCGCAGAAAGAAATTTTATATTTTTGTTGTTGTCGTTACTTATGCTCACTTGTCTGCCAGTAACATTCATTAGCCCGAGCCCATGAAATTCCTGGTGGCAGGGAGTGCACGATACGCCTGTCCTTGGCAGTTTAGCCCCCAGTGCTGAAGGAGAGTACCCCGGGGTGGACGGGTCAGAAGGTCTTCCACTCTCTTCTCTTTCACCAAACCCCACGAGAGGACTTTCGGCTCGCCGCATATTTAAAGTGCCGCCATGCCGCACCGACACTAAACATTTACAAACATCCATGCCTTCTCCAGGATTCGAACTCGGACCCTTCGGCACGGCAGTCACCGACGCTACCACTATACCAGTTGCGTGGCTTCATGCCTTTAATAGTAGGAACAAAAGAGCAAATTAAACGATTTTGTACCGGATGTAATATATAGCGATAGAAATACACTGCTCGACATTCAAAATGCAATACCAAGAAGGAGTGGTCGGAAATTTTAGAGTAGACGCACGTTACTGAGTTAGGCGAATAATGCGAAATGCGCAGCTCTCCGACGCACGTGAAGTAAGATATAAGGGAAGAAAAGTGCCAAATGGGCAATATTCATGTCGTTATTTCTGCCAGACGAATTATCGAAGAAAGTTGGTTTTTGTTCCAGAGGATACGTGCAATAGGAAAGAATGCCAGCGTCGTCAACAAAGGCACTCCCAGCACATAGACGATTTTACGAGGGATATGGTGATCGGACTGAGAAGGGCGGGTTGGTCCTTACGTCAAATCGCAGCTGATACCCACATGGATGCGAGCACGGTGCATGGGCTATGGCGAACATGATTGGAACAAGGGAATGAGGGAAGAAGGAGGAGTGCAGGTGCAGCCAGAGTGACGTCAGCACGCGTGGATCGACGCATCTGCCGATAAGCTGTGGCGGTCCCGGAAGTCGTTTGTACCGCGGTTCTGCAGCATGTGCAAGACACCCTGCGTGTTCCCGTGTCGACGAAAACCATTTCCCATCGATTGGTTGAACGTGGCCTGCGCTCACGGCGTCCGTTAAGAAGACTGCCATTGACCCCACAGCATGGACGCCAACGTTTAGAATGGTGCCGGACTGGAGCGATGTGGATGACAGAATGACGAAACGTCGTGTTCTCAGATGAGTCACGCTTCTGTTTGTCCAGTGACAGTCCGCGCATACGTTTCTGGCGTCGACGTGGAGACAAATCTAATCCGGCAGTAACTGTGGAGCGCCCCAGCGCGCGACTACTTGGCATAATGGTTTGGCTCGCTATTGCCTACGATTCCAGGTCACCTCTAGTTCGTATTCAGGGCACTATGACGGCCCAACGGTACTTGGATAATGTACTGCGGCCGGTGGCAATTCCCTACCTTCAGGGGCTGCCTAATGCAATTTTTGAGCAGAATAACGCCCGACCACACAGTGCTCGCATCTGCCAACATGCTCTGCAAGATATACAAATGCTTGTTTGGCCACCGTACTCTCCGGACCTTTCACCAATCGAACATGTGTGGGATGTGATTGGACGCCGTTTGCAGACTCTGCCCCTGCCTCGTTCAAATGACGAACTGTGGCAAATGGTTGAAAGGGAATGGAGAGCCATCCCTCAGAACACCATCTGCACTCTTATTAACTCTATGCCTAGACGTGTTTCTTCGTGCATCGCTGTCCGCGGTGGTCCTACATCCTATTGAGCCGACGTCATTCCCTCCCTGTATTCTGACTACCATTTTGAGATAAAGATCACTTATTGCTGCTTGCTGTGTCTCTCTTTTCTAAATTTCATCACTTTCTGACCACTTCTTCTTGGTGTTGCATTTTCAGTGTCGAGCAGTGTATCTTTAATTAAGTAGAATACTTTTGCAAATGTTCTTAAATTTATAAATTTGCACATATTTTAAAATATCAGTTAAGCATGCAATCAGAATTAAAAGAAAAATAGAAATAAAAATGATTGCGTTAAAATAGCTACCTTTAATAAGCAATTAGAGACTAATCAAATTTGAAAAAAAAATTAATTATGCTTTGGGAAACATTTTGAGGTGAGTTTGAAAACTAGCTATTTGAACTAACTAAACACTAAGTAATAGCTGTTTGTGAAGATGCATGCGATTCCTCGCAATTGCAGTATTCTGCAAATTGCATGCATGGAAAATGCGTGACTTCTTAAAGAGTCCAAAACTTTCGAAAGAGTCCATTAAAGACATTTAAGATCAAAATTGATGCTTTAACAAAGTAAGTTAAAGTAATGATGCCTTTAATAACGCAGAAAAGATTATAAAAGAAGACTGTGGTTTTTGTAACTTCGGTATATTAGAAAAATGCCTAAGTTACAAAACTTTCTTATGCTTTTGTAATTTAGGCATATAAGAAAATGCTTGCATCCTTTAGGTAAAAGAGTCAGCAGCAGTCCCTAACCCAACTATCACACTCGTGAAACTTCTAGGCTAATATAAAATAATAAAATATGTGCATGCATATACACAGATTCACATCTTAGCTACTGAAATAGAACACACCTTTTTACCGAGTGGATAATATTATTGAGTACAGATAGTTCAACGCGCTTTTTACATCAAGATCGAACGAGTTTTATTCTGTTTACAAAACTCTGTTAATTATATTAATGTTACAAAAAATAATAAATAATATTGATTTTCTTTTTATATATGTAGTTCGTTACACATAAATTTATTGGTAATAATTTCACATGAACTTTTAATAAATTTGAGGTGAATTGGTTTCATTTGCAGGAAACATAACAGAACTCCAATATTAATAAATTTTTAAGAATCAGCCTTTTTAGTTCAAAGTTACAAAACAGTTTTCACAAATTAATTACAGAAATTTTGAACTACAATTTGTAAATATAATTAATTATAGTATTATTATTATTATTATTATTACTATTATTATTATTTGATAAATATAATTCATCTCTAAGGCATCTTCAACATGTCATATAAATGCATCTTCAACATGTTGTATAAAAATATCAGTTTTTTACTCTTAAAAGTCCTAAAAAGTGCCTCTTACTTACCTTTAACAGCAAGAAAAGCTGAAAAATTGTCACTTCCATGGGGGCTGCTTACGGAACAGGTATAGTTTCCAACTGATGACTCTTCAACGGGATCGAATACAAGAGTGGTAAATTTCTCATTAAATTCGGGGCTTACTTTTGGTGTTTCTTGCAAAAGAAATCCGTTTTTATACCACTTGTACAGAACAGGAGAACGACCACGCATTATCATACACGTGACGCTTGTTTTATCACCTATTTGTATGTGGTTTGGAAACTGAAATGGCTGAATTTTCGGAGATTCTGGAAAGAAAATTTGAATACCACCATAGTAATTGCATTAAAAGAATATCTATGTGTTAAACAATTTTGTTAAAAACAAAGAGAAGAAATAAAAGTTTAAAAAAAAATCGGAATATCTTTTATTCCATCTACAATCAGTCACTATGAAAACTTAGTTTCCACGCTCGACATCAAAGCAAAATGTCTTACAAAATTGCTTATTGCAAGAGCACTTAAATTTCTATGAATGTTTAAAATTAAACACAAAAGCAACTTAGTTTGGTGTAGATTTTTGAATAAAACTCAGTCAGTTTGAAAGTGATCTGTTTGCTCTTGTCACCTAAACAAAAGGTTCCTCCTTCTATCGATAGAGTTTTATTTAAAATCGTCTTGAAACTATGGTTACGTTTTTGTTTAATTTTAAATTCTAGGCTGGCCTGTTTTTCTTCCATGTGAGGCTCTAAGGATATATAGGTTACTAGTGTTCATAGCTATGTTACTGATATCGTCTGCTTTTCGTTTCGAACCTAATATATTGAAAAGAAATTGAAATATTAATATATTGAAAACTGTAGATGCAAATCGGTATTATTTTAACTTAGCTTTTGGTTATATCTGTGTGATTTAGCTCTAAACGACAATTTGTTTATGAGTAAGCCCCAGAAATTTTAATGTTTTGTAGTATTCTGCAAATTACCATACATCTTATTCAAGTGAAGGAAATAAAAGAAACAGAATATTATTTTTGTGAATGAAAACTGTCAGAAAACTCTTGCCATAGAAATTTCAGTGACATTCAGCACAATATTTTATTCACTTACGTTTCCTGAAGTATCATGTCAACGTTCTGAATTTGCCAACAATTTGATATTCTGTTTTAATTTATTCTAAACTACACAAGCCAGAAAGGTAAATGTTTTAACAAGCTAATTACGATTGCAAATAACAAAAGTATTAATCACCCTCTTTTCCAAATTCCGTACTATGTAGCTCTGAATATGTCATTTCATCCTGAAAAATATATTGCATCATAAACAGAAAAATAATAATTATTTTAACTAATTTTTAATTTTCATTGCATTTTAATTTGTAAAATGTTCATTTTTTTATCAGCGTAATTTTTCAACTTGATAAATGTTTTTATATGTAACTCAATAATTTCAGAAAGGCATATTCTGTCAAAGAATTTGGCTTTAAAGAATAATCGAAATATTCCGAAGATGTTTCAAAGATAAGACGGGAATAAGTTCTATCAGAAATGATGAATTTTTGAAAGAACATTTAAAATATCTATATAAAGGTAAGATTTTAAAGTAATTATCTCCTAAATTTACATTAATGAAAACTTGCATAACTATTTTTAATGGAAATTAAAAGCTGAAAGGCCCATTATAGCAAATATTATTTCATAGAAACAGAGCTAAATAAATAGGTTTACTTACTAAGGTGAGTTAAGGAAAATAAATTGAAACAATCACATTAATATGAAATCTACTACGAAAGTAAAAACTCATTCAGCTTTCGACACTCATATGTATGATTTTATGGAATTCAAGAGGAATATGTTCGTCTAATGTTTATAAATAATAGTACCCAAATATGCTTGTTTAAGAAATTTCACCATTAATTCATTGACTTTAACACAGAATAGGGAAAGCCGAAATTATGAATAATGAAAAATGTGTAACTTACCTTTTGTTGACGAACTCGTAACAGCAGATAAGTAAATAACGGTATAAATCATTGAGAACAATCCATGCCATCTAGAATCTGTATTCATTTCTCTAAAGTTTCATTTGAAGAGAAGCCGTCAACACCTTTTCGGTTATACTTGAATATCCTGTTAATATATATCTGAAAATATTTTCTTTTTAATGCGCTTGGTCGTGAACGTATACAGCATAACGTAAAGCAATCAGTAACGCTTTCGTTTGCAGTTTCAGCGTTGCTATTTAGTGTAGTTGCGTACCAGCAGCGCCACATATTGGGATAAATAGGAAGTATTAAAAAATCCCCTGTTCCCAAATTAACAGAAAAACAGATTTGAAAAATACCATAAGAGTTCTAAAAACAACATTTTAATTATTATAATCTATTAGCAAGATTGACATTCACAGCACTTAAAAGAATTATAAGATATTGCATTAAATTTTATTCGAAGATTGAAATTGCAAGAAATTCTTAATTTAAAATTTTTTATTCATTAAATATAAACAAAGGTAAATGATGCTTCCATGTACTTTCACGCTAATTTGAAATAATACGGTAGAAATGGTATTCTAGAGGTGGAAATTTCTGAAAACTAAACTGAGTAACGGAAACATTTAAATAATGATTATTATTATGATCATCACCAAATGCAACAGACATGATATTTATGTCCAAATTTGATTTTCAAGTTTCATGAAATATTGCATGAAAATTATTAATTTATTCTTTTCAATTCCCTTGTTTAAACATTTATGGTTTATGAACAAACGTACATAATCACAAAATAACAGAAATCATTGCATGTAAAATACAAACCCGTTGCCTTATAAATTCTTAATTTTACTTTGTCAAATTTTCCGAAATATATTACTTGTTCCAGTCTCCTTTAAATATAGTTATTAATTTTAAGTATGTCTCATATTTGAGGAAACCTCTCAAAGAAACATTTAAATGTTTAGTTGAACTGTAGATTTAAATTTAGGAGGAAAACGTTTTACATCCGCTTTTTAATTCGTTTTACAGGAGTCCAAACATGTGAAAGGTGCCCCTTTACAACCTTATTATACAAATGGTCTACTAAACCTGTTACACTCATTCTTAAAGTATAATTCCTTACTCCTAGAGTCAATATTCGTTTAATTTCATACATTACACAAAAGATAATTTATAATAGGAAAATATTGACTGATTCTTCAATACTGAGTACATTATTTGCAAGAAAAATATACATAAAATCTGAACTTCTAGACACAGGTATAAATTTAACATGTGACATAAAGATGAGCTAGATTCAAAAACGGAAGTTCACCAAAACGCGTTTAAATCGAAGTCAATGATAGATATAATAAGGAATTACTTTATATTGTGCCTATTATGCAAATATCGGAAGCAATTATCTTCCAAAAATGATTCACACAGTTTGAGTTAAACTATCAAACTATTAATCCATGACTTTTCTGAATGTGAAATAAGCGTTTCTGTAAAAGTCTTGTTCAATCAAGTAATACATTGATATCAACAGCAGAAATGGTAATGCTTCCAAACGTACAAGAGAAAAATATATTTGCAGATGTAATAAATACCTTGTTTTTAATGTTAACATTTTACGTAAGCTTTCAGTAACGAATTAAATAAACCATTGAGCTTGAAAGAAACGTTCAGTGAGCAATTAGAATGTTATCTTTCATACTTTCCACAATAAGGAAAGCATTTATAATGTCGTTTCTGCATTTAATCAAATACCGTATCAGCTGAAAATCGTCAGGTTACGTATTCTGAATTTGTTGATCATTTAAACCATACGACAGACTTCGTTACTTGTATTTGATTTATTTGCTCAAAAACGCAATTCTTTGCAACAATGAATAGATATGAAAAATTTCTTAAGCGGAATTAAAATCAAGTGATGTTTCTGTTTTGTCGCATTTTTACAGATTCCTTAAAATTTTTAACACAACTCTTCAAGTAAGAACATTAGTAGCATATGGAGATTGTTACAGTAATTGTTTCATGAAGCAAACATGATATATTATTTAGAAACATAGTTTGATAAATGCATATGTAATAGAGGGAAAAAATTCTTTTTTTAGAAAACTTATTAGTTAAACTAAGCGGCACAATGCGATGTTTTCTAGAACGCTCAGCCCGGTAAAGTATATAGATTCAAGCTCATAAATTCACTTGGATAAGAGCACTGTATTGAATGTAACTGCTTATTTATATTTTGCTAAAGGAATCACGTGAAAGATTTCCACAGCACTTCGATTTGCGAATGAAATTTCAGTTTGATTTTAATTTGAATTACAACTGAGCCTTTACAACTTATGAATGCACAAAACATGTTAGTTAAGAATATATTTACGTTCAGTTCGCATTTTTTTGCATCACATGTACTTATGAATATGAAAATGAGTTAGAATTTTGAACAATTATATTCTCCGTACATATTATAAGACTCCGGATTTGCAAAATGCATATTTAACAACATCGACCGCGAAATCAGGGCTTTATTGCCGAGGAATATCAGAAGGAATTTTATGTATGAATGTTTAAAAAATCAGAAAAATTTCAGAGAACTGTAAAATTTATATTCTGTGTTTACAAGTATAATTTATTTTTAATATCAACGTGGCCAAACTTCGACTGTTATTTTTTTAAACGATAGCATCTAATAAATGTTAAAAGTATGTAATTTATAATCATAATATTAGTAAAAAAGAATGGAATCTTTGCAACGAAACATTCTATAAGAATATGTCTGTATGCAAGAAATGAAAATATCGAATGGTGATTATATCTTAAATAACTTGTAGAGACATTAGATATATTTTTTTAAAGCAGGAAAGATGAAAAATGAGCAAAGCGTTCGCCGGGAATAGAACCACGGACCTCTGGGTTACGCGTCGAATGTACTGACCACTGCACCACGAAGGCATACCAATGAAGCGTGAGAAATACCTTATAAACTAATATCTTTTACTATTTACTTTTACTATTTACTGAGTGCGATTTCCAGAATGCAAAATTTAAATTAGGAAAATATGAGTCCATTTCGCGCTTTGTAGTTTATGATAAACTAAAAAAGTATTTTATGATTCAAAATGTTATACGCATTCGTGAAAATATAATTCAAAAAATTAATCGTGTATGCTTTCTACTAAAGAGACAGAGTAAAGACGAAGAACTGGCCCAAAATTCTGCTAAATCTAGAAGCTTGTGTTAATGTCTTGAAGAACCTACTATACCGGAAGCGTGGTATCGCTTAGTCTAAAACCAATCCCTAATTCTTAAGAAACTTAAAATAATACCTTTTATTTAACTCTTAAATGAACAAAAAGGAACTGCTTCTTTGAGAGACGAACCTCCGTTACTTGTCGGAGGCTAAACTAACGTAAGAGAAATGAAGGTAACGTAAGGTTAAATTCAAATAAAGGTAACGTAGTCTGAGACTACAGCACAAACAAACAACTAAGTTCACTCAAGGCAATTAACAGCGCCTAAACATCGGGATAGTAAGAGGCCAAAGCGAGAAATAAACTTAGGCAGAGCTGGCGACAGTAAGTAACAGAAAGACGAGGTTGCCAGTAGCTCTAAGTATTCAAACTGTTAACTTAAATACGCAAACAACTAATTTGCATTCTGGTGAGGATTAAGGAAAGAAGAATTTATAGTAAGGGGTCCAACTCATAGTAATTGATTAACTAACTTAAAATCTTATATTTTATTGTTAGCATAAATGATTCTAGGAAGAAGCTCATAACCAACAGTATTCGCATATGAAAACAAATGGTCTCTCACAAAATAATGGAACCTCACAAAAGAATGAAACCTCACAAAATAATGGAACCTCAGATAATTATTTAAGCATCTAAAGACATTCATATAAAAATTTTAAAAAATCTGAAAGCTTTCAGGTTTTACATTACGCCCGAAGGAGAGTTTTTTAACGATTTGTGTGTTACCTTTATTTATTAAATATCATGTTCTTCGCACCTAAATCATAAAATTCAGTTCAAGAGCAATATCGCAAAATTATTTTAAATTGAGCATGTGTTTAGAATTTCCGATGTACAGTCTCACGAGTTGGAGATAAAAATGTTTTTCTGTACAACGCTGCCACTGCTCGCTTTGAAATCCTTGAGTTTGTTAATTAAAAATTCGTTACTGTTAATCAAAACTTCGTTACTCCTTAGAAAAGAAGTTTTGCAAAATATGAAATCGATAATAAAACAAACTCCAAATTTCAAATTTGGGCTTTCAGATGCCCATATTCGCAGTAGGATTACGTCATTCAAACTTCGATGACTCTAAATACCGTCGTTTTATCACAATACGAGAAACATGCATACATTTATGCACATTCTTCATTATTTAATTCCTTTAAATATAACACAGGGCTGCAATATTTGGTGGAAACAGTCTGAAAAGTGAACCGACATTTACTGTTTCCGACGCAAAATGCCGAAACGAAAACAATAGTCCTTCAGAGACAAAGCCCCTTTGAACTAAAAATTGTGAAACAAAGTACACACTACAAATTAGCCTGAACATTGCTTTTGAAATGAATTACTGCAATTTAACTAAAATCACTTCTGTAGATGGGCTCACTTGAATCTTTCTTCTTCTTACTTTTAACAAGGAACTTACTCAATGGCAGTTTCTTTGTCTCTTTTTGATGATTTCTTGGAAAAGTTACATTTTATTTTCGGTAAACACAGCCATCTCCCTTCTTACAAGAGCCTTATTCTACAACTTTTTGTAACCTTTTCCATGTTTTACGCATATTCCTAATCTCACATAAATTGGAGGATTACACCGTCTTTGACTTTCCTTCCTAGGAAATGATTTTCTATGTAGTGCTGTTGCTCGGGATACAGATTCATCAGTTCGTTGATGGTTAACTTCCTCCATCAGTGAAATGTTCCTCCATTAGCTCTTGAATGTCATCCTCACTCATTTCTAATCTCATAGACGTCTTCCGTAATTTTATCGCTAACTATTAATACCTGATCGCGAACGAATCCATAAAAGTTATGTCCAAGAACGCGTTCTTTGGTTACCTCGAGGTGCCCTAGAGTGGAGAAGTGGTGTTGAAAAGTATAAACTTAGTCTCAGTAAAACTGAATTTCTTCAGTAAGTTCTCTTGATAAGATGAACAGAGGCACTATCCAGAGCCAGCTATTTATGAGTGGCAGATTTGTTAAAGACACGCTGGAATTTCATATGAAGACACGAGCAAGAACTTGTGTCTCCATTTGCGATACAAGTCATTAAAATACTTGGCTTTGCTTGACATTAAAATACTCATTAACAACAAAAGGCTGAGACGATTTTGCATGGCCTTGATATCGGGCAGTGTATTCAGTTCTTTTGTAATGTAAGTCAATTTAGCATCTTTTTCCAAAAACGCCAGTTTCATCGCAGTTAAAGTTGCGGCAAGTAACACTTGGAAATCACGAGCTTCTGGATTTCGACTGCGTAAGCCTTGATTGCCACAACATACAAATTCGCAGACTTCTTCGAGCTTCACAGCACATCATTTCCCCTTAAATTAACAAACTACTCGCCTTGAAGTTCCCTTCGTTTTCTGTTGACTTACATGAAATTTTCCTTGCGAATTCAGCATAAAGGGCCTTTGTTTTCTCGCAATAACGTTCTCTTCATAGTATCACTTGTTATTTGGTTCTCATTTATCCGCTGTAAAAGCTACTTTTATATATTTTCCAGAACATGTGCTATTGCTTTGCTAGTCTCATAATTCCTTTTGCTGCATGTAATTTCCACATTCCTTTCGTAGTACTGTAAAAGTCGTCGAAATATTGCCGTTGACTTTTAATAAAATCTTGAGAAGTCAGTTATTCTTCACACTTCGTTCAT
>KK120761.1:28056-74614 GCA_000611955.2 Stegodyphus mimosarum | reverse complement strand
CCTGCTTTTCGATAATACCTTTGTTTACTTTCATTCTAATTAGTTGTTCCTTTTTCACTCCTTTCCTTTCAACCGTTTTCGTCATTCGAAGAAACCACTGTTGGCGTACAATTCCAAAAGAACATTCACTACTCTTGAATCTTATATTAGAAAAGACAAAGAGGAAACAAATGTGTGTTCCGTGGACGCAGTCAGCTGATCAATGTTCTCTTTTGAGCTGTGTCTTACGAGCTCTGTCTTTAAGTGTTGTCTTACGTTTTTTATATTCTTCGTATTATTTATTTTTGGGATGTACATAGATAAGTATCCGGATGATGAAGATATAAAGATTTGCTCCAAACATCATCACCTGTAAAAATTGTTACTGCTTGGAGTTGTAAAAATGGTTAGAATTTTTGGTTAATTGTTATTACATGTGGCTTTATTGAAAGGATCAATCCAACATGTAAAACAGTTCACGTATCACACAAGAACAATAATATATAATAAAAAAGAACACAAATTTAAAGTAGGAACCAGAACAAATGAACATGGGAACAAAAGTAAAAAGTTAAAAATTTAAACAACAAGAAAAGAAGAGATGTAGTCTTTACAAGGAGTACATGAAAGTTCTGGCATTCCAGTACAGCTTACTTAACTCACTACGTTTCCAAGATTCTTTATCTAGTTCTGGGAACATAAGAAGATGTTCTGCATTTGCCCGAATTAAACATGATGCCCGAATTAAACATTTGGCATATACTAAATGGAAGGATGTTAATTTTATTAAGACGATGTCCATGCCATTGTGGCCTGTTTGCAGTCTGAAGTTTTCCTCAACCTCTTTACGGGGTTTTTGACAAAACTTTTTCCAAGCGTTTTGAATGTTAGCCTAGGATTTGCCTGAACATTTTTGCTATTTAAAGCTGCCAGATCAAATTTAAGAGCATCCATTAATTTCTTAAAAAAATATGCTTTTTAATTGATTATGGAGGAAGTGGTTTGCTGTCTTGTGGCTCAAGTGTTCCGCTCTTGGCTAATGAGTTTGGTTATTTAATGTTGCTAATCTGGTATGTTTGTTTACGAAGTTTATACGAACCGTTAACACACAAGAATACTAACTCAGTATTTGAAAACACTAGAAAAGATCAAAATGCTTAATTATGCTTTGCTTTGAAGAGGTGGATAGCAGAAATTTTCAGAGCAATTTAAAATGGAATCATTTAAAACTTTCAAACTATAGATTAAACATTTTAAGCTTTTATTTTAGAAAACACACAAGACATTATTTATATTTATTTAAAATTGTGAATTTCAAGACTCCAGTAACAGAATGAATAGGATGTTTAAGCGATGATCTATGTTTTGTATGCATTCGACAAACTCTTTCAATGTTAGTGCTAAGGTATTATAAGATGAACGAGAGCATGCGTTGCCTGCTTTTTAGTGACTTTGTAGGGCTTCCCTTATTTTGCATAACAAATTTATTTTAAGTTTGATACCTTTCCTGAACCTCTCATCTTCCCCCTGTATTTTCTCGCTAGGATGTAAATTTAAAGTGAAGTGAATATTTAAACTAGAAAATCCCTGAGTTTATTCAGAGCGTATTTTCGCTAGCCAGCGCACGTGTCGTTGTTATCTCGCTGTCACGCCAATAAGCTTTTTGGCCATTTCGGATTATCGTCAGGCCTGTTAGGTTTTTGAGAGTCAACCTGTTAGGTGTCAATTAACGTGCTAATTCAGCACTCCTCTATTTTAGATTCGACTTGAATTATAGTCTACATTTAACTTTCCCACCACAAATTGACGGTGTTTTTGTAAACGCACGAAGATCGTGCCTTTCTGTTAAACTTTATTTTAATAAGGGTTACTTTTCACATTTCTTCTGTGCAGGTAATTTAATCACGCCTTTGCAAGAATTCGCCAGGTTCATTGTAGAATATAGAGTTATTTTACGTGGAGTAGTAGAGACAACTTGTTTACTTTAATTATTACTCGTACAAGTGGTGCTATAATTCTCGAAACGCATTTTTTTCCCATTTTTTTATCTCCAGCCTGCCACGCTACTCCCACTTGGCAAAATGTAAGATATTTCTTTTTCAGTTTTTCAACAAGCTCAGCTATTTGAAAGTAGCTTGTTGCAACTGCAAGAATTAAAATACTTTTATTTAAATTATATGAATTTTCCCACGCCCTAGTGTGTTGCCTTTCAGAAAAGCCTAAGATATTTAACTTTCAATATAATTTGGAAGATTATTAAGTAACTGAGCAATTTAAAAGCAAAACGCGCAGCTCTTGAGAATATTTTCCTACTTTCTAATACGATTTATTTTAGTACAAATGCATTGCACTCATGAAATATCTAACTGAAATAAATACTTTTATCATATAACATTAGCTGAACTCCTGAAAATTCTTATACACGGTTTTCTTTTTTTATGGTCGGCTAGTTTTTCCGAGAAATAATGTAGCGAATGTTAAAAAAGTGTGACAATTTCTAATATTTCATCCGAAATTCTAAAGGTAAGCTATTTGAAAACATTTTGTGATTTTGCTGTTGAATTTTATGTAGCTTAAGTGCGAAGAACATGATGTTTAATAAAAGCACATAAAACTTAAACAATAAAATGAAAACAAAATTGTAAATGATCTTACTAACAATGCTGAACACTGATATGATAAGCTGAGAAATGACTCAAAAAAATAGAAAAATATATGTCAACTCGTAATACTCTATCGGGAATTCCATAAATATACTGCAATGCTTCGTTTAAAAAATTTGTGATTTTGCTGTTTAATTGTATGAGGCGTACGGGAGGAAAAAACGATGCTTAAAAATCAAACTAAAATGGGAAACGAAAACGTGTTAGCTGGAGTGAGTCAAAGAGCAGATTGGTAACCTGCGATGCTCAACGACAGCATAAAATACATGAATTAATTCTCTGGTTGAAATCTAAACCTTATATTATAAAAATCTGCTTTTTTATTGTTACTTTTGTTGCATTTCCAGCGTTGGCAGCGACATCTTTGTTGATATTATTCAGAAAGACGAAGACAAAAAATGGGGAAAAGAAATTGTCTTCGACGCATTCAGCTGATCAATGCTTACATTTCCAAATAAGGTTTTTGAAAACTAGAGTATTCAAAAACAATCCCGGAGAGATCATTCAGGAGTCAATAAATTTTAGTTCTTATCGAAGAGTAAACCGACAAGCTTGAAGAGTGAGCATCACTGAACAATCAAAAATGTTTAGCTCTCTTCGTGTGTTCGACGAGTTAACATCAATCACCATTAGCACATCAAAAACATTATTCGAGACAGAAAATCTGGGATTGAAAAGGGGGCGGCTGAATTTTGGATAGGATACAGGTACTTTGGTTGGTCATTTTAATTTAGAGCATCATTCGATTCTTTGAAGAATCGGGCTGTAATAGTGTGCAGATATATACATATCTAAACTTCGCATACAGAATTCTTACATAAACTTCGCATATATAAACTTTGCATGCACATACGAGGTCACAAAGCTAAAATAAACAGTGTACTGTTGTAAAACAACACTCAAATATACTGCATATACGGATGTTGATCATAAGAGTGAGGCATGTCGACATAAGACGGAACATGGGACAGGTTTACTCGCAATCACGTAGCGGCAAAAGGAGAACCATTGCCTGTTTGGCTTTAGTGGTCGAACGATATTCGCCAAACCAAGCGCATACATACTACTTATATTGCAAGGCATTTCTCGTTTATCAAGCCAAAATTTATTACAGCTGTGTATGCGTCTTGCACATTACTCGTAATCAAAGTTATTCCCAATTCAAGGTTTTACTGACTACAAATTTCTACATTTTGTTTAGTTGGAAAGTGTTTATTTTAACTTTCCATTACTATTTTAGGCATGGAAAGTTTCAGGAAAAAGGAAACAGGTGGCCGCAGCAATGAGGGTTATTAACTTAAGATAAATTGTTTTCCAGCTTTATTTTTAAAACGGATGCGCCAAATCAAATGACGAATCTTAATAGTTTTTACAAACTCTAATCTAACATATTTGTTAGCTAGAATTTTAAGGCCAAACTGAAGCATGTTAGATCAATGCAATGATATCAGATATTTAGAGAGTAATCAATTCTAAAAAAGGATGCAAAACAAATATACGTCAGCATTTAAAGAATCACCCCAATTATTACGCTGTTACAGATTTAGTTATACATTAGTTAAATAAAACTAATTAATAACACGTGCTGTTTTTCATTTATAATAGTTCTAATTTTTTTAATTGATTTCATATTTAAGTAACCTTTATCGATGGTACTAATTTTGAATTCTATGAATTTTACATTTGATGTAAAGCATTAAGTACTTGATGCGTATAGTTAATAATTTTATGTATAATCATAAGCATAATTTGCTTATTACCACATAATATCAGAGTGAATAAGATATAGATATGAGAAGATATACTACCGTATACAGTTAAAGTTACTGCTTTCTTTAAAGGGTCACCGGCTCCATTATCAGCTGTACAAGCATAATCGCCTTCGTGTTCCTTTAAAACTGGTTTCAGAATCAGTGTACCATTCTCCGTATCTTGCATTAGATGGGAAATAGATTCGACATTTGAGCCTGAAATTCAGGAATTCGAAATTATCTTGGAAGCAGGTATAAATCTAAACTGATTCTGAAAACTAGAGCCAGTTACTCAAACATTTTAATGTTTACTAATTTAAACAGTATTCATGAGATTCATTTAGCCTTAAGTTATTTTTTAAATGTATGATTACCTGATATAATGCAAGCTAAGGCTAAAAATATATCAAACGACATTTAATAACCATATTGTTTTATTTAGTAATAATACTAGCTATTATATTTAGCTTATTAAATATAGTATTCTTATATATATGCTAAAGCATTCATTCATTAACAACTGAAATCTGTATTTTGATTACGCTTTTTATAAATTATAGTTAGAAAGATTTATTAGTATTAGAATCAGCAATTTTGCTCTATAAAAAGTGTGAAGTAACTGAATTTGATACTGATCTATTGAAATTATCCTGTAATTTCAAATGAAGTGGAATAGAAGTTAGATTGGATGTTTATAAATCAACAAATAAATACTCGAATTAAATAACATTTAAAACTAATGTCCAGATCCCTCAATTGCTTATCTATAAACACGATTTTACCTTTACATATTTATTTACATAAAACAGCACAGCATATTTAATTTTATGTTACTGAATGAATTATGATAAATACTAAAAATAAGAAGATAAAAGGAAATATTTCATAATTTAAAAGAAACATTGCTTCTGATTTCATTCACATATCTGTATTATGCGGACAATATGTTCTCATAATTTTATAAAGGATGCGTATTACAAAATATAAATGTTTCAGCAATGATAATGATACATTAGTAATGCTTATTGAGGCAATATCGATTCGTATTAAATAAGAGTTAAAAAATAGCTGTAAAAAATGAGCGTCATTGAAACATTTAGCGAATGCAAATTTTACGTTTATGTAACACTTACATGTCACCTTATAATCAAATAAGCTTCTCGTTTAATTAATTCACGTATTTCGAAAATATTTCAATTTAGTTATTAAGGAGAGATTCTTCTTCACTTGCATTTAATATATATGCAGCAGAATCTTTTAATTTTTGACTTAAAAGACAGGTAAGTACTCTGTATTTGCAAGGAAAGGAGTTAGGGAGGAAATAATTGCTGTTCACAATTGTACATTATTAATGTTACTACATAGCACGTAATTACTGTTAGTACATAGTTAATATTCTTAGTTTGTGATGCGCTCAGAAACGCCATTATTCATAACTTTCATTTGGCTTATAATTAAATGAAAATAAGAAATAGTATCAAAAATACAGGATTATCTCATTAAAACGTTTTGTTTTGTAAACGGTAAATATGACTACATTAGTAAGTAAGTTCTGAGAAAACATTCAGTTGCATTCAGAACAACAGTTCAAATTTCCTTTATTAGTAAGAAAAAGTAGTAACATGTTTCATTGCAAAGAATATTCACCATAGTGAGATATTATAAATATATTAGTAATAAAGCTATGATATTCTTTTTACTAATAATATTTTATTCCTTTTCATGTTTAAAAATATAAAAATTTTAAATATCAAAGTATTTTGTAAAAAAATAAGTTTAACAGCAAACTTACTCAATTTCTTCCAAACTATTCTTGGTTTCGGTGATCCATTTGCTTTGCATTCTAAGCTAATCGTTTCTCCTTCAGAGGTAGAAATGTTATCGGGTTCTTTAACCCATGTAGGAGGGGCTAAAAATAAAATACAAGCCTATTTTTACAAGAATATTATCTTAACTGTCAATCAGTAGAAAGAATTATACACAAAAAAGTCACAAAAAGTAATTGAGGCAATTATAAAATTATAATTATTGCTCTCAGAAGATATTACATTCGTTCCAAAATGTATATCTGTTTCTACATCTACAACTGAAACTAAATTTTATAACCCATATACTTTACGAAATGACAAGTGAGATGTTTTATCAATTAGGAAAAGAGAAAGCTATTTTATTAATTAGGAAAAGAGAAATGTTGCATGTTACATCATCAAGCTCATAGTCATAAATACAGTTTTGAAAGTGCAATGTTCACAAATAAGAAGTGGTGCTTGCTATTTTAAGAATCGAGTATAAAGAAAGACTTCAAATCACATTTAATACGTTCGCTCACAGAAAAATTAATAAAGATGCCTTTAAAAATGCGAAAATTTAAATATACTAATGCATTTTATTTTACACAACTATATCTTTAAAATTCTTTTTTGACACCAAATTTACTGAAAGCGGCTTTGGAAGAATTTTAAGCCGACGTTTTTAATGAATGAAATTAAATCCAGGGTTGAATGAAATGGCATGATTAAATTCCAGTTTAAAAGAATTCATAGCCATTTGGACTTGTTAAACACAGAAAAATATATAAAACATCTATGAAAATGGAATAAATAAAGTCAAACTGATACTTAAAATAATTTAAAAACTTGTGAAATAGGAAAGTACTGAAACGATATAACAGTACATTTTAGCTTTACGTATTATTGAACATTTCAGCTTTACGACTTTTGTTTTTTGAAGAAAGCAGAGTACAAAAAGCTAAAATGTTCAGTAAATTAGAATGTAGTTTATAATAAAATATACTTTATTCTACCCATTTACATCATTAATATTAAAAAAAATCCACAATCTAAAAATTCTCAATATTAAGAATGCAATTAAGAATTCATAAAAATAGAAGCTGCTTAATATAGTGCTTACCTTTTACAACTAGTACAGCTGAAAATGAATCTTTTCCTTCAGAGTTAGTCACAACGCAAGTATAATTACCTCCAGATGTCTTTAATACAGGATCTATAACAAGAGTAGACACTTTTCGACGCGTATTTAATACGCTCTCAGACTGTAAAATATTTCCATTTTTGTGCCATTTAAAATTAAATGGTGCTACACCAGACATTATAGTACATGTCACACTTACAGTTTTTCCTATTTGTATACCATCAGGAAACTGAAAGGGTTGAACTACTGGGACCTCTGAAAGAAATGCCAAATTAAAATTAACCATAAAAAATAAGAAAAAATTCAAATAAAAAGTGTTAAAATGACTCAGAAAAGTTTTTATATTTTTAGAAAGGTACATCATGTTTACTGATATTTTAAGTACTGAACGTCATTACATAAATACTGAACGTTATTGCGGTAAAAAATATTTTGTGAAAAGACAATATTTTAGAATAAAACTGGTTAAAATAGAGATGTCATTTCTTTTCAAACATTTTTTATATATCAGGACGTTATTGTTTGTATATGTTACAAATTCATCATTACATAATCAAAGAAGAATTCTGAAATTAGCTAGCTAAATTATCAAATAAGAATTTAAATTTAAATTTCATTAATAAAAATATAACTCACCTAATGATATACCTCTTCTGATTTCCAGGAAGAGGAAAGCAATGCATGTAAGACTGGATACAAAAGTCATATTCAGGTAGTTTTAATTAGCAAATGCCATATATCAAATCAACCATATCTGACTTGTTCATAAACAAATACCTTTCCTCTAAATTTTTAGCATCAGTTTTACGCAGTTTTTTGCATCGCTACGACCGTTTAATATCCAGTTTCGCCTTTTAAACCATAATAACTGAAACCCGTTCCTGGATAGCCCTACATATTATTTTGATATACTTGTGCATTTTTTAAGCTTCGTATCTGCGGCCTTTCAATGGCGTATAACAACAAACTCTGATCTGTTAAAAATAACGAAAGGTACTACTAGCGCCACATATAGGCCTATATTGAAATTAAATCACGTTTGTACTCTCTAGGAAAGTAATAAAATTTGAAGGTTAGCTACATAATGTGATAGATCTGCAAATTATAATGCAATACACGATAGTATGCTTAATTGCCGTCAGATTAATACGAAGTTTGAAAAATCGGCGCAGCACTTACAATACCTATATAATAAATGCTTCATTATTTAGTATCCAAAACACGATTAAGAACATATTAGGTCAAAACACTAAATAAAAATCGCATAGAGTATTTAACTTTATGATTCATACCATTGTTAGAATTTCATAAACGGACTGCAGTCCCTCCTTTTTTTCAAAACGGTATCATTTACTTTCTTTATGTACAGTTAAGAAATGATCACAGGATGCTGCAAGAATGTGTAATATAAAATACAAAAAAAATGTGCTGGACATTATAGTGCTTTTAAAACAACATTTGCGGTACAAATATAAAGCGTAATAATCAGTAAATATTATCAGAAACGATATCTAACATTACAATACATATAATATTTTTTTATAAAAACATTTCATCTGTAGTGTTGCAAAACAAGGCAAACATTTATTTCCATTCATTAACAGACGGATAGAATTTTTTTTGAATAAAGACAGAGTTTCATATACGTTCTAAAGAAACAAAATACACAAGTAGAACATTCAATTAATATTGAGCACAAGTAAGAATATGAAGAAAACTGTATAGCAGAATACGAAGAAAATTCTGCTGTTTTACATATTCTGTTACTCACACAATAAATCGGCTGAAACATCGACTTTACACAATAACTCGAAATTATATGTACATACATAAAAAATAATTACAACTGAAAATGGTTCCAAAATGTGTTCATAATAATATAATGAATTGCAAACCAAATGAACGACTTCTAATCCTAATAATAGGGCGAAGAAAGATCCTGTTTTTTCCACACATTAGCGTTAAACACAAAGTGACATTAAAAATGTTTTCAGTGACAGTAAAATTTCGATTAAGAAAAAATTGGATATATTTCTTGGAACACTGAAGCATTTAGATATAGAACAAATAAACATCATGTTTTTCTATTTAAATTCACTATCGAAGAAAATGAGAAAGTTCTCAGAGAAGATTATATCACGGAAGAATTCAGTTATCAAATACTAATTTTAACACCAATAGAGTAAAGTAATCCCTCGAATCTATTACTGTGGAATTAGAAAGACATATGCAAGTTAGTAACAATAAGCATTCTCTGCTTAACACCCTCAACTCGCCCCACAGAACACAATATTAAATTTATGCTTTCCTGTTTTAATATAAAGAGTTCCGTAGCGCAATATCGATTACTTTTCTAAACTTGAGTTATTAAAAGTAATGTAAGGGTTTTAGTCTGTACGCCATTTACCAGATTCGAACTTATATTTCTTTATACATATAAAGACATACTACATAACTTTTTATGTAACAAACTCGGTGTTATTAATACACAATTATGTATTATATTCATAATTAGTAAACATGTTTTCAAGCAGTGATATTTATGATACATGTGAATTTATAATGGTGCGTTGCATGAAAATTTAGCATAAAAAGACGCCTGGATATGAAGCTTCATATAAATAAAACGATATAATTTTTTATAACCAAGATGCGACCACGTTAGTTTTATGGATGGTATAACGAAAAAAATGAGCATATAGAATAAATAACTAAGCCTCATATAAATTGATAATAATTAACCCTCATATAAATTAGTTTATGTACTGGAAGAACAGCATATCTACAAAATAAAGTAATTTTTGTGCATAAAGTCAACTGCACTTCAAACTTTTAAAATGCACATTTCCTTTGAAATGCTTTTAGAATTCAGGTCTCACTTTGTAATATCTAACTCTTGAAGAAAACTTTTGTTTTGCTTTCGGATATTACAGTTGCCCATGCATTTAGAATTACAGCTTGTATCAATAATGCTGTGTAATAGATTCGTGTTTTCATATTCGATTTCACAAACCCATAGACAAGCAAGAAAATTTTAATTATTAAGATTTGGTTTGAGAGTGATTAAAAAAATAGACGATAAACAAATATGTATAATTTATCTTAAAGCTCCGTCAAAATCTTGCTTCACTGTTTAAGAGATAATAAATAGCTAGAATAATTTAAACAAACTTCTGAGAATTTTGTTAATATTTAAAAAAATAATCGTTTTCATAATAACGGGTTTAAAAAGGGCTATGAAATTTTCACTTACATAATGGTTATAAATGATTTGATTTCAGTACAAAATAAATATATACGCTCCTCAAAGAGCTTTTTAATAGTAGTAAAAAATAATAAATTAAGAATTTCTTTAAACTCAAAGCAAGTTCAAAGATGTTTTCAGTACCTAACCGATATCATTCTTTCTTTTAGGCACACTCTTTTTGAAAAATAATGATATATGAATATATTTCAGATTTCAGCTTCATTTTTTAAGTGTTCGTGTATCAGACAACAACATTCAGAGTATTTAATAGACATATGTGCTTAGCTGTTAAATATCTATATGGTAAGTATACACAAACTCATTTATACAGTTTACAAAATTTTACAGAAGCATTATTATTTTGGAAATGTAAAGGATCTCTGTCCATTTCTTGTTAATTTTAGTCTTATTCTCAGAAAAATATTTAATCTTTTTCAACTCCTTAAAATCTTTTTAAATATGCAAGAAGTACAATCACAGCCATCCCATGTGTCATGTTGTATAATTCCCAGCAGGAAATCAAACCAACAATCCTAATTTAGAAGGTAGACAAATAAAGTATGAGCTTCATTCTTAACGATGATGCTGTGCAAAAAATGACTCTGTTCAACAATAGAAAATAGGCCTGCTTCTCTTCTGAAATTCAAGGCAAAACATATGTATTCAAAAAAAACCATTAGTAGAAAAATTCTTAACCTAAAATTTAATTGAAAAATATTTACATCAGTCACCTATAACACCCGAATTATTTTAGTTATTTCTTCGAATTATATGTATGATTTATGAACAAGTTTGCAACCCAGAAATCGAAGTCTCTCTTTAATTTGTTAGTCAACAATATATTTTGAAATCTTTTGCAACTAATATTTACTAATTTTGATTCTGGTAAAAACTATTTTTTTTGTCACAGTCTTCTATAAATACACTTGCGTATGGTATTTGCAGATGAAATAATTCAACACTCCAGAGTTTATTTTCCAGTAGATAATTCATTAAATTTGGATGAACGAAGGAATATTAACGAAATATTTATTAAATAAACATTTTAATGCACAAACATTTTGTGAACTATATTAATCTGATATTTTTTTTCAAATGTTAATCTCTATTCAAAGTAAATTTAATATTCAGAATCTCATGTGAGGCTCATAATTTAAGATGAAATTTAATAACTCTCCCACTTTATTGAGTTTTAAAAAACGTATGAGTATGATTAACATAAAAAACTACAGTAGCTAGTTAAATAGCTACTGAAAGAATATACTAATTCCTTTTTATGCTTTCATTTCCTTTTCGCTTACTAAGAGATAATATAATTTTATCAACCCCATAGCGTTTTATTACGTCTTCTCTTGGATTACCCTTATAATAAGCACTTGCGGATAACATAAGTTTTAATTTCACATTTCTGTTTACGCGAAATTTACTTATCTTTTACACAGAAGTTATCGAGTATTATAACTTAAACGACTTTTTGTTCAATATTAAACAATCGTTCTTTCTAATAAATATACCTGTAATTACGATGCATATATTAGGATATGAGGATAAGTTGTGCAAATACAAAAGAGAATTACTACCGTATACTGTAACTGTTACTATTTTCCTAAGAGATGCACCGGCTCCATTATCAGCTGAACATGCATACTCTCCTTCATGCAATTTTAACAGTGGCTTGAAAGTTAAGGTACCATTTACAACGTCATGTGAAAGAAGAGACATATATTCATCTTTAGTATCTAAAAATTAAAAAGTTTTTATATGAAAACTGGTTACTACTACAATTTAAAATAAGTTCGAAATTTACATAGATAAAAAAACAGGTATTCTGAAATTCTTTCGCAGAAATTTATGTAAGCATAGAACACTTTGAAGTAATTAAAAGAAATAATCTGCTTTTATTTTAAAGCTATGTACTTGCTACAATTATGGAAAATTTTTGTCAAATTTAAAATAGTTTGTCAGGTTTTAAAGAGAAAACTTCGTAATACCCTCAATTTGTGTATCACTGTTTATATCAATTACTGATCAATATCAAAAGAAATCTTGAATTTATCTATTGATATTTTACCATCTTCAGTGGCATATCTAAAGAAACAAAAATTTACTGTAATGTTATTTTAGCCGATTAAATCATACTTTGAGAATGAGGGATAAACATTTAAAATATATCGATTATAGTATGACGTATTTATTAATCATAGATCATAATAAAACAATACATATTGTGACTACATACATTAATAATTATTTGGCGCTTCGAATGCAGTACCTGTACTTACTATCAATAAAAATAAGCAGCGAGTGTTTAATAATAGTTAAATTTATGATTCCTCAAAAATGATATCAAAATATCATTAAAATAAGTTTTTATAGCTACTTATGTACTTGCCTAATTTCTCCCAAATCATGCTTGGCCGGGGTGATCCGTTTGCCTTGCATTCTATACTAATGATCTCTCCTTCAATGGCAGACACATTATCAGGCTCTTTTATCCATGTAGGAGGTGCTAAAATTGAAAAGTTTTCAAACAATTCTTTTAAAGCATTTCAGAATTTTAGAAATTGAAAGAATTCATAAAATTCTTTTCAAATAACGTGTTATGAAAATGTATACTTCCATAAAGCACACATTTAAAAACATAATTTTGGGTCATTTACTGACATTACTTAGTGTTATAACTACATGAAACAATCTTTTAATATTTAAATACGGGACAATCAGGAATTTTCAAAAACTTGTGTTTGTAATTTGGTGTTCAAAAGCTTAGTACAGATCATTTTTAAAATGTTAAGATTTAAGCTTAGAGAAATAGATTTAAATCTCTAATCTCTAACGACAGGACTAAAGAAATGCAGTATGAATTCCATGTAACATTTTAGCTTAAAACGTACAGGTTACTCAAACCTAACTGATATTGTACATCTGTCTAAAGCGTCAAAATAATTTACGAAATAAACAATATTCGTATTTGAGAGCTGAAACGTTTTCTAAAATTCTTTAACGTACTCAATCACTGCTTTGTAAACTAGAACACTTTGCAAAACATAGAACAAGAATGCGCAATAAAAAAAATAAAATAATTCGTTATGGAATTCTAGAAATTAATCACTTATTTATTCAATTTTTCATTTAAACTATAGCAGTAATAAAATTAGATTAATTATTTACTAATAGGAAATACCATTTTAATAGAAGGATTACCTTTTACAAAAAGAATAGCTGAAAATGAATCTTTTCCATCTGAGTTACTGACAACACAAGTATAATTTCCTCCGGATGTTTTTAGTACGGGATCTATAACAAGGTTAGACAGTTTCCGATGTGTGTTTAATACACTTTCCGATTGTAAAATATTTCCATTTTTGTACCACTTGAAATTAAACGGTGATTTACCGGACATTATAGCACAAGTCACACTTACAGTCTTTCCTATCTGTATACCATCAGGAAAATGAAATGGCTGAACAATGGGAGCCTCTGAAAAAGTAGATAAGTTTAAATAATCTTCGTATTAAAAATTCTTGTAGAGAAAATTTTAATTTTTAAAATAATTGCGAATTCTAAATTTAGTAATGTACGGAAAGAAATTTAATGAGATATTTACATACCGAAGAAGTACTGAAACAAGCATGATTAAGTAAATCTATAAAATTTAATACTGCATGGAAATAAAACCTTTGAGATATCTCTATAATCTAGACATTATTTATATTTCATGAGCCCTTTGAGCTTAGTTTAAAACTGTATTATCAGATAATCAAATAATTATTAATAAGGTTACTTTTAGACACAATTAATTGTATTAAAAATTGCATAACATAATTGGTTTAGGAAACAAATTAGCAAATCGTTAAGTTTATCTTTAGTATAAAATACGATTAAATAAGAATACCACTTACCTAATGTTAAAACTCTTCTTGTCTCGAAAAGCACGAAGACAAAATGCATAAACAGAGGTATAAAAATCATGTTAAATAGCTCTTATAGTAAACTTTCATTCATCAAAAACTTCATAATTAATCACATTAAGCTTGTTCAGAGAGAAATTCATTTAATTTGATTTTGTTTTTATCAAAACGTTCAGTCAGTTGTTTGCAAGACTCAATCGCTTATTCCAATACATTGCTTTAACCCTGAAAAACTTAAATAATTTTAGATCCGATGACGTTACATTTTAAGAGATTTTGTGAACTTTTCAGCATAACGCTTATTATCCTTGTCTTGCAATGGCGTATAACGGCATACTCTGATCTGTAAAAAGTAACGAGAGGCACTACTAGCGCCACATATAGGCTTCTATTGAAATTAAATCCCGTTTGTGCTTTCTATGACTGTTTACAAAGCAAGATAGAAAAAAGTTATTTCAAAGAGCAACAGACTTAATGTAAGGTATTACAGAATTAGTTATTATATATAAAAATGCAAGTTAAATTTTTAATTATTTATTATGTCTACAAAATGAGGAAATAATAATTGGATTAAACCGTTCTCATATAAAAAAGGCATAATCATTTAAAATCATAAAGGTCAACACTGCCATTTTACATAAAAACCTAAAACTTTTAATGTGTATTATAAAATGATACGATTACTTCCATCAAATGATATACTTTTGTGCCTCAAATACATATATTAAATTTCTTAAAGTATTATTACTTACTTAGTAATTACTCAAAATAGAACCGTAATTGCAAAATAATAAACAATATGAGGGGAAAGACACATCATTTGCAACATAAGGAAGCTCAGAATTTCACATTTCAGTTCGTCATTACAAGATCAGTTAAAGTAATAATGTTAAATTAAAATAAAACGTAAACCGTGATAAGTTAGCTAACTGCAGAATAAGCAGTGCAATAAAAGAAAATCTGAAGAACAACTATATCGCCAATGAAAAAAGTTACAAAAATATTGTTTCATATAAAGTATTTTATTTAAAGCATTGAAGAAAAAGGAAAGCAAATATACCAGTATTTAATAATAAAGCGATTCAATATTAAAACTGAACTGACAAGTAACAGAGTAACTAAGATATGATTAATTGTTGAATATGCATCGTCATCAAGAAACAATAAAACAAAGCGAATTATTTTATGTATTATGAATATCTTTCTCTTTTTTTTCAGAATAAAACATGACTCATGCGAAGTATTGCAAGTGATGGTAAAATGTTATGGATGAGTCTGAATTTATTTTGGTAATTCATAGAAGCTACATTAAGAAGGAATAGGCGCATGTGCAGAAACAACAGTATACTAATATTTTTTATTTCTTCAATGAATATAGAAATGATCAAAATGAGACAGATTCTCGTAGATTGAAGTTAAATTAAATATTGTCAAAATTAGTTACAAAGAAAATATTTTTGACTTTTAAGGCAAAATAATAAAAAATCACTATTTTTATAACACAAGTCTACCGTGAATAATCAGGGCAAACATTTTTTGTTTAAAACATTCCCATCCATTATCTACTTTGCAAGAATAAGCTCCTCCACTGGCTTTAGTATCCAAATTGAAAATAAGCGTCACATTGCTTGAATCGATAAACATAAAATTTGCAGTACTATCAGCTTGATCTGAAAACAAAAATGTATAAAGTTAAATAACTGATGGTAATTATTCAAAATAATTATTTCATACAATGCATACATAAATGGGAAAATAAATTCTTACATTTTCACTTTTATAATTTAAACTATTAATTTATGTGTAATTATTTTAATTTGAATAGATATTTAAATAGATAAGTGAACTTTTACTTCGATTATGCTGCAATTTGACTTGAATGTTTAATTTTATAGTTTTTAATATAGAGAAAGTATATTGCATTGCAACTAAGTATAATACAACCAAGGAAATTACTTTAATTTTTAGAGCACTCAACTAAAATCGTGTAATTTAACTGGGCTTTTTAGTTATTTTATTTCTACATTTAATCTATAGGATAAGCATAAACAATAAAGGAAGAAAATCACTGCCTCTAAAAGTGGATAAATTACCTCAGTCTGGCATAAGATTGCGTTAATCCATTTAAAGTATGTTCGATTTCATCGTCATATAAAATCATTTGCCGACTAGTAATGAGGGACAAACTCCCCTCATTTTTCGAGATTGTACGATTTTCGAATTAAATCAAGATGAAATAATTTTTGAAAATTGCCAAGATTTTACATTTAAGCTAGAAATTTTGAAAATTCTTCCATCAGAAGACTATCGTTTGATCAATTTGACAATGTAAAAAATCAAAATTCTGCTGTGATTACTTAAATAAGAATCTGAAATGCAATTTCAATAATTTATATTGAATACAACATAGCTATACAGAAATTTGAAGAAATTATTGTGGAATATTCTATTATTATCACAAATACGCAATTTCAAGATGTAACCTAGAGAAACAAAAAGAGAAGCCAAGTTAACTGAAACAGCATAAAGATGCTTTACTTAAATTATTAAAAATTAGAAAAATTTGTTAAAATTTCAAAAAATTGTAAAGGATTTAAAACATAAAAAATATTACTTGTTTCTGAAAATATGCAATAAACAGTTAATTCTAAAATCAAATTTAGGATAACAGTAATAAAATAGTATCTACAATGTACATACATTTCTGTAGGATAGAATATTTGACAAATATGCCAAAACTGGAATCAAAATCTAAAGCCCGGGGTTAATCATCAGTATTTTCGAAACCTAACAGAAAATAATTAAGGATGGTGGTGAAGAAAAGTGATATATTAAATATCCTCCAATAAAAACAGAAAAACATTTTGTCATATATCAGAAGTTTTGAATGCTTAAACACGTACAGATTGTGATAATTTATACAAACTACAAGAAATAAAACTGAAATTTGTATTATATAGCAGCTTAATAAATGTAAAAAATCTAATGCTATCTTTGAATGGTAATTTTCCTACGTGAAATTTCAGTACCATTTTATTACATAACTTAAGTCTATTAAACCAAAAAATAACAGTTAAATTATCAAACAGAAAACGGTTGCACATGACCCTGTGAATTTGTGCATAAAGTTTTATTGTCCAAAATATGGCATAATTTTGATAAAAGGATACATTATTCTTATTTAAAATAAACAAAGTTCTTATCCTGGGTAACAATGTAACATCATTTTGTTACAAGTTTCTCATCTTTTCGACTTTTCACTATATTGACTTCATTTTCGTCACCCCTTAAGTTTCTCCTCCTTTACTCCTCACATTTTATTCTCACATATGTCGTCACATATATAAAACAAACGAGTCATATACGGTCATCGCTGAGCACCTCCCACAGAAAAGAATATTTACAGACTTTTCAAGCGATGATTCCAAATATAGGGGTGAAAATGACCCACTTGTACAGAACCTTATACTTATTTTCAGCTTACAACTCAACCTTCGGATTCGAGATGATCGAGATTATCTCTAGGAATGTAGTTTGTATTTTGCCCCCTTAAATATTAATATTCTAAAGTAATCAATTAATAACAATTTTAGATTCACAAAATTAAGCTCTGAAAACACTCATAGAGAATTTTAAAAACTTCCTTAATTGCTTCCAGGTAATTCGAGATTTCGGTTATCTTTCTGCTGAAAAATGAAAACTGACCATTTTTCTTTCGGTAGTACCTTTGTCTTGTAGTTACAATGATGAAGAAGGTGCTGTGAAACATAAAACACATCAGAAACAAATATTAAAATGCATATTAATATTGCAATGTTAATCTATTAAACATAACATAAGTTACAGACTGGGGCACTTTTCAATAAAAGTTAAAATATATCCTTCCATTTCTAAAACGGAAAATTGGTTAACGAATATTTTCTCCCTAAATATTTAATGTTTCCATCAATAGCATGTTTTAAATAGAATAATTGAAATAAAAATTTAGAAATTTACTGATTATTACTTATTTATATATTCGGATTCACCTTGCTACAGCTCTCTAAGGCATTTTAGAAAAGACATTGAATCTGATTTTAGGCCATGATATAAAATTTTATTTAGCAAAACTTTGCTTTGGGCGCAAATGTGAAATGTTTCTCACAGGAACCCAATTTGTTATAAATTACTAAAATAATAAGCAATAGTAATATGTAATTAATCAGTTTAAGGTGATAATCAGTTCTGAATAATTTGGAATAGTAAGAAATTGGATTTCAGTAACAAAGATAATTTTTAGTAATAAATTGGATTTTAATAATAAAATAATCATAATAAAACTAACAGAAGAAGCATTTAAAATGTTACTTATAAAATCAACAGTTTATTATAAAAAAGACAAACAGTTATAAATTTCTACTGCCGTTTATTTTCCTAAATTAAAAGTCCAAAATTTAACTAAACTACTTCTTATATATAAATAATACAGCTCTTTTACGTTTTAAACGTCTGTATAAAAGTATTTTAAATGAAATAAATGTATAAAAATTTAAATCACTTAAATTCTTTACATTTAATATAAAATTTCCTAAAGTTGTCAAAGCGATCTTGACGACGAACTGTAGAAATATAATTTCCAGATGAGTGTTTAATCACAAAATTTATAATAAGCCTCGAAAAATCCTTATTTTATATAATTTGAATGTTCTCTCGGTTTTAAGCAGTTTAGAATTTTTGTGCCGTTCGAATTTTAAAGTAGATTGCCCTCATAAAATCATAAAGTGATTTCTTACTTTGTCACCAGTTTTTACTGTATGGAGGAAATGGAAATGTTGGAATTTAAATTACAACTTTTTTAAGTTTTAGAATTTAGAGCTTTAGAATTTTAAGTTAGTTTTTGAATAAATTAGAATTTTCAGAATGGAGAATCAAAGAAATGTTTATAATAATAATACATACCATCTTGCTTAAGGCATAAATGAACATATGATACTTTAATCTGTATTGATGGGAGATAGAAAATCCTATTTTAGTTTTTCCGTTCGTAATAACATGTAGTGTAAACCAATTATTCTAGTCTCATTCACAATTTCCATCAACACATTTAGAATCCTTGGAAGAATAAAATCAAATATAAATACAACTACAATTCAAGCAATAGTTTAAAGGTAATTTAAGATTTCAATAAAAGAAAGGTTTATAGCTTACTTTGATCATAAAAAAGCAGATAATCATAATTAAGAAAATCTACTTTTCATGTTTATTGCTACAGTCAATGTTTCTTGGTCATCAGATTATATTCCTGAATGTAGTCTTATGTAGTAAGGTGCTTAATAGCAAAATAACTGAGAAAGCTTTTAATTAGATATGAATTAGTAATGCAATTACGAAAGCGTATTTCGCTATTCTATACATTTCGATTTTTTTAATAATTATAAAAATGTTACATCATTTTAAAATTTCTGTTGTTGAAAATCAAGTTTGTTTAAAATTTCTGTTGTTTCTGTTGAAAATCAAATATTTTTCCTACAGATCATAAATTTATTTCTGCATGATAAAGAAACTTTAAAGCATTGATACTTAAATTTTAAAAAAGATTAAAATTTTAAATTTTACTAAAACCAATCGGATCTCTAAATACAATTATATATAATACTTTCCTTGATTCAAAAGTAATTTATTTAAGCTAAAAGATGTAAAAAGTGCATTCTTACCTTTGTTATAGATCAGTTCCACAATGAACCAAGGAAGGAAAAATTCTGCTTGTAAACAAACAAGTAGTTGTTTATTGGTATTCCCTTTCCAAATAAAGAAAAATCTCAGCATATTACGTAGTAAAATCTCCATAGTCATCGATGTAGAGAAAGATCTGTGAGCATTAACTTTTTTCGTATTTTTGGTGAATTAACTGTAAATGGACAATTTACCATTAATGCATTAACCTGAAGAAATAGTTCGAATAAAACCATAAACCAGATCCTTGTAAACAGTGACATGAGACTAAAACTGTTGGCATGTGAAACCTGTCAAAAGTAATTTGAACACCTAGTGCACATAAGCAGATTTTATAAGCATATACAAAAATTTCATGAGTCACGTATGAAAGAAAAAGCTTTAAATACAATAAATGATATAAAAGTAATTTGTTTTGCAATGACGAATCATTCTGTTATCATTATTAAAGACTAAAATGTTTTATGTAAACAAACATAGATAAAAAATTAAGCAGTTTTCGAAAAACAACAAAACCAAACATTGTTTGCCATTAACTTCCGCAAATAAGAGATTCAATGCACATTTAAGCATCACGGGTTTCATTCCTCGATAACAAACATATTTTTGAATAGACTTGCTGTGAATTAATCAGCTTTACCTTAAAACATACCGAGTAATTATTCTCGAATCTACCTTAAGCCTGAATCTCTCAACAAAACCTGAATTTTGTTGTTTGTTAAAATTTAAACTAACATTACCCTACTTCAGTTGCTATTTACTTTTGCATTCGTTAGGTCAATTTTTGATGTTAAATTTGCAATAAATTTTGCTTCAAACCATTATCGAAAGTGAGGATGATTACCATGCACTACAATCTTTATTCTTTTTGACAATTTTTCTCCAATACCATTGTCAGCAATGCATAAGTATTCGCCATCGTCTTCCTCTCTTATAGGACTAAACAGAAGCGATCCGTTTTGGAGATGGCTGCGAATTAACTGATCTGGCGAAGACGCGTCCCCTAAAAGCGAAATATCAAATTATACAGACATGGTATAAAATCCCATATATATATAATATAAAGCTAATGTATGGAAACTTTGAAATAATTTTAGCAAGTTCCGAAGTTATAATTCTATATCCAGAGCATTTGTCATGTAGCTTATATATATATATATATACATAAAGCCTTAACTTAGGCATCCCATACTTTTAAAATACCTTTTAAAGTAATAATTCTATAGTAGAAATGGTTACCTACGGAGGATTATAAATTTCTTTTTTAAGTCATTACAATTTGTTAAGCACAAAATGAAACGAACAGCTCAATTCTAAATTCATTATTATCATTTTCTTTAAAAAAAGAGCTTTGTTCAAATTGTAAAGCTACTTTGTTTTAGTGAAATTTTCATTATTGTGTTTTGCTAGTTAGTTAATAATTTTGAAAATTAGAATATTTGTTACAGAAAGTGCCAAAAATTGAAGAACTCGGCAAAGGTATTAAACCTTGCTCTTAAGCAAGCGAAGAAGTTCTGAAGTTGAGATAGCCGAAAATGGTTACGGAGTGCTGCACAACGTACTTTGGAATATTTTAAGAAAACAGGTTCACATTTGAATAGGAACAGAAATGGTTGAAAAAAAAGCAACATCGAAACTTGACAATCAAATTTGATTAGAAAATCAATAAGCAATCGAAGAAATATTTCTCGTAAGCTTGCTGCAGAGTTATCAGAGAAAACTGCATAAGGTATTTCTCCCGCTTTCTTAGTATGAATTCATGGTCAGCAAACTCGGCGCGTATTCGAGAGGTTCGAGTCCCGGCGAGGGCTCATTTTTTACGTCTCTCAGCACCAAAAATCCTAATGTCTCTAAAGTGGCGCCCGAATTAAAAAACTTGATGGATGATTATTCTTCATCACCAGGATTTGGCGATTGGGTCCCCTAATCCTCAGTCGCCCTTTAAAAGGGGGAGTATATAAGGTATTTTTCCTGCCATCTTAACATGCCTTCGTGGTGTTATGGTCAGCACAGTCGGCGTGTATTCAAGAAGTTCGTATCCCGGCGAGGGCATTGCTCATTTTTAATGTCTCCTGCTTCGAAATAACCTAATTCTCTACAACTGGATGCCTATTCAGTGACAGGATAATGAGAAGGAGACGTCTAACAATTAATCTGAAAAGCTGCTAGACAGAAGGAGCGGCTCTCAGCAAAAAAAAAAAAGTACAGAGATTAAAAGACGTTTTATCGCATAGTCAGTTTAAAGAGGAAGAATGGTCAAATACTTTTCCTGCTCTAATGAATAAGGCAATCAGGTAACTTTGTTTGGCTTCTATTTCACACAGAAGCAATCTTTCAAATACGTCCAAAAGGTTTTTGGGTACAAATTAGTCTTTGCGTAATTTTCCCTTTACTTTTAGGTGACTTTTAGGTACACTAAGTGTATCTAAAGTAACACGAAAAAAAGGGAAGACAAACGAATGACACAGAGTGCTAGTTTTCACTGTAAATCATTGAGGATGCAGCTTTATGATCTCGGAATGTATAGCGGTTAGTGATGAAGTCAAAATATGAAAATCACATGACTAGCTAAAATAAGTGAAAGGACTCTAGAACAATTCTTTTTTTGAGTTAATCAATGATGCAAACATGGTTTGGCGTCAAAATATCAGTACTTATCGCAACCACCTTGGAGAAGTTTGGCTAATTTTACAGAAGAAAAAGAACAATTACTTTTATTGCAAAAAAGTGCGTATTACATGCATACATATTTTAGGTTTCAACTACATATTTATTTCAAAGCATAATTAGTAAACATAGTTACAAACTTTTTTTCGGTGGAAATTCCGAAGATATTGCTTTGAGAAAGAATTCGAAGCTTTGTTTTTTCAGCGATTTAGGGGAAAATACTGCATTCCTGAAGAAGTTTCACCTCTGATTCTTTTATCATAGGAAACATATACAAGTATAAATTTTAAAATCCAGTTTAAGACAAAAAATAATCATAATTTTATAAAAACGCCGTTAGAACTTCGAAAACAACAAAAAGAACACGTAATAAAATAACAGCGCTGGAAACTGAATATTTGAATTGCGCATAATTACTTGAATAATTATTATGCGCCTAGCTACAAGAGTTAAGCATATTCTGAAACTTTACTGCTACATTCTGAAACTATATTCTTTTACTAAGGTGGTTGCGATAATACATAAGCACCAAAATTTCAGCAAGATAACAACTCATGCCCCACACTGGTGACTTCAGGATAGTGGAATCTTCATAACATTAATAATGTTTTAAATTGGTCATTACAGACGCAAATCTTAACCATAGTGAACATCTGCAGGATATTTTATAGTAAAACCTAAGCCTATACTTAATAATATCCAAACTTTCCCTCAAAATTGCTATTGAACAAGTTTGAATGCCATAAAAGTGAAAAAACGTCATTATTTAGTGTCTAGTAATCGAATTGTTACTGTAAAGTAGTGTTTAGCAATTGAACTACAAGTTCAATTACTAAAGACAAGTTCACAACTAAACACAATTACTGAAGTACAAGTAAAAATGGAAAAACGAACATTAAAATTGTTCGTAAATGTTTTTGTATTCAAAGATAAAAAGTTAGTTTTTTATTTATCTCAAAACTATTTCATAATAAGTATTAGAGGGTGCTTAATACCTAATAGCATGTTATTAATACTAATACTCACTAATAATAGGTAAAGCCTTTATGCATAGATTATATATATATAGAGAGAGAGAGAGATACAATTATCTTAATTATTATGCTTAAAATTATATAGCCTGAGTTTCCCCCTATTTTGAAAGTTTTAGCAATGAAATTTCGTGTACCAAAGAGACTTGTCCCTAAAGCTCATAAATTTTACATCTTCGTGTACCTGTCTAATATATCTATATCAGGAACTGATGACCCATACATAGGTAATCCGGATTTTTATGCATAAATTATAGTTATATAATAACTATGCTGTTTATATACAGCTTTAGTTTTTTTGGGGAGAAATTTTAACTATTTCTTAATAATTTCGCTTAGAAGATTCCTTACATTTTCATGATTCGTTAATTTCCGAAAAGAAATTTTGAAGTAAATGGGCATTAAATAATAACTTCTAAGAATTCAGGTAAAAAAACTAAGCAGCTTAAATTCAATATTATTATTTATTCAAATTCTGAAGCAAATCATTAAGTAAACGAAACATTTCCAAACAATATTATATATTTATTAAATATTTTTCTGCTCAATGATTTTTCAAACAAATAAAAAAATTACGCTTAGTTATATTCTTTGCAAGACAGAAATCAAATTCATAAAAATTTCGTTACTTTTTATTTATTTACTTAATTTGTTGTATTTTAATTTGATCTCAAATTACAGGATAATTTTCAAATACGCTCGAGTAATGTGATATTATTCAAATCAAAATTTAACTCAAATGCTGGTCGTTCAACTTTATAAATATAATTACTCCTACAAAACCGCTAATTCATAGAATTTTTAAAAAGTTCAGAAATTAAAGAAACTGTAAATCACTTTACCTTTTTTTGACCACATAACGTTTGGCTTTGGAGATCCATCAGCAGAACAAACTGTTGCCAATAAGTTCCCAGCGACAGCTTCTGCATCTGTAGGTTCGGCAATCCACGACGGCGCAGCTGAAATAAAATCATCACTACAAGTAAAGACAAAGTCACCATCAAAGTGAAATAACGTTTTCAGTATTTAAAATACCTGTGAAAGTATTCCCCATGGTTATAAATTTGCCTCTATAAATTTGAAAATCTTTTACTTCTAAGATACTACTTATTCGTTAAACTTACTCTTACTTATTCCTTAAAGTTTTCCATTTTAATTATCCTGATCAGCTCAAAGTTTGGCTTTTTGGCTGCTGCAAGACACTTAAATATCAAATCGGTATCAAATTCATTCATATCATTGTATTTAATCAATAATATAAAGAATGATTTTATGTTCCGCAGTTTATGAAAGGGTCACAATATTTAACATTATATGATGCAAAGGATAAATACTATTTTATGATTCCTTCTGTTTAAAACATTAAATAATATTTGAAAACAAATAAACGAGAAGTTTGTAATTTTAAATTTTTAGTGCTTGAAAAAAATTTACCCATACTAGCTTTATACAAACAAAATTATTGTGTGAATTTTGAAAGACTATGTACCAGCCTTCCTTCCTTCAAAGATCAAAATGACTTTACCCCCAAAAATGCGCATTTGTTTTATTTATTATCATTATATTCTTTTCAAATAAACTTTATCAACCGTCATCAGAACAATGTCGTACTTCCACTATAGTTCGTCTCCAAAACCTCTAATATAAAATGTATACAAGTTTAATGTTTTATAAAATGTATGCAATCCAGTAATTTATTATTTAATCAGTCTGTAAAAGACTGAACTCAACAGAGACCGAGCGGCAAAATTGCTGAACATTGGTAATTCATATCTCAGTGAAGATGAGCTGTCTGCATTCTCCAAATAGACTTTTTTGTAATTAAGCAGGTAGCTCTTAAGCGCTTTTCCATAAACTAAGTAATCCAATTCCGTAAAATACTAGCTGAAAAGTATAACTTAGATTACCTCTTAAAATAGAAAACTCTAAATTTCTTCTTTAAGAGAAATATTCTAGCGGATAGGTAAATGAAATGATCTGCGAAACCACAACAATCTTTTGAAAATTAAAAAATAAAATTTTGCAGAATTTGGAAACAGCTTAATTTTAAAGAAATTTACATTTGAGCAAAGGAACTTTGACTAGTAATTGCAACAGACATTATGATTTATCAACCTGATATTATAAATAAGATTAAGTAGAATTTTTGTCACTAAAGAGAATTATGAAAGTAAATAAAAATGTAAAATAAAATTTGTAATTTTAACATAATCGGCTATTTTTTAAATATTGAGGATCCTGAATTTCTAAATATTTTCTTAGTTTTATATAAAAGGCGAAGAACAAATATTTTGAAAAATAACTCAACAGGTAATCAGTGAAAAAAAAGCTTTACGCAAACGCATTTCACTAAAAAGTAAAATATCTAAATCAAGAAAAGAGGTTTTTGAATTAGCTTAACACTACATACCTGTTACAGCAAGCGTAGAAGAATACGAATCACTCCCAGCTGAACTAGAGACAACACATGTATAATTACCAGCTGCATCATGCGTAACAGGATCTACTACTAAGTTAGATAAAAGTTTGGTAGTTTGAATTGTAATTTCTCTCCCATTGTCAATTTCTTTGCCATCTTTAAACCACCTAAATCTATAAGGTGGTTGGCCACGTCTTAACATGCAAGTGACACTTGTCTTCTCATGTACTTCTAATTTTGAAGGGAAATGAAACTTCTGTATTTTTGGAGGATCTGAAAAGTTAAAAATATTGAATAATGTGAACAATATAACAATCATTAAAATGTCAGAATTTCAGAAAATATTAACTTTAAATAAGTAAATTTAAAATGGGAAATACTACTTTGTGATTGCATTTCAATTTATATAATATTTTTCCAATATCTGCCACATTTTAATTCTGATGAAATATCTTTCGTGAGAGAAAGAACAATCAGTCAGCAGAAAAATACCCATCGTTTCCATTTTTCAACAAGACTCTACTGCTTTGAGAATTAATGCCTATTATAGCACGTATAATTTCAGGATATTTTAAATTAAATAAAAAATTCCGTAAAGCATTAGGATAATTGTCATCTAATGAAATAACTAAATATTAGTAATATTTGGGAGCGGATATATTGCTGGCCTTTTCTTTTCTGCAAGGTCTGTGTAAAATGATCATTATATGATTCTACTTAAATATTCCTAATTCTATTACAGCAGATTTAGTGCAGAACATATGACAGGAAATTACGTTTGTCATACATATTCATATGGACGGAAATAAAATATATGAATTCAATTGTAATTTCATATTTATTAACGCTTGTATGCACATTTGTTTTCGCAATATGATGAACATTTATTGAGCCTTGAGTCATATAAAGTGTCAAGTATTGCAATCAATGGAGGTAAACTGAAATAATTAAATATATAAAGGAATAGTTTTCCAAGAAAAAACCAATGACGTCGAACTGAGTTATGGAGAGTTTAGAAAATATGATAACTTATATTCTAAAACAATAATGTAACTGTAAAATACGTTTTATCCATCAATGCATTCTAAACAAGAAATATTGTTTGGGACATTATTCTCCGAATATGAGTCATCTTATTCCAATCTCTGAGTAGATTATGTTCTCTCATTTAATTTATTCACTACTACCTGTGCGGAACAATCACTAAATTTAATGAAAATGTCGATAATAATATGTATTGAAAAAACAAATTTTTTATTGAAATGTTAACTTTTGATTAAAAATACATATTATAGGCAGTCACTATATACTTCCACAGTATTGTAGTGACTGCCTATATTATTACTATTATATATGAAATTACAATTGAATTCACATATTTTATTTCCGTCCATATGAATATGTATGACAAACGTAATTGTACGTCATATGTTCTTCAATACATGTGCTGTAACAGATATTCTTAATAAAGTAATTGTGTTCGGCAAGTAACAAAAATTTAACTTTAAAATAATTAATGTATGCAAATATATTGATTTTCATAGACACCAAATTCTCATTTACAAAAAAATAAAATCTGGTAAAAACTCCTATGCATCTGTAGATATTTAAATTCTTTGAACAAGTCAAAATTTTTGCATGAAAAGTTTCAATCGAAAAGAAATATTAAACTCACCTTGCTCCAATGTAAGAATTAAAACAGGCCTAAAACTCCAGTAAACAAGTATCACAGATAATATTACGTACATATTGTACACAGCTTATATAGTTTCATCCAACGCAGTTGAGCCAAAGTGAAAATTTGTTCTCCTTTCCATTAAAATACACTTCCACAGATTTAATGCAAAAAACAAATATAATTCCATGAATATTTCTGTATCATGATTTAACTACTATATAGAGCAGAAAGCAAAGCGTCCATTCTCTAATCCAGTAATTTTCTCTTGTAGCGCCACGTAGTGGCAAGATTTAAAACTAAAATTATTCAAAGTAATTTTTTCTTGTACAAGATTTAAACTCCCGCCCCTCGGAAATATTCGGATTCAATGATTATATTTAATAGCTTTCTCTAAGGCATATCTTCTCTTTTGATTGAGAATAATCGTTTTCAACAAGAAATGAATAATTAGTTTGGAACACCATGAAATTCGGTAACTCCTGTGTCATAATTCGAAATAACTATTATTTTTGAAGAGATATAGTGGAAATAAAAACAAAAGCTTTAAATGGAGTTTTTTTTTGTTCTTGTAAAACTTGATATTTCCTAAGATTGCTTATTAAACATAACATTAAATTCAATAGCTAAAAGTAACAAACACTGTAATGCATATCTATTCATAATACGGTGAAACATTTTAAATATTCCTAACAAGTTAACTATGCAAGCAATAAAATTTACCAAGATCCAATTTTATTTTTCTGAAACGGAGGTAAAGTCATCTATTTCTATATAGTATTTCACAAGGTCCTCTGATACGGTATCTCTGCTGTTATGTCCACCTGTTGGCAGTTATCTCTGCCACAATCCCTTTTGTACAAGACCGCTATGTCATGGTTCGCCAGAATCACAGCTTCGTTAAAGATCCTAATATCAGGGAGCTACAGAGGCACAAAGAATATCTTTGAAAAACTCTCACAAAGGGAAAATCACCCAGGACTAAACATGGAAACTGGAGTTGTTATTGCATTAATCGTCATTTTCTCGTTCTAATTTCTCGTTCTTGCGTTTATTACGATTGAGATACTTTCGCAAATATTGTCTGCACTTGTGGCAAATCTTGACTGAGATAGTCTTGGAAACGTTCTCTATATTTCTACGGTAATACACCGGGCAACTGTTCCATTGAAACGATAATTGTTTTCATTCAACTTTCGCACCAGCCACCTTTCCAGTATGTCCAAGTTATCGCATATGCATCGATTTCTGCCGCAGCAATAAAAGTCAGCATATTGAATATTTGTAAAGCATGTTAGAAAGGTATGTAATGAGTTTACCTCTAGTCAGTGCAATCAAATTTTATATCACTTGTTTAAATTATTTTGTCTTCTTATTCTGAAACTGTTTCACATAATTATGACTAACCCTATATAATTAACCTCTGTAGTCATAAAATCATGTTTTTAATACACTGCATTGAAAGAGCTAATTACTGAGTTTTCTATGGCGAAAATGATAGGCAGCTGCATCGAAATGTGAGGCATCTAGTATTTAAAAACTATGCATTTATAAACCAGCGTTTTGATCGTTGTGGTGAGTTATGTGAAGAAAATGCAAAATAAAAGTAAATCTGAAAGAAACCTAAAGACCTTAATGTGATAGAACAAAACTGTATCGTCACATGGCATTTGTGATGCACTCAGTATTTTATAATTGTGTTGAATTCATTTTTTGCCAGAAATTTGCCCTTCACTTCGAAATTCGGCATGTAATTAAAACTATTATTTAAGTACTATACTATTATTTAAACATATATTATTATTTAAACACAATACTGAACTATACTATATATTTAACCACAATACTGAACTACGCATTTAAAAGGCATTGTATTACATCAAGCAAATCCCATAATGTATGTGGTTGTAAAAGTGAGATAAATTATGTACTATTAACTAAATGCATAATCGTATTTATTGACCTATTTAGATCTAGAATGATAATTAGACATTTTTAACTTTTCCGGTTGTTCAATTACGTTAAAGTATCAATCACTCAAATAATTGTAAAGATTATGAGATGAGCATCTGCCTTGTGCCTCAAAGTAAAGGTTTAAAATAAAAGCTATTTATTCATACGTCAATCTGGTGTGTGAATAAATAGCTTTTATTTAAACCTTCTGCACAAACTGAAAAGTTTAACAAAACCAAACTCCGTTATTTGAAAGTAATTTAGAACATACATTCAAATTTTCTTGAATGTGAAATAAAAATTCAGCATGATCTACTAAGCCTTAGTTTGATCGTAAGTGTTCAAAAAGCGACTAGCCGAACTTTGGGCAATCAGTTAAATTCAGTCAGCAAGAAAGCAAAACAGAATGACAGGTAGCTTGTGTTGCTAAAAGTACTCAAGAATATTACACTTATACTCAGTTCATTGATTCTACCAGTCACAGTCTCGGTTAATTTTGTGGAACTAATATTCAGTTACACATGTTTTACTTTTTCCTTTACGAACTGAAATGAAGCTGAAACATTAAATAAGGGGTGTTCGATTAATTGACAACACCTACCCTAAATCGCACATTCGAAACGAAAGTTAGGGTAACTTTAAACCAAAAATTTACACTTAAATAAAGATTTTATTAATAAGTCAGCAAATTGTTCATTATGACAAATAAACTATATTTAGATGTTATGCGCAGTCGCAGTGTCACTAATAAATTTCAGTTTAATGTCTATATACGATCTATCTACTTGTGCAGCTCTCGCAGTCGAGTGGTGGGGCTCTTATGCAAATGACATATATGTACGAAATATGGTAAACTAAAACTATTTAATGTCCACAAGAACGTTAACTAAACTATCATTTAATGGTTCTTTAAAATCAGATGTTTCTTTTCATTTGAAACCTGTTTCACTACTTTTACAATTATATGAATTGTTGCTTTTGTAAAATCTAGTTGCGGCTTTTGCTGACATGAAGTTTGGCCACTCCTAGTCTTTATGCTTCAATTTATCTAAATTATTCTCATTAATTATGCCCTTGATAAACGAATGGTCCTCAAGCACAGGGATTCTATTAATATCAATGATTTCACATAAGAGTATTTGAGTTACGACAAATTTTAAGACCTTTAATGATTTTACAAAGTGATATTTGAGTTACGACATAAGACCTTTTTTCTGGGGCTTTCATTGAAAGTACCGCTATGCAAAGATAAAGGCTATCTATCCGTTTCCGTTGAAGGTAAAGATGTACAATTTAGTTTTTCACAATACATTACCAGGAAGAGATTTCCAATCACGGGCATTTGCCCCCTCCCAGATTTGCATCTACATACGTAGATAAATGAGAAATCTTATTACACCCTGAATACCCTAATTTCAGTTTAGGTATTTCTTTGAAAGAGCAAAGTATTCGTTTAAAATACACCATGAAACTCATGAAACTTGTTACATGACTTAAATTAACATTTCTCAAACTGTCGTTTAGGTACCACAAGCGTTCCTCCTGAATTTTCACAAATTTCCTGTTATTTGTGAACGAAGTTAACAAGATTTTTACATTATTTCTTCCTGATGACCATGATGACTAAACACAATGGCATATCTTTTAGGTATCTTCTTCTTAAAAATACATGAACTAAATTTTTTCCTACAATGTGAACAGAAGGATTACAAGAATCACAAGGTAATTCTTTGACTTGTCTCAATTCCCTTGAGAAATTAAATTGGTTAGAGAGGGTATTTGTTTTGTCGCTTGGTTACTTAAAGCAGAGAAGCTTTTCCCATTTCCAATCTTAGAATCTATTTCAATAGAAAATTACATCGTTATTGGTAAATAATTATGTATTAACATATGTTTGCACTTCGAATCTCTGATGTCATAATTTGAAATGTATTTTCCAAGTGTTAAGTATAACTAATTTTCATAAATTTTTGATCATTTCCGTTACGATTTTGACAACAATGAACTTGATTTGAATGAAAGAGCACAGCTAAATGGGCTCTCCAATGACGTCGGACTTAAAATGAAATTCGCAGAAGGTAGGATTTTTTTCTGGACCCCATTACCTGTATAAACGGAATTTAGTGAACTATACAATGGTGTTATACAAATAATTCAGTCTGCTTCTACTACGTATCTTAGTAAGAAAGGGTATTTATTCATCATAAGCTCAAACAAAAACAAAGTACTTAAAGTGGCTTGATGTCTTGGCTGATTTCTCAGTTAAGCTCATCAGCATATATCCAAACATGGAACAGTTGAGCAAGAATCCGCAGGCTCACCCATCTTATTAATATGAGCACCAACATTTATTTAAATTTTCATTAATAAGATTATTCAAATACTAATAGCATTGAACTATTAAAAATAAACATAACTTTTCACCTATTAATTTAATTGATTAATAACAATACAAAATAAAATGCTTAATGATTGATTAATAACAATATAAAATACAATGCTCTTAACCGGCAGCAATGGGGAACTCACTGATTTCGAATATGAGATTTCCATGGATAACTGTGTATATATACAGAGAGAGAGAAGAATTCATTTGCGATGCCTTCTGTGTATCTTGTTTTCTATCTTTCTGCCATAATTAAATAAGTAATTTCGAAAATCGTATAGATTATTTTAAATGAAAGCACGTAGACATTATTTTAATATTCAGAAAAACAAAATTAAACAGCATTTTAAATTACAGTATTTATTACCTTAAGAAAGTTACGAGTTCCTTAGTGTGATAGCATGTAACTTATATATATCTGTCTTGTTACAAAATTATCGCCGCAGTTTTAAAAATTCGCTATGTATACAATGAACCTTCATAACATCAAGTGCTGATATAGGTGAATATTTCAGTAAACTTTATAAAAAGCCTGCAATTCTTCATCAGCTAACTTGCACGTAACTTTCTTGCTTTGCATGTCGTGCTCATCTTCATCCTCCCTGTGGTTCTTAACATCTTTTTCCTTTCCTAGTACATGATCGATTATTTCATCGTAATCATGAGAGAATACAACGGAAACAGAGTTGTCTATATCCAGCAAAATCTGCACCTTCTCTTCACTAATATAAATTTTCTAAGAAAATGTTACTAAATCGATAATGTCGACCTCGGGAATAGATCGAGTTTTAAAGTCAGAGAATCTTTGTCATTTGACTCATTTCCTACAAATATGATCATAAGGCCTAATTTGCGTCAATAGCGGCGTCTCTATATCTTTCCATGCAAGAGACAAAGTAAATATGGCTTCTTTCAATGTGAATTATTTCTAGAAATTATGAACCCTTCATTCAAAGTTCATACATCGAAGTATGGAAAGTCAAGAAACAGTAGTTCGTCATTATATGCTAGATAATTCATTTGCCTTTTGGGCCTCTTATGTGGCGGCGGCAGAAATATAATATAAATATTTTCCACAATTAAACTTAGCCAATTATATATATATATATATATACTTGTTTTTATCTCATACGCTTAAATTTCGGATGTAGATCTTAAAAAGTGCCATTATTTTGATACTGCTGGTTAATAGGATGCTTGTTAAAAGTATTTTGTTAAACGTACTGATAGTAACATATGCTACACAAATTTCTTCCGAAGGAGCAAGAATAAGATGGTTCACAAAAATGTTTTTTAAAAATGGTTCCCACTTGAAAATGATTTGAAACATACTTGAAAAATTAACTGCATACATTGTCCAGAAATGTAAACTAGATATAGAAAAGAACCGAGAAGTTCCCTATAAGGTTCTTTACAAGTGTATCGTTTTTCTAAATCAGCAGGCGTAGATTTAGGTTGGGTTGGAATGGAATGCTTTTAGCAATCTGCATGTTGAATGTGTTCAATAAATGCAACATGTAAGACTCTTTATTTAAAAATATCTATTGTGTTAACTCTATTTGAATTCCTATAAATTCGAAATATTTCCCAGATTTTGCTATTTTTAATTCTTTAGTTAATGGTTAGTTAATCACATTCAGATCATGATCTAACAATTAGTAAGTCATCTACATGAATCACAATATTTGAAAAGCGCTCATTTAGCGAATAAAATTCAACTCTCACTATTTAACTCTTTAAAAACTATTTGTATTATGAAACTGAGACATATTTTTATACTACTGCTCTGATGCCCCTTTTTAATACACATGAAACTTTTAAATTTCTGTTTTGTATTACTGTTGTCATTACAGCCTTTTGGCTGATCTATGTAAATAATTCAAGTTGCCATTTAAGAAAGCAGTTTTAACATCTACGAATATATATTTACATTTTCTTTGAACTTTTTTGCAAGAATAAAACATACGGCAGGCATACTAATAACAGAGGCATGAGTATTTTTATAATCGAATACGCCACAAGCAACAAGGCGAATTTTATATTTGCCATTTCGTTTTTGTCGTGAAATCTACATGTACGAAATTGATCTTTTCCTACATGGTTCGAGGGTTGGTATTTATACTTCTAGCCTGATAGTGAAAGAACAAATGTTATAATTGAAACTGGTTTCATTGTTTTTCAAAATATTCTTCATGTAGATCAATACATTTTTTCATGCGTTTGAACCAATTCTCGAAGCACTTTTCCCATTCCGATTGAAGTAACTCCAAAACACACGTTTTGAATGCATTTACCGCTTCTTCGGGTGTCGCAAATCGGTGACCATGTATTTTATTTTTCATGTGCGGGAATAAAAAACGTCATTAGGTGCCAAATCAGGGTTGCACACAAATGACTCATAAATTCGACGTTTTAGCCCGGCCAAATTTCCTTTGTTTGAGTCGATATGTAAGAGCTCGCATTGTCATGGTGAAGAATGATTCGCCTTTTCTGCTTTTTTCGAATTTCTCCAATGATTGCTGGCAAACAAATGGCCGCGGTGCCATTGGAATTGACCATCCTGCGTTGCTCTAGCGCCACTGTCGCCACGTGACTGGTAATGCCGAAGAAACAGGCAACCGTTTGCTTCGATGTGCTTCTTCCGGGAACAACTTTTGTTGAATTTGGCTCATCTTAGAAAACCTAAGTCGACTGCTGTTTTGTTTCGGGACCAAAGCATAAATCCATGATTCATTACCATTGTAGATGCTATACACAGGTGATGAAGTAATTGAAAGTAATTTTCCAACATTTCCTTGCACCAATCAACACGAGCCCTTTTTTGAGCGTTTGTCAGAATTATGCGGGATCCAACGCGAACAAATCTTTTTTATGGCAATGTAATAATATTCATGTAATATCTTATTGTTGTTTGTCATACTAATGCTCAAAGGTGCTTCAATTTCACGGTATGTTACATGACGATCTAGCGCTATCAGTTCATGCCCAGCATCGATATTTTCTGGCACAACATTCCATTTTAGACGACCTCCACGGAATTCGTCCTGTAGCGAACGTCACCCTGATTGAATTCGTTATACTAGTTTTTTACGGTACTATAAGAGGGTGTTTTATAGTTGTATAAAGAACTAAGTTCATCGAAGCACTCTTGTCCTCGTAATCCACGTCGTATGAAATACAATCACTCGAAAATGTTCATGAGTCAATTTCATTTTTTCCCCGAGATGAATTTTTCAGTTTACTGTAAACAACACAAATCACGATAAAATGCAAAAGGTTTTTCTGAAGTTATAGTTAAAAATATCAAACTTTCGATTGGAATTGTCTGCGGTCGCCTAGCAAACCTTATTGTTGACACGGACAGAAATATAAATAGTAACCTTCGTAGCTCTTCAAATTCCAAATAATATTGTCCTTCATGTTCTGTATTTCAACGTCTATTGTTTCTTTACAGAGGTTTTGCTTATCATATGATAGTGTGCGTACATCTTCACATAAAAAATTTCTTGATTAGCGAACATGGCTTCGTATACTTCTGGATCAGGATATCTAATTGGAGGTTTTTTTTCTCTTGTAGATCCTTCATTTTTCATTTGCTCATATTAGAAACTTTTATATCTAAGGGCTATCATCTGAATCTTTCATCTCATAACCTTCACTTCTGTTCAGAAAGATAATTTTAAGAAATGTATTTTCTGTCATCACTTTTGAACTTTTCTTTAAACTTGATGTTTCTATATACCATAATAAGCTTTGGATCCATTCAATTGGTCCTATGGAGTTTGGTCTTCTTAAGTAGCATAAACTAGGCTTAAACTCTAAAACACTTGAGTGACTTTTCTCTATGTCTTATAAGTACCACAGAGGCAGGACAAAGGTGTAAAGGACCCTTCATTTGAATCGAAATAAAAGTTGAACATACAGCACCAGCTCGTTCTTACAGAAGCCAACAGTAGCGGCTTAAATCAAAGATAATGTATTAACTAAAACTAATGAAAGTAAGTTAGACTAATGGCTCCACACTTAGAGTAATGCGCAAGCTGACTCTGGCCTAAGGTCGGCGTAATAACCTTATGGAGAGAAATAACTCAGCTCCGCTGAATACTGCTCGCAAGAGAATCTGATTAGCAACGTGGCTTTCAAACACGCAGAACATGCTCTGATACTACCCTCTAAAACCTTCTTTTAAAATAGTCTCTTCTTTCTACCTCATTTGAATATCACGCAAGCTAAAAATTTGCATTCTGGCAGTAAAAAGGGAAATGAGGGTGATAGGAAAGTAAATTAATATAAAATAACAGATTAGGGACTTAACCATGAACTCTACAACTTTCTCTGCCAGAATTTAAGTATACGCAAAAGAGACCTTGTTAAGAACTTAAATTCTTATTATCTAAGACTTCAAAGCCAGCTTCTTACAATAACGTGAAATCTTAAGCTAAAGTAACTAGTTTTAAATTTACATTATAAGGTAGTTCTCCCGCCTTCTTCGCATGCCTTCGTGGTGCAGTGGTCTGCATGCTCGACGCTTAACCGAGCTCGTGGTTCGATTCCCGGCGAAGGCGTTGCTCATTTTTCATGGCTGATGCTTCGAAATAACCTAATGTCTCTACACTGGCGCCCGAACTAAAAAGGTGGTGGATGATGATTCTTCCCCACCGCAATTTAGCGATTGGATCCCAAAACCCCAGTCGCCCTTTAAAAGGGGGATCCGCTTTCAAAAGAGTCTAGCAACTTAGCACTTCTAGATAGAAAATAAAGCTGAATCTAAGTAGAGAGAAATTAAATTTCTACTTATCCTTTTGTTTTTTGTCCTTATGCATTCTTTTCTTCACGGTGTTCCTGCCACTCGGGATAGACCTCCGCTTGCCGAACCCGGAAGCTGCTACGGGGCTGAGAATCTTCTTCCGCGGAGGCTTTCCTTTTCCTTGGCTCGTCTGACTCTCCCGGTACCTTCTGTCGGCGTTCAGGATTTTCCGTCTCCCCTGATCTCTTCTTTGGCCTTGAATTTTTCGCTGCGCCTTTCTTCAGCACTTCAGGTAACTCGGAACAGTGAAATTTCCGCCTTAGGACTTGCGCCGTTGGAAATTGCTCTGCTGGCCGTTTGCCAAATAGAACCCTCGTTGTCGTTTCCTCTATGTAGTTGAAATCTACCATCTACGCGGTATAGTGGTTAAGTGAGCCTACTCCAGTACCGAAGGACCTCGGAAAAGGTATGGATGTTTGAAAATGTAGAGTGTCTTTGCGAGATAGGGGCACTATATACATAGCGAGCCAAAAGGCCTCTCGAGAGGTTGTGGTAGAGGTAGAAGGATGTTGAAGCCCTTGGAACCGTCCCCCCAGGGTGCTTTCCATCAAAATTGGGCCGAAGTAGTACTGTCACCTGTATGGTGCTCAAGCTCTGGCCAACGGCAGGTGCAGTCTTGTTTCCTTACCACGGAGAAATTTGTGGGCTTGTTCTGATGGTGCTATCTCACAAGTGAGGTAAGTCACACTTGCGTTTTGGCGGTGGGACGTTTCCTCGGACTCTTTGCCTACGCTGAACTACCTTTGGTGGCTCGAATCTCCTACTGGATTCTTTTCGTCTTGGCCTCTTGCCATACAGCAAATCGAAAATTTGGACTTTCCGTAAAATAAAGTATGTTAAGTCCGAGAATTTAATGTGGAATTTACTAAATAGCTCTGATTTAATCTGGCTCTATCTTTCACAATGCAGAACGCTTTAACGAGAGCATTTTTTAAATTTCCCAATGTATAGGCATCGGTCCCTGAAACACCCAACAAAAATTTTCCAATGCACTTGTACCATGTGGAGGCCTAGTCTCTAAGTGCAGCAGTGACGATAATAAAGTCTTTATGTTTCTGTCCCTGAATACAGTAGGAAATGGAACTTCAGCTGTTCGAGAAAGTTCATTACAGAGCTTTTCCCATCAAATGTGACTACCGGTTTCATAGCATCCCTAATTGTGTCAGTAACAAATCCATATCTCACCATGGGGTTAACTGTAATCGGCGAAACTTGTGACGTTGAAGGGCTAAACTAAATTTGAAGTTTCTTGCTACATGGTTCTCTTCACAGTTCGGGCATTTGAATCAAAATAAAATTTTAATAGACGGCACCAATTCGTGCTTACAAAAGTCACCAGTTATGGCTTAAATCAAAGATAATGTATTAACTAATGAAAGTAAATTAGCCTAATAACTATACACAATTAGAATAAGGCGCAAGCTGGATCTGACCTAAGGTTGGCTTGCAACAAGCCTGATGGTAAGAAATAACTCAATGCCGCAGAGTACTATACTCAAGAGAATCAAATTAGCAATGCGACTCACAAGCAGGGAGAACACGCTCTGATTCTATCCTCTAAAACCTTCCTTTAAATAGTCTCTTCTTTCTACCTCATTTGAACATTCCGCTAGCTATAAATTTACATTCTGGTAGGAAAATAGAAATGAGGGCAACAGGAAAGTAAATTAACATTAAATAACTGGTTAAAAACTTAACCGTGAACTCTAGAACTCCTTTTAGAATAAGTCACAGAAAAACGATTTTTATTATAGTTTCTTTCGATGACAGGAAGGTATCAGTCTATAAACATCACAGCAAAATATGGGAGTATTTTTCAAATCGGGATATTTACTATGTTTCAAATTATAAAGTTCTCTACAGAGCTGTTAGAAATTTTGTTATAAAGATAAGATGTGATTAATAAGGCAACCCTCCAGAGATATTTTGGAAATTTTGATTCAAAGCTTAGAACCTGCCGTTTTACCTGCCGTTTAACCTGCCAGAGTCGACTGGCTTTATTTGCAACACCGTTTTAATACACATTACAACAACTTATACATTAAAACTTGATCAATTATAATGCTATATTTTTAGTGGCAAATTTAACTAGGTCACAGCTTAAATATTCTTTAGCATTGTTACATCTGATTTTCCTTAATGGAAGATTTGATTCAAGGAGAGCCTTCAGCTCATCTACAGTCTTGCTTTTCCTTTCCAGAAAGGGAACTTCTACAAGCGTAAGAAATCATCTGTTAATCCAATAATTAATTATAGAGTAATGAAATAATTCTCACCTGCTCATGTATGATGAACGAAAATTTTGGATGCTATATAACCTGCAGAAAATCAAATCGCCCATGAAGATTGTATAACTTCTGGTCTAGCGTGCGATTTTGATTTTCATTAATATTTTGCGTGTCCCGATTCCTAAATTCCAAACACAGAATCTTCTTGCACTGAATTGTATTATGCTCTTTTATTTGACAATGAAAGCAATTGAGTTTCCTTTGATTTTAGCAATATTATCTTTCACGGAATATTTATTAACTTTTAATTCCCTTTAAAGGGTTTTAGCATCTATAAATCACATAAAAACATAATCTAGTGTTAAATTTGCCCTAAACTGATTTTCTAACACAACGTTTACAGTTTCATATTCCTATGAAGTGGTATCAGAATATAAATTATTGTATCTCTGTCACTTACATCCGCACCAGATCGTCAAAAATCCGCTTACTCATTTCATTTAGATGCTGCCTAGTAGGGACTTCATGAGTATAGTTGCTAGACGCTTTTTGGCAAGTATTGCATTCGCCGCTAGTTTATATTCCTAAACAGCATAAGTTTTCTCCCACATTTGTTTTACCGACTTCTCACCTTATCACCACTTGATGAGAGAATTAGATCATTCAATATATTCATTAGAAGCGCATAAAATCTCGTTCCTTTCACTACTGCAGAATCCTTCTTTGGATCTGGTTTTTTCCTGAAAACTAATCCATTTCCTTGGCAGTAAATATTGCTTTAACATAAAGATTCCAAACAACAAATTGGGTTCTGTCGAAGGCAACCACCGCATACCGGTCTTTATTTCTCACCATTGCTCACACCAAAAATACACTGCTCGACAATGAAAATGCAACACAAAGAAGGAGTGGTCAGATATTTATGCAAATTTTAGAGTAGACGCACGTCACTGAGTTATGCGAATGATGCGAAATGCGCAGTTCTCCGATGCACGTGAAGTAAGATATAAGGGAAGGATCGTGCAGAATGGGCAATACTCATGTCGTTATTTCTGCCAGACGAATTATCGAAGAAAGTTGGTTTTTGTCCCAGAGGATACGTGTAATAAGAAAGAATGCCAGGCCGCCGTCAACGAAGACACTTCCAGCAGATAGACGATTTTACGAGGGGTATGGTGATCGGACTGAGAAGGGCGGGTTAGTCCTTGCGTCAAATCGCAGCTGATACCCACGTGGATGCGAGCACGGTGCATGGGCTATGGCGAACATGGTTGGAACAAGGGAATGTGGGAAGAAGGAGGAGTGCAGGTGCAGCCAGAGTGACGTCAGCACGCGTGGATCGACGCATCCGCCGATAAGCTGTGGCGGTCCCGCAAGTCGTTTGTACCGCGATTCTGCAGCATGTACAACACACCCTGCGTGTTCTCGTGTCGACGAAAACCATTTCCCATCGATTGGTTCAACGTGGCCTGCACTAACGGCGTCCGTTAAGAAGACTGCCATTGACCCTACAGCATAGACGCCAACGTTTAGAATGGTGCCGGACTGGAACGATGTGGATGACAGAATGGCGAAACGTCGTGTTCTCAGATGAGTCACGCTTCTGTTTATCCAGTGACAGTCGCCGCATACGTGTCTGGCGCCGACGTGGAGACAAATCTAATCCGGGAGTAACTGTGGAACGCCCCACCACGCGACAACTTGGCATAATGGTTTGGCGCGCTATTGCGTATGATTCCAGATCCCCTCTAGTTTGTATTCAGGCCACTATGACGGCCCAACGGTACTTGAATAATGTACTGCGGCCGGTGGCAATCCCCTGTCTTCAGGGGCTGCCTAAGGCAATTTTTCAGCAAGATAACGCCCGACCACACAGTGCTCGCATCTGCCAACATGCTCTGCAAGATATACAGATGCTTGTTTGGCCACCGTACTCTCCGGACCTTTTACCAATCGAACATGTGTGGGATGTGATTGGACGTTGTTTGCAGACTCTGCCCCTGCCTCGTTCTGAAGACGAACTGTGGCAAATGGTTGAAAGGGAATGGGGAGCCATCCCTCAGGGCACCATCCGCACTTTTATTGACTCTATGCCTAGACGTGTTTCTTCGTGCATCGTTCTCCGCGGTGGTCCTACACCCTACTGAGCCGACGCTGTTCTCGCTCTGTATTCTGACTATCATTTTGAAACAAAGATCACTTATTGCTGCTTGCTGTCTCTGTTCCAAATTTCATCACTTTCTGACCACTGCTTCTAGGTGTTGCATTTTCAATGTCGAGTAGTGTAATTACTAAGCAATACACTTATTTAAATATACAGCTAAGACCACTCAATAGCTTGTTTCTTAAACCACGTTTCGCTGTTAAGAGATAAGTCAGAGGGTCTTTATTTGGACCGAATGAGGTGTATTTAAATACATAAGAAAAAAGCAAGAAACAAGGAACTGTATAACATTAAGGGTACGGCGGCGTAATAAAATGCAGCCAACAGCAGTTATTATTAACCGAGTATTAAGATAATTATTAAGAACATCGCACTAGACCAGAGGTTTTCAATGGAGGAAGAATTCTCCCTGGGGGGAAAGGGATTTCATAGCTTCAGAGGGTGTATGAGGTCAGCCATTTAATTAGATGTTAAATATTAGTTATGTTAAGTTTATAAATATAAAATTTATTTTATTAAAGGGATCTCACCGATTCCAAGATTTTTCCGGACAACTGAGTATATATTTTTAGAGCATATGTGTTCGTATTTTGGTGTGCCATCTATACAAATTACAACACTGAAAGAACGCTGGGAGTATTTTTCGATCTAGAGACCATAACATTAAATAACATTGAATTTTGTTGCAATGTGTAAAGGTAGAAATTGTTGGGAAAGGTGGTCAGGTTTTATTTCATGTTTATTTGATAATGGCTCTGAGGGCACATTTTTAAAGAAAAGAGTTTCTAAAAGGTGGGGATTAACCGTTGTTGGTTTAGAAAAGTTGAGTTTTGAGCCGAAGGGTGGAATTGAAGTTGAGAAATATTTTGAATGGAAGTAAAGTACTTATTGAAGCATTAGAAATTTATGAAATATCGAAAGTTGCAATAAATGTTCCAGATCGTGGTATTTGTGTAAAAAGGAAGCCCAGAAGATTTCCTTTAATATTTGATTTTGAGGAGTTATCTAGTAATTGTGAAATTTCATTATTGATAGGATCAGATTATTACTGAGATCTGATAAAGAGATTTGAGCGTTGAACACGTCATTAGTAGCTATAGAAACTGGCTTTAAATGGTCATGCCAAGAAACATATGATGATCTAAATAATTCTGCGTCAATTAATCTCGTTCTTAATGAAATTAATCTCGTTCTCTTGGTCTTCTGAGTTAAGGCGCTTTTGGGAATTGGAGAGTTTGCGCATTAGAAGTGACGAAACAGGTACTTCCGGTGTCGAAGAAGGGGAACATCTAAAGGAGTTTAACGAATGGATTTAGTTTATAAATGGCAGGTACTGCGTGAAGTTGCCGTGGATAGCAGATATGCGGGAGAAATGGGGAAACAATAGGGAGGGCGCATTAAAACGTTTTAATAGTTTAGTTCAGAGGTTCAAGAGAGATCTGTCATTGTATAAGCAATAGCAGGAGGTTGTTGACAGTTCTTAAAGAAGGGATAGTTAAGGGACGAATTATCATTTTACTTACCCTAACATGCTGTTATTCGAGAAGACAAGATGAGCAGCCGTCTCAGAATTGTATTTGATGGTGAAATTCATGGAGAAGGAGAACTTTCACTAAATGATTGTCTCCACACTGGTGCGAACTTGTAATCTAATTTGTTTGAACTATTATTAAACTTCAGACAAGATTCTATAGCTTATACACCAGACATACAGCAAGTCTTCCTTCATATTCAAATAAAGCCAGAAGATCGTCGGTATACTAAATTTTTCTGGATTGATGATCTAAGTTCAAGCGAAACTATTGTGCTGAATTTTACCCTTGTTTTGTTTGTCTTACACCAAGTCGTTACCTACTAGCAGCTACACAGAAATTTCATTTTGAAACTTATCGAAATTTGTATCCAGAAACCTGTGAATTCCTACCGAATTCTTTCTAGCCTGACGATTTGTTGTTAGAGCTAACGCAGTACAGACAGCTCTGAAAACCAGCATCGAAAGCACTGAAATTCCTAAGAATACTGGAATGGTGCTGAGGAAATATCAGACTAATTATGTCGAACTTCACAACCTATGGAAGTTAGATGCTATAAAAACTCGTCATACCGAAGAAGCCATCACTGGATATAGCACGCCGTCGAAAGTTCTAGGAGGGTCTGGAATACAGACAAGGATTTGATGTTTTTCAAAGTAAAACATTTGATGAATATTCTTTTCAAACAGATCCACCACAAAGCGCTTCACCTTGCAAATATAGGGTCCTATCTTTGACCTAATTCGATTCGTCAGACTTTTCATAGGTCGACTTAAGCTATTACTTCAAGAACTGTGGGCAGCTGCCGTGGATTAGGATGATAAACTCCCGTCTTCACTGGACTACAAGTGGCAATTGTGGTACAGCGACTTTATTCAAATGTTCATTCAAAGTATGAACATTTGAATAAAGTCGCAGTTCCTAGATATTATCTTTCTGAATTCAGTTTATGTGATTTTGTTTCATTTGATAGTCATTCTTTTTCAGATGCATCTATGGCGGCATACGTGTCAGTGGTATATTTGAGAGCGGTCACTCGAGACAACAGAATTATTACTAGTTTTATATGTTCCTCAAATTGAGTCGCCCCTCTCAAATATATCCCACTCCCGCGTTTCGAACTGTTAGCTTATCTGTTATCTTCTAGGTTTGGTAAACAAGTAAGTAAATGTTTAAATTTGATGCAAATTGCTACTTCTGGACTGATTCCAAAATATGTCTGTTTTGTGTAAAAGCCTGTAAGTACAAACCCTTTGTAAAGAACAGAGTAGAAGAAATTCAAAATTTGACCGATCCTAACAAGTGGTGTCATGGCCCTGGGAAGAATAATCCTGCGGACATCCTTTCTAGGGGTTTTTAAGCTTCGAACTTAGCTAAAGGTTCTTTGTGGTAGCTTGGATCACGTTGGTTGAGTCAACCTTATGAGTTTTTGCTTCATAAGATTAAAATTGAGAATCTCACTGAGAATTTAGAGTTTTGAAAGGAATTTCAAACTATAACACAAAATAAATGTGCAATGGAGAATTCTCAATTTATTTTAGATTTGAATAACTATAGTAACTTAACTAAGGCATTAGAAATTACAGTATTATTAAGATTCTTTAGTAAACTTAGAAAAGAACATGTAAAATGGGACCTTACAATGCATTTGTTCTGTTAAAGGCAGAGCAGGACTAGTAAAGTATGAAAAAAGACCTGTATACTCTTTTGAATTAGAATGCCTTAAATGTGGTACACAAATTCCTAAGAAATAGTCTCTTTATAAGCTAGCCGCCTTTTTAGATGAAAACGGTATTTTGAGCGTAAGCGGTAAACTTGAACAAAGCGGATTTGCCATTAATGAAATCCATCCAGTTATATTACCCGAACAGTCGAAATTTACTAAGTTTTAAGAGAACATAATAAAATTTAGGTGGAATATCAACAACTCTTGCTAACATTATTAGCAGGTTTTGGATTCCAAAAAGTATACAAGTTGTAAAGAAGATTTTAAAAAATTGTCTAATTTGTAGCAGATACTCTGTAACACTCAAAAAGGATCGTATATAGCCTTATTCACCCATGGAGTTACTAAAGCACTTCATATCAAATTAATTACTGATATATCGAAGAAAAGTTTTATTTTGTCGTTAAGACACTGGTTCTCAAACTTTTGTTTTTCTCGCCTCCCTGCTTAAATTCAATAATTTTTGCGCCCCCCCCAATCCGTAGACCTAGGAATTCAAACAACACTAGGCATCTCTGTTTAGTTTAGAGCTCCGAATAGTCTAGTCCAGATGCTGTCAAAAAGTTCGCGCAAGCATCCAAGCTTCCTGACTTTTCTCGAAAGGTCTGAATTGAAGCAACGCGACTATAAATAGAGAAGCTCACACACGATATTCTCAGTTAAAGTTTTCTAACACTAAGCAGCGTTATTGTGAATAATAAGTAGATGTAGTATGGATAAATCTTTAAAACGAAAACTTGAGGATGACGTGGCTTCCATACCGACAGGTTCAAGTGGAGATCCTCCGAAATCTAAAGCAAGAAAATATGACCAATCGTATCTAAATTTTGGCTCTACTAGCATTGGAGTAGGTGACGAAGAAACTTTCAAAGCGTTATCTGTTTAAAAGTACTGGTTGCAGATACATAAAATCAAATAAATTGAAGAGCCATACAGAAACACTGTACAGAGAATATGTCAATAAATCGCGTGATTGTTTTGAGAAAAAACTAAGATTGTTTAGAAACGAGAAAGTGCTGGCAGTAAATGACAAGGCTCTCTTGGCATCATACAGAGTGACTTACAAAGTAGCTAAATGCAAAAAAAAACCCACAGTATTGCAGAGCAACTCATTTTACCCGCCTGCAAAGACATTGTAGAAATAATGTTTGGTGAAAATTTTACTTCACGAATTAACAATATTCCTCTGTCAAATTGTACAGTCTGTCGACTAATTAACGATATATGAGTTGCAACTTGAATTTGAGATTAGTGTAAAATTGTTTGCGATATAATTTGAAGAAGAAACTGACTCCAGTAATGATTCCTATTTGATTTGCTATATTAGATTCTGTCAAGGTTCTAAAATATGTGAAGATTTATTGTTTTGTAAACAGGTAGATGGAAGAACTACAGCCACCGAATTATTCAAGATTACAAATGATGCTATTACTAAAGCGGATTTGCAATGAAAAAATTGCGTTGCGATTTGCACCTGTAGAGCTCAGGCCATGTCTAGTAAATACAACAGTTTAAAAGCGCTAGTAAAAAATTAATGTTCAGAAATTATCTGGACGCACTGCATGATACATCGGGAAGCGTTAGCATCAAAATCGCTAAGTTCTGAACTAAACATACTTCTGATAGTAGCTATAAAAATAGTTAACTTCATAAAAGCCAGGCCGCTAAAATCAAAGATGTTCACTGTTCTGTGTGAAGATGTGGGAGCTGAGCTTCAAGCTTTGCTAGATTACTCCTCATCCAGATGGTTGTCACGCGGTAAGGCGGTTTAGCGTG
>KK120761.1:13432-28046 GCA_000611955.2 Stegodyphus mimosarum | reverse complement strand
GTATCTTTGAACTAAGAAGGAAAATAGCGATATTTTTGAGCGAGGAGGGCCATAAGCATTCAACAGATTTCTACGACAGATTATTTCTATTGAAGCTTTCTTATTTAATAGATATTTTTGGAAAACTTAATATACTCAATCTTCAGCTGCAAGGAAAAGACGTAACTATATTTGATTTGAGTCAAAAGATTGACTTTTTTTGTAAGAAAAGGCAGTTGTGGCATAACAAATTGAAAGAAAGCACTTTTGAAATGTTTCCCGCATTGCGCGATTTTGTGAAAGATTCCCCATCGGAAGATAATCACAAAGATGAGATACAAAAACCGTGGGAAGCCATTTAGAAAACTTGAGGGAGAACTCCAAATGATACTTCCTTGCAGAAAATGATATCAAGTTGTCATCTGGAGCTGGGTTTTAAATCCATTTGAGAATGGACCTATCGGACTGTCACTACAAGAAGAACAACTGATAGATGTTTCAACAAGTATCTTACAAATGTCAAACTTTGTTAACAAATCTTAAACAAACTTCTGGAGTGAATTCCGAACGACTACTCCGTTATAAAAGCCAAAGCTCTTATAATTCTGTTGCCTATCCCAACGTCTTTTCTTTGTGAAATTGGATTTTGTGCACTTGGTGCCTTAAAATCTAGATACAGAAATAAACTTTAAATAGAAAATGAACTCAGAGTGGCCATTTCTAACATGGAATCAAATTTAGAGAAGTTGTGCGCTTTAAAACAAACTCATGTTAGCCATTATTTCTTAGAATGTGTCTTTGTCATTGTTAAATAAAATTTCAATAAAGCTTTTTGTAATCTACCTATAACATTTTATCATTATTATTTTATTTTCAACCTGTAGTGCGCCCCCCCCAATCATGTAAAGGCGCCCTTCTTCGGGGGCGCGCTCCACTATTTGAGAAACACTGCCTTAAGACGTTTTTTGGCAAGAAAGGGAAATTGTTTTGGCAAAAAGAGGGAAGTCATCATTTCTGATAATTCTAGGAGTTTTGAGACCACAGACAACATTTTAAAAGGTTTTTGCCAAATTTTCGGCTGATTCGGACTTAAACTTTTTGTTGCTATACATGACGTAACGTGGCAATTTATTGTCCTTCATGCCCCAGGCTGGGGTGGATTCTATGAAAGACTCATGGGAAGCATAAAGGACCCTTTAAGGAAAGTCCTTGGAAAGGCTTGTCTTAGCTTCGAGGAAATTAGGACTCATTTCTCCGGAAGAGGTGCAGTTGGCGAGATATATTACGTCTAATAGTTAAAAAGTACAGCTTAAGCGGCTACACGACTTGCTCAACCTTACCCTATCTGAGACTACGAAATCAAACTTTGGTAATATGAACAAAAGATTTACTTTTCAATGTCGAATAGCTTCTTTCCCATACACTAATATCGCTTATTTGGCAGTATCGGTTAACACATATGATGAAGTCAATTGCAGAATAAACTAAAAATTACGAAGTTGAACATAAGATGTTGAAACATTAAAAGGTAGCAAAAAGTACAAGAACATAAATCATTTTAAATCTTCAAAGAAGACACAGTGCATACTCCTGGTGTGTTACTGTACACATAAATATTCCGTTACCGCTTGATATGATTTAGCCAAATATTTTAGCATTAGATTTTTTCCTAGAATTTCTCTATAAACAAAAAGCATTTCTCCGGAGTAATTTCTTTAAGGATTCGTTTGATGTCAAATATTCATTCATTAATTTCTCGGTGGAAGATGCTCTAAATTATCTAGAGAATAGACTTAGGGAATTTTATCTTTCATACATTTAAGTTAAAGAACTAATCTCCTTCACACGATTTCGTCTAAGCCAAATGCATTTTGTCGCCTGAAAATTTACTGCCATCAAACTGAAGAATTAGCCAAGGAGAATCCTTTCAATCTATTCTAGCGAAAATTTACATGCAGTATTTTGAAAACAAAATTTAAAGAACTAAATTTCTCGCTGTGTACCTCAAGGACATATTGGCTTTCTTTGATAGTAATAAAATTTATTTATCTCAAGTTCTATAACATATATATTGTACAGGATTCTTTCCTCCAGTTTCCTTTCGAACTGGCAACGTCCACTTCTTTTTCCTTTCTTGGCATTTCACACAAAACAATTCTGGTTTTTACATCACAGAATATCGAAACTTTCCTCCATCACAACATGCCAGATTTTATCATTCTACTGAAAAATGTTAGTATGTTTGTTTTCCATACACTCAGCGTTTGCTTCTTTAAGTCAACCGTTGAGCAGCAATTGGAATATATATATGAGAGCCGTTTCAATAGACATAGGTTTCTGATTTCGGGTTATTGGCCAAACAGTTAAAATATTTTTCAGTTTTATTAAAAGACGTTCTTCTGTTGCAATCGATAATAATAATTTAGTCGTTAATCATGTCTTTTGCACTGTCAATTATGAAATTTTAAATATTTTACTGGATTTCAACTTTCTTTTCGCTTCTGTAAATATCGTTACTTTTTGCCTAGCCTTAAAGTATTCTTTTTTTTCGTTAATGTTCCTAATTCTTGACAGAATTTCTTGGAGAATTTATAATATTTCTTCTTAATGATATATGAAACACATTTTTCGAATGGGAAGCGATTTAAAATTTTGCATCAAAGAATATGAATCTTATGTTCGCAAAATGGAAACACGCGTAGCATCTATTGCACAAATCTATTGTTGGTCTGAAGCCACAAATTCAAGTTAGCTTCAGCTTTAGCTGAAGCTAACTTGAATCAAACAAAAAAAGATTCTTCAAGTTATGAATTAGGTATCTTTGAGATTTTCTATATTCATAATGATCTCTCTACTTTAGTCAATTATATAAATTCTAAACTATTTTACTCATCTAAATAAATTAGCTTTTTTACCTAATTCCATTTCCCATCCCTTGGTGGCGTCGCTATCCATGTTTCGTTTAGTTATTTTCCTTTTCTACTGGATAAAGAGGGCTTCATTGCTAGCTTATAGAATTTTGTGTTTATTAACCCATTATCATTTTACTTTTCTACATCCTTTGTCTCCCATCAGATTTCAAATTAGTGTGTATAAGAATATTTTTCTTGAAGTTAATAGAAAACTTTAGGCAACTACCGCTGACCATCCTGTTATTATTTTCACCCAGTTACTAAATTGATTTGACTCGACTTTAGTATTTGCTAGCTGTATTTACTACCGTGAGTTTTGGCCTAAGTCAAAACATTTAAGCGCAATTTGTCTTGTGAATTTTCACATTTTAGAATACTTAAGTTTTATTTTAACCTTTTGGTTCTGTTAATCCCGTGAGAGGCGGAGATCTATTTATTATACAAACTGTATACAAAATTTTTAATTATCTTAGCTACCATGAACTCTAGACAACTGACAGCGAATTACCGATAAGTCTTAAAGTTAACGCCAAAGTTTCCGGTTAATAGATCGCGATGACAATTCAAATATAGTTATTCGAAGGTATGCGCTCGAGATTCGGTGAATAGCAACACGGGCGCTTACTGTTACGGTTATAGCTACAGAAACTCGAAAACGTCGGATGGCATCACCAATATTTTCCGGTCGCAAAATGTTCAGCGCATGCGAGAACCCTAAAGGGTGCTATCACAGGCAAGTATGCATTGTATGCGGGAGACGGTGTACAGTATCGCTGAACGCAACATGGCATTGTGAATGCTTGCAATCTCACCCCGTATAGAACTCTTTAAATCCGACAAAGTTTGCGCATTGCACAAGTAAACTCTGGATTTGAGATATCCCCAAAACCAGAAACCCATAGGCGTTATATAGGAGGATCGCGGAGCCACGGTATAAGATAATGGCGTGAGATGATATGTTCCCCAAACGCTGTTCCAGGACCATTTAACAAACTTCGCTATATGTGGAAATGCACCATCTTGCATCCAAACAATGTCATTGTGCAATCCGCAGACGCAATTCCAATAGTACATAATTTTGCAGCAAGGCTGTATACCGAGAGCCTGTTACAGAGCATGTTACACGGCCCATCAGTGTCGCTTTCTCAAAGAAGAATGGGCCGAGAACAAGTATGGCTGTAATGCCGCACCGCACAGTCACTTTGGCATCAAATAATGGTACTGGTGCCATAGAGTGAGGATTCGTCTCTACAGAGTGCGCACAATTCTTGGTGTTAATGTTGCCATTTAAGTTGAAATGCACCTTGTCTGTCCATAGCATGCGAAGTGGCCAACCATTATCAACATCATATCGTATTAGAAATTCCTTTGCGAAGTCCAGACGTAGTAGTACCAATAGGGGAACATGTGGAGAACCGAGCGCAGTAGCTTGAGGACCGTTTTCGTCGGAATATCCAACACACGTGCTGTGCCCCTTGCGGTTTTCCTGTGTCCTGAAGTCACTGTGTGATGCACTTCCGTAGCAAAGTCCCCAGAAACCGTTGGCCGCCCGGAGAGCGGTTTATCACAGGTGCAGCTCTATCTTCGAATTTGTGCACTAAATCACGCAGACCTTGCGGAGTACATTGGCCACGTCCTTTAAGATGATTTCGGCGATACACACGCAAGGCTTTCGCAATGTTCATCCCATTTTGATAATACAGTTTTACCAATTCACCACGAACTTTCCTAGGAAGAGCCATTTCGTCGCCATGTCCCAGTTCCCGAATTCCCAAATGCCGACTTTGCATAACCCCTACCTTTTTATCGGTTTTCTACTCTGAATATCTGCGATCGGCGTTCTGTAATTGGTATCTTGGTTCTGTCATATGCAGATTTTCTGCGTGCTCCCAGATCGTGTTTCGTTAGCCGGTTTTCAGAACTCTTATTTGTGTGTGCATAACACGTCCGTTTTTGGATATATCGGTACCGCTATAACGGTCTTTAGGGTTTTTGCATGCACTGAACATTTTGCGAAAAACGTTGACGTTGCCGCCCGACATTTTGGAGTTTCTGTAACTATAACCGTAACTGTGAGAGTCCATGTGTTGCCATTCACAAAATCTTATGCGCATGCCTCCGAATAACTATATTTGCAATCTCATCTCGATCGATTAATCGGAACGGACGCTAGAAGTGCAGATGCTGGCAAAGTTTCTTTTTGACCACCCTGCATATTATGACTGTTATAGAATGACCATTGTGCCAGTATCGTCAAAGCTTTCCGTAAAACCAAAACAGAATAAAATGATGGGATTGATATTTAAGCTAATATCAATACTGCCTATACATACTGAAAAAATAGCATATCGAAAGTGATGTAAATCTGGAAGATCTCAGGAGGTCTGTAGTAAATAAATAAACTGTACTTAATTTTTAAACAATACGATGATTTTATGCACTAAAAAATAAAATAACGCTTTTAAATCATTTTCTTCCTCGCAGGGTTTTTTCAATCAAAAGTAAAAATAATTTCGTGTTAAAGAAATTATGCGTCTACTGAATCGTTGGATTCGAAGAACTGATAAAGTTAGCGCAATCAAAAATTCAAAACTTTTGGTTTATTATAAAAACCATAAAATATTTTATGGAATTATACTGGCTGAACCCACCCAAGAAACAACTCTAATAATTCTCATCAATCATTATATATTTTTCTTTCTTATAACAACTATTTTAGGCGGCTGTTCGCGTAGGGTGTTCTCACTAATATATATAGATAGGTGTGTGTGTAAAAGGAAAAATACAAAGTACACAGTTCAAAATCTAATCCAATTGCGCGCTGAAAGCAGCAGCAAGTGGTGGCACTAATGAGATATAAATTTAAAAAATAATGCACTTTAAACTCATTCCATATGCAATTAGAAGTAAACATATGCAAAACCTCTAATACGAGACGCACTGCGTCAAACTGCAAGAAAAGAAGGATAACATGGCAAAACCAAAAATTAAATAACAAATTTACATCTTTCGCTGTATCGTCATTAGGGGGTTGGCGGAACGAAAGAAGTAAATAATTCATCTTGTTTCTGAATTAATAAAGACAAAACTTAAAAATAATCTCAGGAAAACAATCAAAAAAATCTGTATTTTTATTAGTTCAACCACTACAGGCACTGCTTACTTCGGCCATTATGCTTTGTTTACTTAATAATAAATAAATATTTTCTATTATTAGTTCTTTACATTTTCTGAAATAGTTGTTCTGAAGTACTTAGACTTTTCAATGTGAAAAATTTATATTTTTTTAATAAAAGCCTTTATCTAAGCTGCTTAAGCTCTAGATTTTTTAAAGTCCTAATTTTAATAATTTCATACATACACGCACACACACACACATATATATATATATATATAAGTCTCAAAATTCCATGTACAGACTTTGGTGAGTGGTAGAAAACAACGATATGAATCAAATTCACACAGAAAACATAATCGGACATGGCACCAGCAGGAAATAGAAGAAACAGGAAAACATACAAGAACGCAGCCCATAAAACTTCTGTTTTAATATGTAATCTTTAATTCCTAACCCTAGACAACGGTGCCCAACCTTGTGCTCGCTGATCGTTTTGTATGTGCTCGCCAGCCGACTTAAATTCTCAAAAACATTGAATTTTTAGACTTTGATTCATCTTAAAACTAATTTTTTCCGCTTCTTTTGCAATCACTCTCAGCCATACAGCTGCAGTAGTTTTGTTTCTATGACCAAATATAAATAGTCAGTGAGGCGTCATTTCGCCGATTTAAAGGACTGACGTCAGCATTCAGCTGTCAACTTGTGTATCTTTTGAGTTTCAGTTACTAAAACGCTGATATTTTTGCTAATGTTTTTTTACACATCTTAACTCGTTTTATAATTTGTATTTTTGCTAGAGGTTTTTTCTAAGCTGTGTGTTGAAATGTTACTGTAGCTTTGTAAAGTTTATTCTAATTTTATTAACAGTTATTTTAAGCTTTGTATCTTTCCTATCTTATTCTAATTTCAGCTTACAATTTACTGCCAGAATGTAACTTCAGAAACGCAGTTAATGCAAATGAGAAACAGTACTATTTAAGTCGATATTTCACCGAATTTGAGAGAGAGAGAGTCTGATTCCCTGACTAGCGCGCGTTTGCCTACGTCTCTCTTAGCTACGCTCGGCCATACCTTAGGCCCTTGCTTGGCTTCCCCGATTTAATTAATACTTAGGAGCCCAATAGTTAGATTTCTGATAGCTGCGGCTATACCTTTCAAATAGCTTAGTTAAGCTAGTTTAGTTTAAATTATTATTATTTTAAGTTGAAGCCCGAATGGAGGCTTTGTGTAAAGTTCCAAGTAGGAACTGATTGTAAATGTACTGAAAAATAAAGAGTTTAAACCCTCTTTAAGTCTTACGTGTTTTGTTCGCACATTTAAGCGATTATTCGCCTGTTAGTGTTCGTGGGGTTTTAAGTTAGAACTTTAAAATTAAATAAGTAATACCTCACAGCTTTAAGTTTACGTAATTGCGTTCAACGTGAAGGTCAGTGAAACACGCTTGTTTCGAAAATATTTTTTGAGCTCCTTGATTGCTTATGGTGATTTTATTATAAAATTACTATAGTGTTTTTGCGAGAAATTTTTCTATTTATATAGGCATCCAAATTATGGCTGATTATGAATATAAGAAAAAGAAGCAACGAACATATAATTTTCAAGAAGATTGGGAAGAGGAATTATTTTTTATTCATTCAAAACACAAACGTGTTTGTTTGATTTGTGGTTCAACACCTGAGATTCCAAAATTATGCAACGTGGAAAGACATTTTATCACAGTTCGTAAGAAATAATATATCGAATTTCCCATGGGCAGCAGTTTAAGAAAATGTGAAGTGAAAGAATTTAAATCAGCATTAACAGCCCAACAATCTGTATTCACTAAGAGCGAACGGAATCGAGAGCAGCTACAGTTGCTTCATTCAAGATTGCACATATCCTTGCAGTGCAGAAGAAACCATTTGATGACGGAAACATAATTAAAGAAGCGATAGTCGCTGCATCAGAAACATTACTTCAAGAGTTTAAAAATAAAGAAGAAATCATTACAGCCATTAAAAATGCTCAATTGTCAAGAAACACTGTTACTGATAGAATAGAATCAATGGTTAAAAATATCGAGCTTTGAAAGCAAAACGATATGAAAAAAATGCGTTTTTTTAGGTTGCAGTGTGACGAATCAAGAGACATATGCAATACTGCTCAATTAAGCATATTTTTAAGAATGTGTTTTAATGATTGCTTGGTAAAAGAAGATTTACTTGCAGTTTTGCCACTTCAAGGAAATGCTCGTGGCAAAGGTTTATATCAAAATATTAAAATTTATATTAAGGAATTTGATCTACCCCTTCAAAAACTTGTGTCCATAACAACCGATGGAGCACTGCCATAATTGGTTCCACTGTTGGATTCATCGCATTGTGTAAGAATGACTCTGAATTTCCCAATTCTTTTCATTATCACTGCATTATTCATCAACATCTACTATGTGCAAAAGACATGCATTATAGGCATGTAATGACTGTAGTTGTAAAACTCGTGAATTATATTCGCAGCAGACCACTTCAAAGCACACTATTTAAATTGCTGAGTGATGAACTTGATAGCGAACATAGAATCTTATTGCTTCATTCCGAAGTTAGATGGCTCAGCAGAGGAATAGTTCTTCAGCGATTTGTGGAACTTCTTTCGCCAATAAAGCAGTTTTTGGAATCCGGAAACGAAAGTTGTAAAGAATTGGATGATAATAATTGATTATCAGATCTGTATTTTCTCACGGATATAACAGCTAAACTGAACAAACTGAACCAAGATATCCACGGAAAAGGAAAAGCCCTTTTTCAATTGACTGAGACACTAACTACCTTTCAAATAAAGTTAAATTTGTGGATAAATCATATGAAAGAAACAAATTTCACCCATTTTCAGAATTTATCAAGCCATATTAATAACCACAAGGCAATTGAAACACAGAAATACTCGGAAAACCTAAATGCACTGAAAAATAATTTTGAACTCCGCTTCTCTGGTTTCCATAAAGTTCAACCAATATTATTATTCATCTCAAACCCATTTCCGAAATTAATATTTCAAATGTATCACATAAGATTGGAAATATGTTTAACAAAAATATCGATGCTTTGGAAATGGAAATTATAGATTTTCAGTTAGATTTGCAACTAAAAGCAAGCTTTCCGCAGAGTGATTTGTGGACCCTTGTTGATGAGAGAAAATACCCCCTTATGAAAGAAACTTTGAGACTGTTTTCCTGCTTTGGATCTACTTACCTGTGTGAAAGTGGATTTTCGATCATGAAACATTTAAAGACAAAATGTAGATCGAAAATTGCAAATAAACACATGAATGACTGTATGAGTTTGGCTTTAACAATATATATACAGGAGTACAATAAACTGGCTGAAGACAAGCAATGCCAGCCTTCCTACTAATTATCAGGTATTTGTTTTACATTAAATATGACTTTTACTGTATACTTAATAATGAGGCTTATCACAGTTTAACTGCAAAATTACTTTCCCATTATTTACCGGTTACCATTAAATGACTATATTTTATAAGCTTTGTAATTTGAGGATTTAAAATAGGTTTTTATGTTGGTAAATTAAAAAGAATAAAATTGCTAATATTTCAATAACGTATTTATATTGAAGTTTGGGATAAAAATGTGTTTTTCAGATTCAAAGCAGAAGATTTTTGAAAAGGAAATTTTCTTTATATTACTCTCAAAAAAAATTATAAAATAAAAATCTATTATGAAATAACTGTTAATTTATTTTAAATGAAAAAAATACTTATCTTTAATTTCAAAAAAATTAAATGTAGTATTTTTTACGTATTTAAAGGTATGAAAATTCTCAAATGTATTAAAATACATGCACCAAAAGAAAATTAAAGGAAAAAAAGCACCATCTATTGGTGACCGAAAAGCATCTTGTACATGGTTCGCTTTCAATTTTTGAGTTCAAAATGTGCCCGCGATAGGCCAAAGGTTGGGCACCACTACCCTACAGAAATAAATCTCAGGAGAGCAAAACACAAAGTTTAAGATACATATACATTTCCCCGACATTTTTGTCGGATTAACAAAAACTGGAGGGCTGTCATATATCGTTTAAATTAATAATTTTCATTAATCTTTATAAAAGGTAAGTATTTTTAAAGATTAATGGCACATTTATGTGTAAAAACCATAAATGCGTTTTAAATTTATGTTTAAAAACCATTTCTGTTTTTGAAAGATTAATGTTCATTTGCAGACATTTATTTACTTCGAGAAATTAGTATGAGAACAAAAATGAAAGAATCATTCATATTCATAAATATTTATTGAATTTCCTCTATGCATAACACTACTTTCAGTTTCAAATCTTAGCGGCCGAATAATATTAAAACGCATATTCTAAAAGATGTAAATCCTATTTAAAAAAACGTAAAACCGATATTTTGACCGCAAGATACGCTTTAAAAGTGTATCTTAAGTACGGATACCTTAAATTAAAACTTTTTTTCTGACGAGAGCTGGAACGAAATATCTTTTAATACTAAATTTGGAGTTTTAAAAGTAAATAATGCATATGATGCATTTTTACGTTTTTGGCATTATTCACGTCTTAAATTTATGTTATGAGGAGCTAAAATCTGATATTCTATGCTAAATATGTTATTATTTTGCTTCACTCTTTTCTATAATTAGATTAGGATTTTAAGAAAAGAATATCTTGAGGTTAATGAACGTTTATGAGTGTTGAATATATAAATGTGTGATGTTTGTTCCGTAAAATATATCTAAATAACTTTATACGTATTATGCTTTTTATACGTATTATGCTGGATTGGTAAAAATTTATTATGGCACGTCTACTATATATCTTTGAAGTGACTCGTATGCGCTCTTCTCAATTTCTCAGTTAATCATAAAATTATCATATTCTACCTGTCCACGAACCCTACGTTAATGATATGTGACCGTAGGAGGAGTCTGTACTTATTCGGTTGCATTGATTACCAGAAGTGACGTTGCGCGAAATATCGATTTTCATAGGGAGAAGCACGATACACAAGAACAGCCATTCCTATCGATAGCCTCTGCGTTGTTTTATCGATGATGAATGAAATGTTTCCTAAATTCCTTTTCTAAATTTCCATACGCTTCAAATTATTTTTCGTACTAGGTAAATTATCTTTATATAAAATATTACCTTTATAAAATGAAGGAACCTGAAGAAAAACGTACTACGAAATTTTCGTTTTTAACCATCAGATGAAAGTCCTATTGACGAGCTGGAGTGATAGGAAGCGAAGGAATTAGACAGGTTTCTTCATCAGATATATATCTAAACTTTCAAACTTAAACTGGATTTTACGTAACGTTCTCGTAATTGTTCTTACACCTACCTAGCTCAGTTTATTGAAAAGTAGTAATTTAGCATCATATGATCACAAACAAAGGAAAACGTTCACCAAACATTTAGCAACAGTATAACATAAAATGCGATTTTATTGCATTTTCTTTAGCATTTAATCTAGGTTTAACGAAGTATTGTTACTTATAACAATTTAAATAGATATTGAAGAGCCATGAACTCAGTGTTTCGTCTAAGAATGTCAATAATGCCCAGTACAGAATTTTCTACTCTTCAGACAAGCATAGAATAGAAGCTATGCAATTCCCAAATTCGTTGTGGAGAAAGGTTTCGGGTACTTCAAAGAAATTCACATTGAAAGAGGAATTATTGTAAGCATGAATTTTAGCCTTCGAAAACTTAAAGTTTAACTTTTAACTCAATAATTCAATATAATGACAAATGCTTTCTTCTGCTTACCATGTGAGGTATGTTTACCTATTCTAAATTTTAAAAAATATGTTTTTCTTTTTTACAGACGCATAATCATATTCACAAGTTATTTTCTAATAACCCTTAAATAAAGGTCAATATTCCATTTTTCTCGCCAGTGTTTTACTTTATCGATAGGTTTAAAGAACTGTTTTCAGCAAAAAGGAGAATGCTTCGTTCAAGATGTAATACGAAAAGGTGGCTAGCGTCTGAAGTGCCCTTTAAAACTGAAAGAAAGGAAAATCTGAAAATGGTATTCATAATATTGAAAGTATCAAAGAGAAGAAGTAATTCTTCTGAATGCTTTAGTTAATGTAATAGAAATGGAGCGTAAATGAGTCGTTAGATGAATAAGAGTGCAACAGTTTTATTTTATATGGATGAGCACACCGAACATGTGATAGCAAATAGACAGTAAACGGTTTGTGTATGTGAAATTCAATGTTAGAATTTGAAATTTATACTTCCAAGAAGGTAAAATGATGACTGAATTTAACTCGAAGATAAATACACTACTGGCCACCGTAAATGCAACAGCCTGAAGGAAGCATGCAAATAACATGAAATTTACAACGTGCATTAGCGGAGGTGAGATATGCAAAGGATTAGAATTTCAGCGCAGACGCACATCACGCGTGCCTGTGGCACCACTTCAAAGCGCTATTTAAGGCTTGGAGTCTTTGACGATTTCAGGTTCGGCAATTGTGTCTTTCTTGTGGTTTTTTCAAAAAAACAATCAATTATGCCTTGTAGTAAACAGCGATCATCGTTTGATCAAGTATCCGAGTTCGACAGAGGAAGGATAGTGGCCGACCGAAAGTATGGATTATCTTTCAGGGAAATCGGTAGTCGTGATGGACGAAACCAAACAACTGTAAGGCGGATATGTGACCGTTGGATGCAGGAGGGTACGACGGACCGACGTGTTCGATCGCATCCACCTCAGTGCACCACTTCACGTGATGACAGGAACATTGTGCGCATGGCAGTGACGGATCGCTCAGTCACATCACGAACCATAGCACAACACATTCAGTCTGTAACGCATCATCCAGTGTTTGCGCGTACCATTCGACGCCGCTCACAGCAGAGTGGTCTGTCCGAAAGACGTCCAATGCTTCCTCTACCCTTGACGCAGAACCACAGATGTCTCCGCCGCCAATGGAGTGATGAAAAAAAGGATGTAGACGGCAGAATGGAATGAAATTGGCTTTACTGACGAGTCACGCTTCTGTCTGCAACACCACGAGGATTCGAGTCAGAAGACACCGTGGAGAGAGGATGCTGAACAGCTGCGTTATGCACCGCCGCACTGGTCCTGCACCGGGTATTATGGTATGGGGCGGTATTGGATATCACTCTAGCACTCCTCTAGAACGCATTGCCGGAACTTTAAACAGCCAGCGCTACGTCTTCGAGGTATTGGAGCCAGTTGTCCTTTCTTACCTTCAGGGCTTACCCACAGCCATATTTCAACAGGATAAGGCGCGATCAAACGTGGCACGCTTTGTCCAAGGGTTCCTCGTCAATCGCCAGATTGTATTGCTTCCCTGGCCGGCACGCGCTCCAGATCTTTCGCAATAGAAAACATGTGGTCCATGGTTGCTGAACGATTGACCCAGATTACATCCCAAGCTGCCACACCAGATCAACTTTGGCAACATGTGGAAGCTGCTTTGTCTGCTGTACCCCAAGAACACATCCAAAGTCTCTTTGAATAAATGCCGAGGCGTGTGGCAGCGGTGATCTCCAGCAATGGCGGCTACTCTGGCTACTGATTCTGGAAGGAACCACACTTCCCAGAAGTCTATAAATTTAATCATTTGATACTTGGTCAACATGTTATGTACTAAATAAATTTTGTTGTGATATCTCTTGTCTTTGTTGGTGTTGCAATTTGGGTGGCCAGCAGTGTAATATAGTAATATTCATTATTATATAGTAATATTCTATATAGTAATTAATAAATTACTATATAGTAATATAGTAATATTCATTACTATATTCATTACTATTAATTCTATACAATTCATTGCAAGAAACCTCTCTAGGAGATCATCAGTTAATTTTTATAAAAAAATGTCATAAATACAGATAATTAGGAAACCTAAGTTAAAAGTTTCTAAAGCGCTAAACGTGGAGGCCCGTCTAGACGTGGAGACATCTCTCCGAACAAATATCTGTAGACAACTACGCCAGTCCGTCTACGCAGGGAAACAAGCCGCCAGCACGTGAGGTGCATGTCTGCGGTGCTTGCGCAAGGAGACGTGAACATTGCACATAATGAGGTACATTGTCACTAAAAACGTACTTGGAAACTGCCAATAAATATGCGCATGGAAGTAACATGTCCTAAAAGCAATGGCGGCTACTGAATTAGAGTTCAGCTTATTGAATAACATATACCACGAATTGTTTGCAGTTTTTGTGATTATTTTAAAAAATTTAATTTATGACGCAATATTAATTTCGGATCATAACTTCCGATTGATATCTTTTTCTAACTTGATCCTTGACGTGCTTACTGAGGTGTTAAAGTTTGTGAGCAGCAGATTTTGATCTCGAATCTTGTTAAGTTATTTTCTGATTTTTCCGCTAAAAAATAAATGTTTTTTCTTTATGTGTAAGGATTTGTATTTATTTTAAATAACCAGTTAAATTTTATTTTCAGTTACTTTCCTGTAAGCCTTCATTCCCCTAATTGTCAGTGCCAGAATATTTAAATCTGGTAGAGCGCGTAAGGAATGCAAATTCTGCCAGTGGGAGAAAAAGTTTAAATATCGATGTTCTAGTAGGGTAAGTTAGAGAGT
>KK120761.1:0-13354 GCA_000611955.2 Stegodyphus mimosarum | reverse complement strand
GAGAGTTTGGGAAAACTCTGTGCGTGTTTGTAACGCAAACGTCGGCTTAGCATTTATTGCTGGTCAGACGTGGCTTAAACAGCTATTATCTTGCTGCCACTAGACTCATCTACGCGCGGTAGGATACAGGATTGTATAAGCCCTGTAGTTTAATTCTACTACTTTTAAATATCTTCAGTTTTGAGTTTTGATTCTACTGTTTCAGTTACCGCCCAAGCAGAGGCGTAGTATGTTAACGTCGAGTTCAAGCATTGTAAATACTTTAAAGAGTCTATAAAGGGTATAAAGGGTAGTTTTATACTATAAAATGTAGTTTAATACTATAAGGAATATATAAGTATAAAACTATATACTTTATACTATAAAGTATATAGTTTTATACTTTAAAGAGTAGTTTAATACTATAAAGGGTAGTTTAACCCTTCTTCGGTGCAGTTACTATTCTCCAGATTCTACACAACAGATAAATAATAGAACTGCACATATGTAATTCTAAGTTTAACAGAACTCGTTTAATACAGAAAGTGTAAAAATTTTTCCATGTAATGTATTTTACGTTACTTTATCATTAAACGTTACTTTATCATGTAACGTATTTTACATTGCTTTATCATTAACATTAAAAATATAGTTTTTTGTTTTATTAATTAAATAATTTTACGTAATTCTGTATTATTTATATGAATAAAACTACTGGATTTTTCATTATTTATAAACTGATAAATTTTCTTTTTGTTCTTTCACGTACTTAAAATGCACGCTAAATCTCAGTATTAGCAACGTATGATATATTTTATGTTCTGTATCAAGTAACTGATTTATTATTTTTCTTTTATGTAAATGAATTATTAAATATATGTGTGTGTGTGGGTGTGTGTGTGTGTGTGTGTGTGTGTGTGTGTGTGTGTGTGTGTGTGCGTGCGTGCAACGCCTTTCACAATCAACTATTTTTTTTCCTCGTTTCTTTATTTTTATTTATTATTTTTTCAGTTTGCAATTTTTTTACATTTTTTACATTTTTACACTGTTATTTTTTGTCCGCTGTTGAACCTTCTGTTGAATATTACTATTATTATTACAACTTATTTAAAAAATAACTTTGGAAAACTATTATGTTTAATGTGATCACACGCCATCTGCTTTGGCTATTCTGAGTAGCTTAGTAGATCAGAGCAACTTAGATACAAAATCACCCTATGGAGACGAAATATGATCAGACGACATGTCTGCGGGAGGATTTGACATTGTGGCTGAAAAACCTCGCGTAGAGCAACCTTCAAACAAAAACAGTGGAATATTTCATAGTATAAATATTTGATTAGTGAGTGAAAGGTTAATTGACTTTGAAAAGCTACTGAAAAATTTTGACAAGCGAACGATGCCGTAGAAATGGAGACGGAAAAGTTTATTTAATTTATCAATTTCAATTATGTGTATAGAATACCAGTTAGTAAAAGAAGTAATTAATATTTCTACTCCAAGATGAATTTATGAGTAATGACATCATGGCAAAAATGCTTTACAAAACATCGTGGAGAAAACAGCGCGCGCTAAAGGGGAAAATACAGTCATACCAAACATCATGATAGGACACTAAGCAAAAAGTAAATCTTGCAATTCTAAGAAACAGCAGTACAAAATATCGTTGCAGCAAATTATGCGACGACATACGCAGTTTTTAAAACACCCTTTTGTCATAGTAGCAGAAGTTGTCAATCATATCACAAGGAAAAATATTGTCGAATATATTTATCACATGTTTTAAAAAGCTCATCACATTGCATGAAGTTTTTTTTTATTTGTTTATTGTTGTCCTTGCAATATTATCATAAGTAACGTATTGACTTAGGTATAATTTGCATTTCAAGATTATTCACTAAATTCGTCTTATCTATATATCAAATCTGAAATCCTAATACATATTCTGCAAACAAATACAGCTTCTTCTAAATCATGGTACAAATATATTTTGTTGATCATTTATGAATGTTTTATAGCCGCATCTAATTTTAAGATTTTAAATCTAACATTTAAGTTCTCACCAGTTTGTATTCTTAAAGATAGATCTAGAATTGTATCACATTGTTATAAATTTCTGTTAATATTTAAAATGATTTGATTGCATTGATGTTTTTGTTGTATTATTTTATTTAGTTATTTGTTTATTTGTTGCTATCAGGGTAATAGTTTTAGGGTTTAATATACTTGTAATTCAATTTGTTGGTTTCCTGTTTTACATATTCAGTGTTTATTTTTTATATAGGATTATAAAACTTTTCTGAGTCCAACAACATTTAAATTGTAAAATTAGCTCTACCGGAGCTCAAAACATTGGTAAAAACATGGGCTTTCGCGGCAAGGGCTTTGTTTGGCAAACATGGGCTTTGTTTCCAAGTTGGCAATATTTGGAAATTGCTTGTCAACTTGGCGACTGCCTGGAAGATTCGGAAAAATGCATTTTCAGAGCTCGACGAGAGATTTTTCACAAGTCTTTCCATGAAAAACCATATAAATGTGGTTCTTAGAATCACAGGGATTCTGTTGTTAACCAGCTGTGAGACTTTTGCTGTCAAAAGCAAATTACACGGACTGAGTTTTAGAGTTGGACTAAGGAATAATTGCTTATTATCCACGTTCTCCTTGAGCTGTTTAAATCAAATCATTCTACAATTTATCCTATTCTGCATCATTACTAATTGCAATAAATTGTCAGTTTCTTCCTGCTCATATGGAGTGACTTTTTAAAGAGATAATTTTAGAACCCTTAGCTCGCAAAATTATACATCAATATGCGATTACTCTGTAAGGTTTATAGTGCGTTTTCTAACAGTTATTTTAAGTTTTGTATCTTTCCTATTTTATTCTAATTTCAGCTTACAATTTCCTGCCAGAATGTGAATTCAGAAACGCAGTGAATGCAAATGAGAATGAGTACTATTTAAGTCGTGACTTCAAGAGAGAGAGAGTCTGATTTCCTGACTAGCCCGCGTTTGCTTTCTGGCCGCAGCTCTCTTAGCTGTTACTACGCTCGGTCATATCTAGGCCCTTGCTAGGCTTCGCCGATTCAATTAATAAATTAATACTTAGTGGCCAACTAGTTAGATTCTGATAGCTTCGGCTATATTTATTTAAGAACTTTAGTTAATTTTAGTTCAAATTATTAGTATTTAAGTTCAAGCCCGAGTGGTGGCTTTATTGTAAAGTTCCAAGCAGGAACTGATTGTAAATATACTGGATAATAAACGGTTTTAAACCTTTCTCAAGTCTCACCTGTTCTGCTCACACTTAAGAGATTATTCGCTTGTAAAGTGTTCATGGGGTTCTAAGTAAGAACTTAAGATTTAAAGAGTTAAACCTTACAACTCTTTTTATACGAAATTGCAACAGCTACAATTGAACATGTAATCTTAAAAGTATTTAAAATTCAACGTTAAAATTTATTGTTATCTTGAGTGCTAAAATTTAAATTACCTATTAGTGAAGTTTATAAAATTATTTATTGAATTATAATTCTTCGAACGGATGTTGTGAAATATATTCCAAGAGCACTTAAACAAGTCTTTTATCATAGCATCTGTAGTTTCGTCGCGTCGGAAATGTAGTTTTATGAAAGATTTTCTAGAGCAAATTGAATTTGTTTAGTAACTTTAATTCAAAAATTGATCAATATACTGTGAAAGACTACTTCAAGGGTAGATAGTCACGTATTTTAGCAAAACTACTATGGGGTTACCGATACCGAAGTGATTAACTATATGCCAGATACAAAATGAATTACAGAACTGCATTTTAAGAAGATGAATAAATTTAAACAAAGTAAGACGCAGTCTTTAATAAAAGAATATTACACTAACAAAAATGAAAAATTAATTTCATATAATATGACAATTAATCAAACGATTTTAACTGTAAATAATGTTATATAACAATTCCTCTTCCTTTACTAAGAATTATTTTTAACTGCATTTTTGATGAAAATTCACTACCCGAATTCATGAAATGGATCAATTAAATAATACCTTAATTAATTCATTACCTTAATAGTTAATTACGCGAATTTACAATTACCGAATTTCAAAATGTTGCTGTATTTGTATTGATTTTCAAACCTTGAATTCTTACGTTTTAATTTCAGTCAAATATTACCAGCTAATTAATAAAATCTGAGATGATACCGAAAACAATTTTATATATATCTCCACGCACCTCATATGTTACTTACATACTGCGGCAAAGAACATACCTTTGAAAACTTGAAAGTTTGAAAACACATTCTGTGAAGTTAATGATTTTTGCAAAGTTTTTTTTTCTTTCTATCAGAATATTTTTATTACAATGTTTTAAAACTAAAATTTTTCGCCACAATTTCCACCATAATGTTTTTACATCGCTATGTTTCAGAGCTGCTCTTTACTTTTTTTTCCCAACGTGATGCTTCTCTGTCGCGTTGTTTCTTCAGTGACATTTTCATCCGCGATGTTTTCGGTTTGCTTTTTTTTTTCATTCGGTGATTTAGTGACATCAGCTGCGCATTTTTCTTACTTTAATACTGCAATTTTTCCATCTTTACAAGCTTTAAAAACAAAACAACCTTTGTTGGTTTGCAGGTGATGGAAAGCAGCATATTCGTTCGAAGATAAATTAAATCTTGACATCTTTTGCAATATTTCATGGATATTATGTCTCAGGACTTCTGTAGCGTTCTCGGTTTGACTAAAATTGAGACCGTTTATTGAAATGAAAACGAGTGAAGTTGGTTTCATAGCAGTTGTATTTACAATGGCTAAGGATGCGTGTACTTCTTCCAAGCGTTTCCACTGGAAAGCAGTTTTAAGCCTGAAATGTTCATAAAATGTTCATTAGCCTACAAAAATTCTAAAAAAATATTTTATTATTTAGTCGCATAATCTATGAATCAAAACTAAAATTCTATGTTAGATTGCAATAAAAACATAGGGTAACAAAAATCTGAATTTTAAAATTCTCCTAGCCAGATGGGAAGTGGAGTAAGTTTCTATAACTGAAGTTCTCTATTTTAGGTATAGTATTCTTATAAACACTAATAGAAAATCAATAGTACATTATAAATTCGTTATCTGTTTGTTCACTAGGAATGCTAACTCGTACTTAATAAAATTATTTTCCCCTCATTATTATATTTATGAATCCTGCTCTATTGTTGTTTCTTTGTCACAGTTCTCATACATATCTAATCGATTATTTCAAGAAATTTATTATTTGATATTATATTTCCGAATGCTAATTATTTAATGATCAAAAGTACGTCAATTTTATGTCTTCGGTTATCGTAATTAATGTGATGTTAGATATCATAAAGGTAAAGGAAAAATGCGTTTTTCCTATATTTCAAACACATCTTTAATTTAAAGAATTAAACTATGTTTATGTTGTTTCATTTGTAGAGACATCAGGTATTTTTTTTCTGAAGCTGGAGATGTGAGAAATGAGCACTGCTCTTTCAGGGACTCGAGCCACGGACCTCTCATAAACACGTTGAGCGTGCTGACCACTACACCACGAAGGCATGCGAAGACGTCGGGAGAAAAGCCTTATATACTCCCCCTTTTAAAGGGCGACTGGGGATTAGGGAACCTAGTCGCCAAATCCTGGTGGTAGAGAATCATCATCCACCACCTTTTTTTGTTCGGGCGCCACTGCAGAGTCATTAGATATTTTTTTTTAAATCAGGAGAGATGTGAAAAGTGAACAATGCCCGCGCCGGGACTTGAACTATGGACTTCTCGAATACGCGTCGAGCGTGCTTGACCATTACACCACGAAAGCATGCGAAAAAGGTGGAAGAAATACCTTATACATTAATTATTAAAATATGCTTCGTAATTATTAACACGTGGTAGTATTTAAACTTCTATAGTAAACTTGTATACGAAATGAAATTAAACAACGCACAACACATTTTACATGCAATTTAATATTCCGCATCAGATTTCATATGAATACGTATTAAAACCTACAAGTAGCTGAGTCCTTACTAAATAAACATCGAAAAACATATTTTAAATAGTAAAGTTATCAAATTAATGAAACTGTTCATCCTTTTATTTGCAGAGCTAAATTGTAATCAGTAAAATCTTTCCGATTATAAAAATATCCATAGTATGTTATCCTCTCGCAGTAAATACGACCCCTCTTTGATGACTCATACTATGAGTAAGGGTAGGTGAGAAGGGAATAACGGAGTTCTTGATAACCAGTAACCCCTAGCAACTGCCAAACGATCCTTTGTGCGATTCGCTTACAGAATAAAAGGGGAATACGTTAGTCAGCTGTTACAACTAAAATATCTTTGAATTTGTTTATAATGCAATATTATCTTTAATCTGTAAATTCAGCAGACTGAAATTTTTTATTTAAAGTTTTTCTTTTCCTTCGTTTAATACATTAAACGGAAATTTTATACATTTTTCCATTCAGTCAGAGAAGATAATATGTCATTTTATATTAGCATTCATTAGCATGTTCGATAATAATTATATACATACTTTGGACATATATTTCTATCTTGGTGACACCTCAAGACAAAATAGCCTCATATTTACACTTATAATGCGGAACAGTTTAATTTGAATGATTTAGTAGATGGAGTTCTTTATATTTATGCACTTCACCTCTCTCCCCAAGATGAGTGTAGTAAAATCACTGAGCCTTTCAGTCTTGTGTTTTAAGTCTTTCCATATTAACTCGAAAGTAAGGTCCTATTTCTTTGCTAGCTATTTTGTTCTAAAATTGTGTTGTCTTAAAGTCGGGTATTTTAATAATTAAAATTTCAGAATAAGAGGAAGGAATTTAATTATCAAACTACATACAACAATTACATTTTAAATACTAAGTAATCTACACAGATAATTACTATATATATAAAGTACATAACTACTGCTAATTATAATAATAGTCACACAGCTGAGCGACTTAAATTTACATCTGTATCCGCTATTCTGGTTACTGGTATAAAACTAACAGATAATAACGTATCATTTATTTTTCCTAATTTTCTCTCTATACTAAAATGTTACATTTAACAAGGTAACTTGCCTTTTATGCTAATAAAAAACAAATAAATTGTTATCTGAAACACGTTCTCATAAAATATTTACCTACATTTTTATTTCTTAAAATTTATGCTGAGTAGGTCCCATAATTAATGGGGTCTTATTTTCAAATAAATATGGTGTATTCCTCTGTTCTTAAAGATATTCTAATCGAAATTAATAATAGTAATTTCTTACTCTTTTAAACAGATATAATCATAGTGACGAAACATTGTAATTACTACCAAATATTCCATGCGTAAATCAAAATATAATTTACTACATATCATATATACCAGTACATGCTGTGAGTTATAGAAAAGCGTAACGTATAAAAATCGACAAAACACATACGTAAGAAGAGTCAATATAAAATCATTGCATGAATCATAAACATTTATTGATGAACAAATTCTAATTCCCTACAATGGAACAATTCTTACATACACATTCGAAACATGAATATAAAATTGTTTTAACAATAGCGACAGTTATCAACAGTTAATTCTTTCAAGTATTCAAGAATGCAGAAAGACAACAGGAAATTGCCGTAACAAATATTATTACAAAAATCTTTAGAAATAAGTACAAAAAGAAGATGTAAATTCGTGCATATCGAACGACGTACATCCGTTCCAGTGCATTCTAAGCTGACTTTCAATAATCCGATGCATTCGACACATAATTCCGTAACAAAGTTGCTAACTCTGTAGCACCACAAGCAGTTGATAGTTTATACATTTTCAGTGGCCTTAGCTAAGAATATAGCAATATATACAGGATTTTCAGAAATAAATTTTAAATATTTACCTTTTTCTACAAATAATAAATATATGATGAAATTTCGTTAAAAAGACTCAGTATTTCATTCATAAAAATTAGGAACATAAAAATTTTAATGGAATGCTAATAATTATATTAAAGCGTTTTGTATTTTACACAGATTTCATATAATGCATGTTAGTTCCCGGTTATTCATATAAAATTAGTTAAGTTACAAAATGGTTTTAAATGCACAGTACATTCTCAAAGAGGTCTCAGTGTGTAAATTGAATGTTTTACATGATATTTTCACTATCTACTTTAAAGTACAAAATATTTTCTAGCATTTTATTTCCATAATACTAACAAGTTAATATGGGAAAGATACAGATCATAGGTTATCCCATGCAAAAAGAATCAGTGTCATGAGAAATTTAATTTCAACTGAGATTTAAACTTTTTTAGTACAATACACTTCCAAAATAAACATTAAATGTAAAAATATGAGTAAACCTAGCTTCTGATTTTATGGAGCGCATTTGGCCTAATATGCAATTTTAATTATTAAGCAAATTTCTTTCAGCAAGCCTTTTAAGTAACTCTTTTAATAGTATTTCTAATCTTTTTAATTAAATTGTTCATATGCAAAACTTTCAATTAATGTATTAACAAATAAACGCCTTAATGATTAACATTCAAATCTATATTTAATGCATTAGTGTTGCTTTCAAAACGATTAATTACCCAGCAAGTTAACATGTAAAAAGCAATATTTCCGAGTAAAATCAGCTAGAAGTCATTTAATGCTAAATATTCCGATTATTTTATGACATTAAATAATATTCGAACGTTTACAGAAACCCACACACTATGAATCAAATTAATCTACTGCAATCGTACATTCAAGATACAGTGTCTTATCTTTAAATATGCATAATATAATTGCCATATATAATTAAATCGAGATATGCACAGTACAGCTAATAATACATATAGCAGTTATCCAACACATAATGCTATACCTATAAACTAATAAACTTTTTATTTTTTATATATGTTTCTCAGAATAGCGAAAAATGTTCAAAAATGTGTTAGTAAAAGAATAAGTTAGCAAAAGCTCAAAGAAAGGATGTTTTAATACACAGATGAACTGAAACAGCATCAGTTTTCAAATAAAGGCACAAAAGGTTAAAGGCAATATGTATAAGATTGTTCAAAATGTAGCATGTACTAAATTACAAATATAATTTAATATAGTTTATATACGCATTGTGCTTAAGGTCTTCATAAACTGAAAATGCATATGAAGAAAACGTAAACTACGCAATCAAGATTCAAAACAAATCATTGTCTTTCTAATATAAATGAATTGCATTTGTTTTTACTCAGATACTTGAAGACAAGATAATTCTACTTTTAGATAAAATTTATTTATACTTTTTTCAAGAAATTCATAGTCAGAATTTGAATCTGTTTATATTTTAGGCAAATGGGATTTATGCGACAGAGTGCATATAATCTATTCACCATTTTAAGCATACTAATTTTTGGCTTTGCCATAATTTTTTAGTTGTGTATTTTATTTACAAACTGTAAATTTAGATTTGGGTAATGAATTTTTATTGTCGATTATTTCCTTAGTCTTTTTTAAAACAATGCAAATACTTGAATGAAAATCTTTAATGAAGAAATCTAAATGCATTTATAGTACATAATATGCTAGAAAATTCCTAGATTTAAATTACTTTCTTCAATAATAATATTAATATTGTGCTCACTGTAAAAAGAATAATATGAAGCAAAAAATTTTTTAATTTGTTATCCTCCTAATTTGTCAAACAAATTATTACTCTATAGTCGAATATACGCTTATTTTGCAGATATTATAAAAATAAAATTTTTTTTAGGTACTTAGGTTTTAATTAGTTTTCATGACCAATTCATGCAAGAAGTAAATATAAAAGGAAATTAGCTGAACATCCATTTTCATTAGCATTAATTTAAATTTACTGCTTTAAATTTCAATGCTTAAACTTTCGAAAATATTTAAAAGCTGTTTCAAGCTTGCAAAGTCTCATATTAATTAAATTGATAATAATATAAGCATTTAAACTGTTAAGTAAATAAATATCACATATATAAGTTTTTTAAAGTATTTTATATAAATTTTCGCATTAGATAAAACATGCAATGTCACGTTCTTTGAAGTGATAAGCTGCAAAAAAATTAAAGTATGAATGAATAGACAAAAACGCTTCGCCTGTATATAAAATATATATATTGATTAAAAGACAAAATTAGGTCTTATGGCTTAAGAAACAGAGCACATCTGGAAGAACATAAATTAACATGCAATTTAATATGCAAATAGCAATTCATATAGCTTCAGTTTTAACTCCACTTTACGTTATTTATGCTCAAATTTAGAATCTGCATAAGCAAAGCATAAACATTTATACATAAACGTACACATTTGTAGCCTGAAAAATGTGTTTAATTTCTTTCCTATTTATTCTATATCTTTCTTGAAATATATTTTAATTATCAGATTTTTTTACACATATATTAAAAGCATTCAACTTTTTTATTATTATTACAATGATGAAGCCATTTCTTATCTACAGTATAATATTGTCCAATATAATTTATGTTACACTGAAATATGTTAAAGTGTCTTAAAATGGTCCCTCACATTTGATACTTCCGTAAACAGTGAGAAAATATAGCCATCGTAGATTGAATGGTACTCAATTTATGCACGTCTTTATTTGGACAACTTTAATTCAAATTAAATCATATTTAAAATTTTGTTCGTTAAAACAGAAAATGTTCTATATTTAGATAACTGAAGAAAATTATATTTTATATTTATTAAAATCAAAACACATTTTCGACTCATTAAATTTTACTTTTATAGTTCATGAAGCAATAATGTTTTTCACAAGTATAATACCTTATTTCATTAGCGGAAAATTATGTCATCTAATGTTTTCAGACAAAAAAAAATATTTTGAAAAAATAAAATAGTCTTCTAAAAAGCGCATGAAGACGAAACAATTTTATTCTCATTAAATGAATTTGTTAGTACTTTGCTTCTATTTTTATGTCTCTACATGACAGTAATTTTATTCTTTACTACTTCTAGAATGAATGTTAGTATTTTCATTTATGCATTATTATCACAACAAAATCAGAAATTAAAGCAGTAAAGTAACATTCAAATGAATGAGACTGTTTAGTTAAAGGATTTATTTACGAATAAATAGGCTTAAATTAGACAAAACTTAAAAAACAAATTATCTAAATGAATTGAAAGCAAAACTAGCATTCACAAAAATTTACTTATTTAAAAAATTCGGTAATAAGCGATGTGAACAGATACATCAAGCATTAAAATTTCATGAAAACAAATTTACGGATGACGCATGAAAAGATTTAGACATTAGTTTTATTCAGATTTTGAAAAACCTAGTGAATACATTCTTATAAATGATATGACCATGCGGATCAAAGTCACGTGATAGAAGATTGCAAGACTTTGATATCGAAATTTTTTCTTCATTGCAGAAATTTTTATTCCGTATTAAATGAAGAAAAGCATTCATAATGTTTTCACATTTAGACACACATTTTCAATTTTTTTTATTTCTCATTTCAAAAAAGATTAATTTAATGGTATAATTGAATTTATAACTTTTCTTTCTCCAGCGAAGTCAGTTCTCATTGAACATCAGTGTAAGGCTTTTAACTTCTACCTTTTAAAGTAATATTGCATTTTGCAAACTTTCAGCTTTTCCTTTATAAAATAACTTTTTCTTTTTTAGCATTTTTAGACTTTCGGACATTACCAAAATAGAAAAAGCTGTAAGTAGTAATACTTTCGTATTTGGTAATAAACCGCCACTTTAGATCTCTTTTCTCATTTGCATTTAATGCACTCACATGCAAAAATCGTATCAGTGTCAAGTAAATCTTCTTATATACTCCGTATTTCTACAGCAGAAAACGGATTTCATCCAACACAAGAGATACGATATAAAAACAAAATTTCAGATATAATTCACAGTAAAATTAAATCGAATTAAAATTATGTAATTATGGTTACGGTATCTGTTCCCACCGTCAGGCTTTCAGTCCAAACATAACCAACATTGAGATTTTCAGCTTTTTTGTACTTATCAATGCATCACAAGCAATTTTAACTCACAAACATAGTTTTCATACATTTCTTACTGAGGTGGAGGTGGTGGAGGTGGAGGTTGTACATGTGACTGCTGAGATGGTTGCGGTGGTGGTGGAGGAGGAGGAGGTTGCTGATGCTGTTGTTGTGGTGTCTGCTGTTGTTGTTGTTGCTGAGGTTGCTGAGAGCGAGCCTGGCTATGTGGCCTTTTGGATGCTGGTCTTGGGAAAGATGATGGCCGTTCTCTATAGTTCTAAATTTGAGAAAAAGTAAAAAACAATCAGCAGCAAATCTTTTGTACTGGTTAAGAGATAAACACTTTTAAGTCCCAGATGACTAATTTAATTTATCTAAATACAGGGTGCCTCCAAAGGGACTAGCTATTCTTAAAATTAATAAGAATGAAAAACAAAAACATTGCAAAATATGTTTATTTCGAGAAATGGGTCTAAAAGAAATTAGAGCATATTATCTTCTCTAGAAGGCAAAATCATTGCCTCTGCAGAGCTTGAAGCGACATACCGTTTTCCGATACCCATTACTAAAATTTTAGAAGCTATCTTCTGAACTGCATCCTAAACAAGCTTTTGAATTTCGGCTATATTTATATTTCTTCTAATAAGTGCTAATTTTATACTTCACAAAACCAGAGAGAAAAAGAGCCTGATGAGGTTAAAATAGAATGAACATGCTGCTCATAGTCGTGCGTTTCCACAACCAATCTACGGACAGAAAATGATCTACGGGAATGGTCAATGATATTACGTTCCATGTAAATCGCATAAATTTCGAAATAAAACAGAAACATTTTTAATTGCGCATATTTGTTTGAAGTTTTTATATTATTATATATGTATACAGCAGTTTGGAAAACTCATGTTATGGCTCACATCTGAAATACTCCGTACTTAAGTACAAGAAATAGTCAAAAGTTTCGTAGACTAATGAGTGACAGTAGGCAGATTAAGATGAAACTTTTATTATGAGTTAAGTAAACGTTATATAAGCTTTAATGATAAATTTGATATCTCCAGCTTAATTTTTTTTAAATAGTCAAAGTATGAATCATGGTGAGACATCAGAAGATAATGCCCAGCTTATTCCATAGTTTCCAAATGATTTTCAGGATTTCGCTGTGGAAAAATTTCCTGTGAAGATTGTTCATGCTCCAGCCACTCATCCGCCTCAATCACACAGAAAATAATTTCTTAATTAAGTTGAAACAAATATATATGTCAGGAAATGTTAAATTATTAAGCAACTGTTGTGTAGCAAATTTTCATGTAACAATTAATTATTTAAGTTTGACTTAAGATTAATTTTCATTATTCTAAATTTATGC
>KK120760.1:110614-129150 GCA_000611955.2 Stegodyphus mimosarum | reverse complement strand
TTTATAAGGTATATCTCCCACGTTCTTAGCGTGCCTTCGTGGTGTAATGGTCAGCACACTGAGCCGGTATTTCAGAGATCCGTGGTTCGATTCCCGGCGAAGGCGATGCATATTTTTCATGGTTCCTGCTTCCAAAAAATCCTAATGTCTCTACAGTGGCGCCCGAACTAAAAGGGTTGTGGATGATGACTCTCCACACCCAGGATTTGGCGACTAGGTCCCCTAAAAACCCTAGTCGCCCTTTAAAAAGGGGAGTATATAAGGTATATCTCCCACATTCTTAGCGTGCCTTCGTGGTGTAATGGTCAGCACACTGAGCCGGTATTTCAGAGATCCGTGGTTCGATTCCCGGCGAAGGCGATGCATATTTTTCATGGTTCCTGCTTCCAAAAAATCCTAATGTCTCTACAACTGGTGGAATATTTTTTCAAGATGAGATCGATTATTTGATACTCAACATGCCTAGGCGTTGTACGAACTGCATTGCATCGTCTGGGAGACATACAATGTATTAACAATCATACCAACCATGTAATATTGGTTTTTTGTAAATAGGTTTTTTTTTGTAATTTGCTCCAGGGAGAAAAAATCGCTATTTTTTTAATAATAACAAACATATAGCATCTTTTTTTGCTCTTTACCTTTTGTTTAATAAATAAGCTTTACAAATAAGTCAAATTTGTTTTGCTTCTAACTCTTCCTTTGCCTGATTTTGCATTATCCTTAATTTATGGACATGAGTGTATATTTTACGATACCACTTGGTAGTTGTTTTCTGTAAGTAGGTGATATCCCTGGTTCTGTGTGTCAATTTTTGGATATCGAGGTCCGCTGAATTCGTCTTATTACGCCGATATATTAATTTTTATACATCCTCACATATTTTGCGATAGTTTCCCGAAGAAAAATTGACCCAGTCTTATAGCTATCGAAGATCTAGGTTTTTATACAGAAATATAATTTAACGTGAATGAATAAAGATGCTATCTACTTGAAGATTATTATTCTGTTCAAATTGTACAAATGAAGTAAAATATTAAAGATCCTCCGAACCAAAACAACCTTGGGTTTAGTTTGGAGGATCTTTAATATTTTTCGCATTTATGTGTGCTATATGCTGTCATGTCTAGCAGGCAAAGAATAATGGCAGAGGAAATAATATTTTATATATATGAGAAATGTAGCTGATGATGAGCGCTGCTGCTCTTGGGCAATTTTGAAATTAAGTGTTTTTTGAATTAAGCTTTTTGAAGACAGTATTTTTTAATGTCAATAGAAGATAAGTGATTTCATCGAAGTAAGTTACAATCATTGTCTCTATATGAGAATGCATTCACTAATGCATACATTTGAGAAATAATATGAATGAAGGTATTACTTAGATAATGTGCAAATAATGAATTGAGTTTCTATTTGAATGCCCATAATATTGAAAGATGCTAAGCAAAGGTGAAAGTAGCATTTTCATCGGGAACGGAATGAATTAATGTGATAACGATATGGAAGTTTATTTCTCTAGTCCAATATGGGAAAGCACGTGACTAGTTTGATTAGTGGAAGAAAGAAATCTTTATACACATTTTTCTAAAGAAAGCTGGCTTATATTCCCATTATACATAGAGATAATACGAAAACCCAACCCTTTCACTGGAATTTGAACTTCAGTCAAACTACGAGTGTCCCATGATTTCAACTACTCGGCCAATCGTGGGTTACGGATTTAAATTTATTAACAGTTTTGAAGATCATTACTATACCCGGGCGAAGATATTCAGGAATAGAGATGCACTTTGAAACTGAGGATAAATCTTTCTAAATGAACTTTCTAAATGAACTTTGAATTGGCGGCAGGAATTGCACTGCATGGTAAGTGATACATTAGATGATGCTGTTTCGTTTGATAGATTCTGGTATAAAATTTAAAATGGTTACTCCTAATAGTTGAAATATAGCTTAAAGAGATTAATAGGCCCATGATTTTAAGTTGAAAACACAAACTGCTTTTGAAATATGTTTAAGTTCTTTATAGTATTGAAAAGAATGTGGTGAATGATAGAAAACGATTTATAAGTTAGTCGAGAATTCTTTGCAAAGTAATTATCTTTAATGAGGTCACTTTGAGTAAAAATTGGGCAATTAACATGGAAAAGCACATAACATAGAAATTAGCCCAAAGCAATTAACAAGGGAAGCATCAATATTGAGAACTCACATTGATAAATATTATTCGAAATACAGACCTCTTGCGTGGAAGTTCGTGATTAGATAACGGATGGAAAGATTCTCGCAGATACTTTTTTTTTAAACACACATGTTTCAGTTCTTTAATCCATTCATTATCAAAATAAAGACTCCTTCAGCAGATAGTTTTAATTTTTGAAACCTAAATTTGTCTCGATGAGAGAAAATCACATGGAGACAAATTTGGAAAAGGGGGAAATGAACGAGTAAACGAAATTTTGTTGGGGCCACAAGTTGTATACGTTTACTGACTTTTGTGATGGTCCTGCACAATGCATTTGGAACATGTTTTCGATTGAACACAGGATTAAAAATCATTTTCTTTAGGTAAAGAGTTACTTTCAAAAGTTCTTCCTTTCGAAATGCCGTATCATTTTCAACCATCACTTTCGTTAGTATTAAAAAAGAATACTTTCTAATAATTTCGTTGGCGCAGAATATTTTGTATGTGTCAAAAAATTAAGAGTTCAATAAAGAAACGGTGATTACTCACCCTTTGCAGGCTTCTTCGACCGCTTCAGTAAACTAGTTCGATGATGGTGAATATATTTGCTAAAAATCCTACGGTCATCAAAATACGCTATAAAACTTTATATCTGAAACATTTAATGAAGAAATTAAAGATACAAGCACATTTCTAAAGCAGATACAGAAAGCTACTACGCACACACACTACAGTTCACGCGGCTACATCGAAATCAAAACTTAGAGTTCCTCTAAAGTTAAAGTCACAGTTAGAGGTAGGAGATTGTTCGCGATATTCTCCCCCCTTTTGAGATTCAGAGATTTATATCTGAAGCTCAACAAATTCAAAGTCACAAGTTCATTCGTTGTATCTTTTTCAAGGGACGTCCAAATCGTGATATTTGAGTGACAACCTCATTATTATTAAGATGTTCAGGATCCCTTGAAGGATTTGCAGAAGGAGTTGAACTACAGTCACTGGTCACTACATCGGGATTATTCTTCTTTAACAGTTTGTCATTGTCTTTGAGTTCTAAAGGATATAATTTCTGGACAGGTCTCAAATAAGTTCCATGTTTGGTCTTGACTTCTGCCACACGTACTTTCCCATCTTTACCTGGATACATTTTAATCACCTTGGCTAAACACCAGTTGTTTCTTTTCACGTTATCATCTCCAAGAAGGACGATATCTCCTTCTTCTAAATTGTATTCTTTTACGGTCTTGTTATATTCTCTCAACTGTCCTAAATATTCGATTCTAAATCGTTTTCTGAGCTGTTGTCTAATTCTCTGTCTATAAGCATAACGCTTATTAGCCTTTTTGGAATCAATTAGATCTAAATCTGGAACACCTGATTCTTTTATTTCTTGCAAGAACATCATAGGTGTTAATGGTATAAGATCATTGCTATTTTCAGATATATAAGTCAATGGTCTATTATTCATGACATTTTCAGCATCGCAGAGTACTGTGTATAGGTCTTCATAATCTAGACGAGCATTTCCTAGGACACGTCTAAGTATGTTTTTTAACATGCCAATCAGACGCTCCCAGAAGCCACCCCACCAGGGTGCTGACGGTGGGTTGAATTTCCAGGTAATTCTCTTAAACGATGTTAACTCCTGTAATTTGGACCAGTCAATTGATTTCAATTCGTTAGCTGTTCCCACCAAATTTGTTCCATTGTCTGAATAGATAACGCTAGGACGACCTCTTCTCGAAATAAATCTTCTCAAAGCTAGAATGAAACTGTCCGTAGACAATGATGTTACTAGTTCAATGTGGACAGCCCGATAAACGGCACAAGTAAACAGTACTGCCCAACTCTTAGATCCATTTCTTAAATACAGAGGACCACAAAGATCTACTCCTATGACTTCAAAAACAAAAGCTTCTCGAATACGATCTTCTGGTAAAAATCCTGCAGAGACATTAACAGGTTTTGCATTGTACCTTTTACAGACAGTGCATGTCTTTATTATTTTCCTTATTGTTTTTCTACTCTTCAATATCCAATAATCTTCTCTCAATGCTGACATTAAATACTGAACGCCGGCATGTCCCAGATCTTGATGTTTCCACATTATTAAACTTTTAACAACGTGGTGATCGGAAGGTAATACTACAGGAAGTCTAAAATTTTCTTCATCTTTCCGCATAAAAACTTTTGTCTTCACTCTTAATAATCCTTCTGAATCGGTAATTGTGGTAAGGGACCGTAGTCGTTTGTCTTCTTTCCCAAGTAAAAAGTCTTCTTGGACTTTCTTTAAAATAATATTTTCTGCTTTCTGAATTTCACTCGCCGTTAATGACCCTTGACTTTTATCGACAGGTCGTCTAGAATTCTTGAAGAATCTATAAATCCATGCTGTAATTCTAATTATCTTCTTGTAGGAAGATACCCGATAAAAGAAATCTAGTTTCTCTTCGTTTACAGATGATACTATAATCTTCTTCCTTTCTGAATTTATAGTTTCTTCATTTGGTATGAGTTCGAAATTTGGCCATTCGTCTCTTGAATATCTTAGCCAGGTAGGACCTTCCCACCATTTTCCTTTAGCTAGTTTTTGCGCCGAAGACCCTCGAGACGGAAGATCGGCCGGATTTTGTACTCCTGGTACATAATTCCATTGATCAGTTGATGTTAAATTTCTGATTTCTGTCACCCTATTAGAAACAAACACACCCCAATTATCTTTCTTCTTTATCCAGTAAAGGACATCCATCGAATCAGACCAGAAGAACGTTTCTATATCGTCTAATCTCAAGTCCCTTTTAACAGTGTTGGCTAATCTAGCACCAATACTGCAAGCAAGTAGTTCTAAACGGGGTATACTTGCCCTTTTAAGAGGAGCAACCTTGGATCTTGCTTGCACTAGCTGACAAGTTACTGCATTCTTTGCTTCGACTCTCAAGAAAATACACGTTGCATATGAAGACTGGCATGCGTCGCAAAACACATGTAACGATAAATTTTCATGCTGAAGTTCTAAAACTGATAGTCTTCGAGGAATTTTAATCTTCTTGAGCTCTGACAGTTGATTTTTCCATTTCTGGTATTTTGTTGCAATCTCTGATGGCAATTCCGAGTCCCACGAGATTTTAAGTCTCCAACACTCTTGCAACAATAACTTTGGTATTAGTGTGAAGGGACAACTGAAACCAATAGGATCAAAAATAGTATGAACCAACGAAAGGATCTTTCTTTTAGCTATTGAAATTGTCTCTTGATCGGTAAATGTCTTTAAATCAATCGACAACGTATCATCATGAGGATTCCAAGATAGTCCTAAAACTGAAACTTCTTCTTTTCCTTCGCAGTTATCTATGGGAGAAGGTGGACGAGTGTGCACCCAGCCCCGTAGATCAAATTTAGCTGAACTCAACAACTTCTGAGATCCTGACCGGAAAAGATTAAGCTCTTCAAAAGAATCCACACTAGTTACGCAATTGTCGACGTACATCGAATCTTTAATTTTTCTCGCTAGTTCCTCTTCCTCAGTTGTTTGATCAAAATGGTGTGTCAATACAGCAGCTAGAAGGAAAGGACTACAGGAAAGGCCAAATACTACACGACGATGTCTGTAGCAAATTTCAGAAGCTGGGTTTCCATCTTGCCACCATAAAAACCTGAGAAAATTTCTGTCATTTTCATGTAAGCCTATTTGTAAAAAAGCCTTTCGGATATCCGCTATAACTCCTATCTTTCCCCATCTGAAACGGTTCAGGACTGAAGGAATGAGTTCAATCAAATTAGGTCCCTTTTCGATACAATCGTTGAGAGACACCGAATTACGAGTTTTAGCTGATCCGTCAAAAACTGGTCTTATTTTAGTTGTGGAATTTTCTTTTATGACCGCTCGATGTGGCAAAAAGTGAATACTTAAGTTCTCCTCTTTATTCGAATCCTCACTCGAATTTATTCGTTCAATAATATTTTCCTTTTCCCACTCACTAAATACCTGTTGATAGGCTTCTAGCTTACACGAAGAATGAAGGGATCTCACTGTGTTATTAAGTCTTTTCCTACATAAATCTTTATTGTCTAACAATGGAGGATGGCCTTCCAACCAGGGAATTCTTACTTGATATCTACCTTCTTCATCTCTTTCAACAGTTTCCTTAAAATGTTTAAAAGCAAGCTCTTCTAATTCTGTTTTTGTTTTCTTTTCAATAGGGTCAGTTATTCCCAAAGAATCTAAACTCCAAAGATCCGATATTTGAGCATTGCTTACATGCAACGAGAGTACTAACAAGGAACTGTCATTTATGTTTTCATTGCTACCCTTACCCAAAATTGTCCAGCCTAAATTGGTATTCATGGCTACCAACCCCTTAGACAAATGTTTTATTTCCCCTGTATATAATTTCCCAGCTAAATCTGCTCCAATAAGGACATGTATTTCATTTGAATTCTTCTCAAATAGACATGAATTCTCATTTAAAGCAATATCGCTCACAAATATTCCAAGTTCCTTTAAGGCTGCTATACAGTCTCTGTCTCCAATTCTAGGAATATTCGAGCAAATTTTCTTTTGATCCATAGCCTCAAATTGTACCTGATATTTTTTATCAATACTAGATAGCTTCACAAGATACCTTTTGTGTTTTTCTATTTTTTCAACACCCCCAAATAGACCATGTACCACTGTTTCTTCTCCTAGGAACTTCAAACCCAATTTTTCAGCCAGAAATTTGCTTATGTAGCTCTTCTGACTCCCTGAATCTATGATTATGCGCACCAAATATTCTTTCCCATTTTCTGTTATATTAACAATTAAAGTTTGCAAATACACTTCCTTTGTGCAAGAATTTGATAAAACAGTATGTTCATTTATTTCTTTTTCACATTTAGCTTCTGTTTTATTAAGACAATTATTTTGAGTTGAAAAACACATAATATCAAAATGTCGTCCCTTACATAGTTCACAAATTACCTTTACTTTACACTGTCTTGATAAATGTTTATTTTGTTTCAAACACCTGAAACAAACCCCTTTTTTCATTAAAATAGATTTTCTTTCTTCAATGCTAATATTGCGTGCATAATCACATCTTTCAGAATCATGAAATTTATTACAAAATACACAAGTACTTTTCATATTTTCATTCACCTCTGAACTCAATAGATCAGCGGAAGTTGGAATTTTTTCTTTACCCATTCGATTACATTTTTGTTTATATTTTCCCAATGAATCAGCATTAACACATCTTTCGACTGCGTTTCGAGAGTTATCTGGCAAAGTGCCAATTTTCTCTCTCGCGCTTAACTGAGTGTTCAAAAAGGTGATTAAATCTTCAACTTTATATTCAGAGTTTCCTGTATATTTATTAAATTCAAAAATTAGATCTGAGGGTAAACATTTTAAAATCACAGGAGATAACAAGTTACCATAAGTGTCTGAAGAAATTCCAAGAGATTCTAAACTGCGAATTTGTGTTTGACAGTTATCTAGTAAATTTCGAAAGCTTCTGACATCATTCGAATGTTTAAGAGGGGAAATATTTAACAAATTACTCATGTGAGTATTTATTAAAACATCTTTTCTTCCATATCTGTCAATTAATAATTTGACAGCCTTATCATAATTATCAGATGTAATCGAGAAACCATTAATAGTATTTAATGCGGAACCACATAAATGAGCTTTCAGATAATTAAATTTATCAATTTTTGTTAGAGTTTCGTTTTCATGCACTGCAGATTCATATGAGCTCCAAAATGTGAGCCACTGACTAATGTCACCATAAAATTTAGTAATTGTGAGCTTAGGAAGTTTGACATTAACACTTGCTTTGGAAACATGTTCTCTCATAGGAATTTCTTCATTTAAATTTTGTGTACTTTTCAAAGGTGAATTAATCAATAAATTTTGATTTTTAACTTCATTAATTTTCTTGTTCGCTCTAAATCTGCACAAAATTATCTTATCTAGATATTCATCAACATTTTGTAAGTGAGATTCTATTTCTTCCGGTTTTAAAACCGCTTCTAACTCACTGTCAACAGACTTCAGAATATCGACTTTACAATTCAGCAGTTCTAAATTTTCTTCCAATTCATTTACATTAATTTTATCTTCGGACAGATCCGATTCTATCTTATTAAGAATTTTAGTAACTGCTGATCTAGATGTGCCGCGTTTCTTTTTCAATTTAGTTATAATTTCTTCACTCATTTTTGACTGATCAAAATGTTTCAAATATTCAATACTGAATCAATATATTTGATGAACACATTAGATTTTTCAATAATAGCAAAATATTACACCGTCCCGGCAGGGATGCCATATGATGTCAAAAAATTAAGAGTTCAATAAAGAAACGGTGATTACTCACCTTTTGCAGGCTTCTTCGACCGCTTCAGTAAACGAGTTCGATGATGGTGAATATATTTGCTAAAAATCCTACGGTCATCAAAATACGCTATAAAAACTTTATATCTGAAACATTTAATGAAGAAATTAAAGATACAAGCACATTTCTAAAGCAGATACAGAAAGCTACTACGCACACACACTACAGTTCACGCGGCTACATCGAAATCAAAACTTCGAGTTCCTCTCAAGTTAAAGTCACAGTTAGAGGTAGGAGATTGTTCGCGATAGTATGGTACTTTCGAAGGATTATAAAAGAATGAGATATTTGTATAAGAATATATCATACTATATTCTCTTTCGTTGCTAGTTTTCAGGTTAGGTTTTACAGATATAGAAAAGCACGCAAGAGCTATCTGCCTAGTAGGAGAGATGCCTTTGTGGAGGACTTTCTAAGGGAAAGTGGCTCGTATTCACCTAACAGAAGAGGAAAACCCTGAAAACCAACCTTGCAGTTAACCCATTCGCCTGGAATCGCACTCCCAGTATATCAGCGGTTTAATCTTTCGGTTACTCATGGATCTGTTAGTTTTCATATTTTTTTGTCTGAGTACAGTATTTTTTATTTACTGTTAAATTAATATATTTTAAAGTGCATACCATGAAAAAATTTGAAAATTTGCTTCTCATAGTTCTACACGTTTTTTTGCTATCACATGAAATGCTTATTTTAAAATTAATTTTACTTAACAGAATGAAACCTGCATCAATCATTGTCAATTAAAACATAATACATTTTTGAAAACGTAAAAAAATAGCTCGCTATTTTTCGAAGAATGAGCTTTTGGGGAAATATATTTAAAGTTTCCTCAGTGACGGGAACAATCCCACGCTATGTAACGATTAGAACGCTTAACTATAATTTTTTTGAGGTAATTCAATGAACTTTTATCATGAGACGAGGATGCAATCAAATTGGGATGCCTTCAGCCGCAACAGTAGGTAACATACACAAACTGAAAATCAGTTTCTCCCTTGAAAATGATTTTCGGCATTCTTATGCAAGTTCGATTTTTATTTCAGCTACTGATTCATTTATTAAAGCAAGGTATTATATAAATCTTCGGAATCTTTATGAAAAACGGGGACTTTGGATAAGTATCTGCACTTTTAGATAAATCGTTATAAAGTTGCCGCAGCTTTATGAAAAACGGTGGATTGGCATCAGAACAGATTTTCAGGTTGTGCTTCTAGGAAGAGTATTTTATAGTATTTGTAAGGTTTTAGTTAAACTAACCAAGTTTTATTTTAATTTAAATCTTTCTATCTCTTCTCTGTTTCAACTTCCCGTCAGAAGAAGCGCGCGTTTTCAGCTTATGCTAATTTTGAAGTACAGCCAAGTACTATTTAAACCAGAGGTAGAAACCTCTTTTAGTGTGAGAGAGCTTTAGTCTCAGATCACGGTCAGTCTGGTCGACGTGATTGTATATTGAAATAAATTGAAGTGCGCTAGTATTAGTATATCTTGCTACGCACCCTTTCAGTTAGAGGCCAAACTCCGCGATTTGCTCTGCGAAGCAAAGTTTAATTACATTTCTATTTTAGGTTTAGTATTAAATTGATTTGATTTGTTAAGTTAGGCCCAAGTGTGGTCTTTTACTTTCTGTATCTCTCCCGAGTTGGGAAGTGTATAAATAATAGTGATTTAATAAAAGAGGATTTTAAATCCCTTTCACGTGCAGTTATTCTCCAGCACAATACTACACCAGAACATAGCGTATTTTCCGCTCCCTGTTCCAGCTCAGGACTTGAGACCAAGGACCCTTGTAAGTACTTCACCATGTTCTCAAAAACTATGCACAGAATATTCAGTCCTGATATATTTTAATAAATTAAGCTTTATTTTTATCGAAATAGGTCTTCACGGGCAAAATTTTAATGGTAATAATACGGGAAATAAAACAAATAGGTAAATAAACTTTAAAATATTTTTCATAAGTTGATGCTAATTAGTAATGTCACAAAAATTGTAATTTTCAGTGTCTTTTCCGATACTTTATTTTTCAAGTCTGTTCAATTATTCTATATAAAATATTGGGCAAAGGAAATCTGAGGTAGCTTATATTACTAAAAGATTATTGTGCATTGGCTATATGAAAGATAAAAAATTCTTAATTAATTTTTTAAATGTTAATTATATTTTGTTTAACGAGTTAAATGATCGCTCAAATTAATAAAAACTAGCTTTTAAATCGCATTCAAGATTCAACGAAAATATTATTAAAATATATACAGTATTCTCTTGATTATGCACATGTGCATTATCCGGTTTGCGGATTTTACCCATGCGTATCCACGCCCGCACACTCAACGCTATGCGCGAGAGTATGTAAAAAGCAAACATACTTAAAGTCGATCATTAAAAAAGATTGTTTCATGCACAGAAATCGGAGATTTATCTAATTGTGGAGAAGTCGATGCAATAACTGAAGTTGTTTGCGGAAAAGTTGAAAATGTAAAAATTCTAGACACCTGGGAAAATTTCCTGACAATTTTGCAAATGATTTTTCTCATTTATACTTACAAAAAGTATCATATACGAAACATAATATCATACATTTTTTATTCCCTCCTTTTTTTTCATCCATTAAAATCAATCCAATTTTGCTAATGTTACCAGCTGCGCTACGAGAGACCTTGGTTGCATTTTTACACGTTATAAGCTATAAAAGTATACATCTTTTCTTGGGGAAGGGAACTACGAAAAACTCTCATATAGACAACTCATTCGCCGGGAAATGAACTATAGTTGATCTAGCTGTTTATAGCAATATTAGAGCAGGCCGCTGTTGGATCTGAATAATAGTTTGAATCTTCGGTACCGCAGTAGGTTCCCTTAACCATTATACCGTCTGAGCGGCGGTTGTGTTATTGGTATTGCAGCCTTTTACAAGGCGGTGACGTTATTGAAATTGGACCATCATTAAAATATGTCTGTGATGTGGCTCAACCATGGTGTTAGTATGGCTTCAGAATCCTTCACGTTTACTAAAAATTTCGCTGCTAACCGAGTGATAAAGATCCAAGAACTAAACGCAGACTTGCCAATGGAATTTTGTGCTGTCAGAGGAAATTCCTTATTTCCCGAGATAGAATTTTGAAAAGCTGATGATGATAATGCTGATCTCAGGTGGAAGGGACCTCCATTCTTGACGGAAAGTATGTAGAGACATTAGGTATTTTTGAAAGGCAGGAGAGATGGAAAAATGAGCAATGCCCTCGACGGGACTCGAACCTCTCGAATACGTGCGGAGCCGTGCTGACCAGTACAACACAAAAGCATGTGAAGAAGGGGGGAGAAATAACTAGTACTCCCCCTTTTAAAAGGCGACTGGGGATTAAGGGACCAAATTTCCAAATCCGGGTGGTGGAGAATCATCATCCACCACCTTTTTTAGTTCGGGCGCCATTGTAGAGACATTAGGTATTTTTTGAAAGCAGGAGATGTTAGAAATGAGCAATGTCCTCGCCTTGACTCGAACTACGGACGTCTCAAATATGCTTCGAGCGTGCTGACCACTACACCAAGAAGACATGCCAAGAAGGTGGGAGAAAAACCTTATAAGTATCATACCTAACAAGATCACTGACTTTGAACAATTAGAAAAAGTGGACAAGTTTTCCAGTGGAAATGAGAAAAAGAATTAATATCGTTAGTTTATGCTCTTCGTCTTCAAAATTTATTGATGATGTCCTAAATCTCTGTAACAGTTAGTCAAAATTATTACGTATTATTAGCTATATTTTCAGGTTCCTTTGGTACTCTAGGGGTAAGAAAAGAACGGGCTGGTTAAGTTCAAAAGAGTGAAATGAGCAGTATCCTTCTTAGTAAGAGAGGTACAAAAATGTAATTTTTATTTAAATTATAACTCTTTCGCACAAGTAAATCCTTCAATAATAAAAGTCATTTGCTTTCTTTGCACCTTTTTTTGGATGCAGATAATGTAATGAGAGCTTCATGTGGTCAGGAAGTGGAAGTGGAAGTTTCTTCAAGTCCATCATGCCATCCTATTTTTGTTACATCGGGGTTAGCGTTTCCGTGGCTTTATCTTGATCAGTCTGTCAGGTCCTAAGAACTTGGATCTCGGCTTGAGAGCTCCTCCTAACTGGAGTCTTTGTATGGCTACTAAGTCGTTGACTTTGTAGAGTGGAGCAGTTTTACGACGTCGATTGTATTGTCTTCGGTTCTCCTCTTGCACTTTGAAAATATTCGCTTTGGTCTCTTCACGAATAGTCTATTTCCTTTGGATTGTGGAGTTTAGGAATTTTTTTGTCAGACGTCGATAATATGTATATTTTATGTGAGACATTAGATAATAAATCAAAATGACTGTTAGTTCTTTTATGTAATGGAAGCAATTCATTAGCTTCAAGAAGCCTCCTTTTAAGTGAAAGCGGAAATTGTATTTATTCGTTCCTTTCTTGCTACCTTGCTACTTCTTTTTTCAAAAGGTGGAGCTGGACTTTCGAGTTTTTGAGCTTTTTAAGCTCCACTGCTTTTTATCTGATCACAATCACATTGTTGCGATACTGATTGTTCCAACGAGAACCATGAAGTCTCGATGAAACTTCCGGAATTTCTCGTTTCTTTGGCATTTCACTAGCTCCTTTTCTCGTTTCACTCCTTATTGGAGAAACGGAAGTCCTATGTCAATCACTTTCAAAATCATTTCCAGTGTTAGGAAATGGATTTTATTTTTTTTCTTCCTGACTTACTTTTAGAAGTTGAGAATAAATATTTGTGTTAAAATTAAAGAAACAGGTAGTTTATTTACTGCTGCAACGATGATATCTAACCTTGGTGAATTGTGATTCAGAGATAACCCTACTCTAGAAATATTTGCCTCTTTTTTTTTCTGATTAAAACAAAAGCTAAGTATTATTTTACCCTCTAGCAGTGTTTTTATTCCAATTAGTGACGAATTTATAACTGGTACTTGAGTGCCTGAATCGATAAATGCTTTTTTTTTCTTTCCATTTATTTGATTCGTTTGTTTTGTAAACCATTTTAATCAATCCCTAGCGAATTGAAAATTTTCGCCCCTTCTCCTACAAACATAACATGAACTCTCTGGCGCCGACGGAATCACATCCGGCCTGATTTGATGTGTATTTCGACGGAAGGAATCATTCTTAATAGTTTGGTTTTGAACACCTGGTACTTTCGATTAGTTAGACTCAAATTTAGGGTTATGTATTTCAGACAGTGATTTTTCTCGGGATGAGAAATATAAATCACATTCTCCCCCTAACGGGGTTGGATTAAATCCTGTTTTTACCTCACGAACACCTATGTATTCCTTCATTTTAAAATCCAAAGTTTCATACAATTTATCTGCAGCAATTAAATCACATAACTTTTTTAAGTCCTTTTGCGTTTTCCTAACCCTGACAATAGTAAACTTTGGGGTCAATTCTGATGCAAACTGAATATGCAATTCGTTTACAGCGTGTTGAGCATGTTTAAAGGTGTTCAGAATCTCTCTTGGTGTCTGTTGAAATTCAACGAAAAACAACTGTTTTAGTTTTTCGTAATCCGACAACTCTTCCTCAGTTGCGTACGCTAAAACATTATTATCTTTAACCACTAGCGAATTAGTATCGCGGCTTGTAAGCCTTTCGGAACTTCTTTGGTGGCAAACGTTTTTTCCACTGAAATGAAAAACAAAGACACTTCGCAACTTCTTTGGTGGCAAACGCTTTTTTCAATGAAATGAAAAACAAATACAATGCCTCTAGCCGCTCGAGAACACAGATTGTAAGCGTATTAATACTTTTTATTAAATTTTCTACACTAGCCTGCGCGTTTCTTTTATCACCACGTAATGATTGTGTTTGAAATTTTCTAGTTTAATTTGCTTTTCAGTTTGGGTTAACTTAAGGTGTTCGATCTCTAACACATAGCATTCATTACTTGTTTTAGGCGTCCGATCCTCGGCGATCGATTTGACCATGCAACGAAGAAATTCAATGTTTGTTTTGAAGACATCTGAATTTTCAATAATTTTTTTTTAATATCAGGTTTGGTAGCGTTTTCTGGCACATTCTCTCTAGTTTTTCAGCGATTAATTTTAAATCACTCTTGTTTGAGATTTTTAAGAAACTCATTTTAAAAATAAACAGAAGTAGCACTATCTTGAAAGAAAGATGTAATGTCATAAAACAGAAATCGCACCCACTGGTTCCAATTATCATGTTTTATTTCATCCAGATCTATATCTATCCAGCTCTGATCCTCTACAAGCGATCAGTAAACATCTTGTTTTTTTTTTTTTTTTTAAATACCGTTAGCCACTTTCAGAAATGTCAACTTAAACACAATAAACTCAAACACAATTTTATCTTTAGAATTCCGTCACGCGATTTAATCTTTTATAGTGTTGGAGAATTTAAATACACAGCTAGTTTTTAATTCCTTTTCGGCTCGATTCCCACATTTATTAGAAAAATAACCTCCAAAATTATTCTGAAGGTTTGCGAGCTTTTCAAGAGCGTTATGGAGACAAAAATATTTTTATCGAAGCGTACGTTAAGGAAATTTAGGAATTAATTACAGCAAATGTTCAAGCTAAGGAAAACACAGATTTTCATTATGTGACTTGTTTAGAAAGGTAGAAGCACATTTAAGGTCTTTAGTACCCATGGGGCTTGATGTAGAAAGTAATTCAGCCTGTTTGTACGCCATGATAAAATTCTACTTACTCGATGACATTTTAAGAGTATGGCAGAGATATAATCTTAGAGGAAAGGAAGATTCCGATAGTGAAGCGAGTTTCTCGAAGTCAAGTTTAATGTTGTTAATGAACGTTTTGAAGAGGGAGGTCGCGGGTGAAGAAAGATTACAGTTAGCTAGAGCAGGCTTTGAAAGTATCATCCCAAAAGATAAAGTAAAAGAGAAAATGCTATTCGCTTCTAAAGAAATGTCATGTTTGTTCTGTGATAAGTCGCATGAAAGTAAGGACTGCGTAATCTCCAGCTCGTTCTCTCTGGAAGAAAAAATAAAGATAGTTAAGGGAAAGAACTGTGGTGAAATGTTTAGGCTTCGGCAGCCGAGCCAAAATGTGTAAAATGTTTTGTACTGTGTCATGTCTGCTGAAAACCTCACACAGAGCTTTTCTGTCCTGAAACAGGCAAAGCTAAAAGTGGGGATAAAAGCAAACTCCCAAAGAATATCCAGAACACACTCGCAAATCAGCAGTATTCAAAAGAAGTAGCCCTCATAACACTAGAAAAATTAATTAAGTGTAATAAGGATATTAAGAGAGTCCGGATGTTATTGGACAGTGAGTCCCAAATAGAAATTGCAATACCGGTATACCTGGATACCGAATACCGGTATTTTGAACCACTTGTACATTTTCATAATACCGATATTCACAAGTTTAAATGCAGTTTTTTCGGTATTTACTAGAAATTTTTTAAATTGTCTCCACTATATGTTCAGGAGTCGTCAGCATATCCAAATAGTAGATGTTTTTGTTTTTATGTCTCCGTAAAGGAAGAGATCAATTGGACTGTGAATACAAAGTTGCTTCGTACAGTTTAGAGAAGTGACACAATATGTGAATCATCCAAGGAGGCGGGACAAATTCCAAGGAGGCGGGTTACTCAATGAAAGGAAAATTGTAAGAACCCCGCCTAAACGTCATTACGCCAAGAGAAAATGATGTTATCTGAAAGTATGTCCAATCACAAGTACGGATTTTCCTCTATGGACACAGACTGCGGTACAGACTGTTTACATGCTAAAGCCATGTTGCGTTCCATTATAACATATGCTTGTCCTGTCTGGGGCTTTGCCAGTAATATCCATATTAATAAACTTCAAGTACTTCAAAACATAATATTAAGACAAATCACTAATAGCGGATGGTATGTCCGGAATGAAGATTTACACAGAGAACTGAAAATGAAAACAATTAAGACTTTCATGGCTAAAATAGCCAAAAAATTTTTTCAAAACATAGAAAAAGTTCAAAATAATAGCATACCACTAATGAACTACGATGTTAACGACCCAAGTAATAGAAGGAAACCTGGAGCATTGCTCAGGACTAGCAGATAAAAAAAAATGAATTTCACCCCAACATAAGTAGCTGAATTGAGTTTAATAATGATAATTTAATCACTTTAAAGATAATACCATACTTATATCTGCTACTAGCCTTAAACCCACTACATAAAAATTTTCTAAGTCCAAAAAATTGGAACGAACCAATCAATAGCCTTGGACTTCTCAACCCCCTCCCCCTATTCGGCTCAACCAATCCTCTAAAAGTATGGCTCTGAACCCCCGCCCCTCCCCTATACCTGCCAATAAAAATTCTGCCACACTTACTCTTCTCCTTCTCCTTAGCCACGCAGCACTCCAAGCAGAGATTATTCCATCGGAAGCATGCATATCAGAAGGACGTATCTTGTAAACCGGCTCTCCAAAGACTACGAAATTGAATTTTTCAACATGCTGACAAGCAGATCGATACTAATACAGAATGCCATGGACTAGGTTATCATGCCTTAAACACATTATGCTTATCTCTACAGCTCCATATGCCAATAGCTAACACAATAGATAAATACAACTTTACTTAAAAATAATTAAATTATGCTATGCTCAACTAAAGTTATGCACACCGTACCAATGTGATCTATGCAGGGTAGGGCTGCGCCCAGGGACCTGAGAAGTGACTGCGTCACCTAATCTGCCTGTGCGCCTATTACAGCCCAGAGCGATACTGCACACGCGCAGGATTCGTAGTCTGATATTCGTATCTGTGAAAATAAAGTTGTAGTTGTGAAGAAAGTACGCAATATTTGGAAAAATTTCGATATTTTTTAAATTGGTGAGTTTGTTATTCATATTGTATTTGCATAGCATACTTTAGGGTTAAAAATATTTTTCAGATTTATTATATACTCATAATTAACACATAATAATGAATAAGAATAACTTTAAAGAACATAAAAAATCTGTTGATAATACTTCGGTTTGGTTTCTTTATTTATATGATGAAAGAATACAATGGTGGCACAATGTAAAAAATGTTCAAGAGTTATTAAAGTGAATGGAGGAAGTACAAGCGTACTCCATACACATATAAAAACGAAATATGATACAAATTTATTAAAGAAGAAAGAATCTAATTGCAATGAAGATACAAATTTAAGCACAGTTTCTAAGCCCAAGCCATCAGGGATTTTAGATTATTTTGAAAGAAAAAGATAATTTGAATGAAATTATAAGTAAAATGACAGCATTAGATGGTTTGCTATTTCGTGTGTTTTGCCCTTCTACTGAATGAGAAAATCACTACCCGCCAGAGGTTTTAATAATCTAACAACATCGATTAACACTATAAGAAGAACTGTTATAAACTACAGATACGGTGTTCGCAAGTTTTTGAAACACGAGTTAGTACAATTAAAAGTAAATGCTGAAACATTTATTCTAACATTTGATGAATGGACAAGTGTAAGAAACACGCAGTATTTAAATATAAATATTCATTCAGAAAAAAAATTTGGAATGTAGGACTTACACATGTCTCGGGAAGTATGCCAGCCGAAAAATGTGTGGAAGTGCTTAAATCTAAATTAGGGAAACATGGATTACCCCTGAAAGAAGATATTGTATCCATAACGATTGATGGAGCAACGGTTATGAAAAAAGTTGGAAAGTTGATTGGTGCAAATCAACAATGTGCTATGCTCATGGAATTCAATTAGGAGTATTACATGTATTATAAAAAAAAAAAAAAAAAAAGAGAGAACCTAAATACTGTGGATACAGAAACTTCTTGATTCCGACTGAAAACTGATTCCGATTTTGAAGAGAGTGCGACTGAGCGTGACGCTCACAATGACGATAACGACAATGCAATTGTTGAAGAAGATATTGCTAATGAGGATGAAATATTAAGTCATTAAGGATTATTTCCAATTAATAAAGCT
>KK120760.1:72074-110587 GCA_000611955.2 Stegodyphus mimosarum | reverse complement strand
TCCCTACAAAAAAGGCCTTATTACAAAAATATATACTAACTGAAAATAAAACCGAACATATATTAATATTAGATTCTAAAACACATTGGAACAGTTTACTCTCAATGATGGAACGATTTTTGAAACTGAAAAATCCAATCCAAAAAGCAATAATCGATTTAAACCTGCAAATTAATTTTTCCGATAGTAAATTCGACTTAATAGCCAGAACCGTATCAGCTCTGCTTCCAATAAAACTGGCTATGGAGTCATTATATCGGAGAGATTCTAATTTATTAATAGCTAATGCAAGAATAACTTTCATGTTGCAATTACTGAAAGAACAGCACACATCACTATCTGAAAAATTATATATTACATTGAAAAATCTCAGAGAAGAAAGGGATACCGAAATTGAAAATGCTTTACGGTATTTACATAATTATAATGATTTTAAAAATGAAAGTGAAAAAGAAGAAAAGAGACTTAACCAAATCAAATTTGATCAAGTTTATAGTAAATTTTCTTAAAATGTTTTAATCACAAACCTATCCACATTCAGAAGAATTCGGGACAAAAGATGATGATGACGACAATATCGAAGATGATGATGACAATAATGTCGATATCGATAGTGAAAAGGAATTGTCTCTTGAACAAAAATTAGAATTAGCGATAACTAAAAAAATTTCAACCAACCAAAATACAATACAGAAATCATGTATATCCAAAACCATTCGAATAGAAATCGATTTATTTGAAGATGAGGGATTTAGAGGCAAATACTTAGCACATTGCTAACAGTACCACCAACTAGCGTAGATGCTGAATGAGCATTGGTAATTTTTGCACAAAATTATGTTCCAGGCTTGATGATGGTACAAGTGATGCATTATGTTTTTTAAGATCACATTTCGAAGGTTTTTAATAGTACCATAGACTGAATAGTGATATTTATACTTTTTTGTGATTTAAATACATAAGACGTTGCTTGTTTTTATACTTTTTTGTGATTCTTTGTATATTGTTATAATTTACAAGTTACAAATGATTTTTTGGGATATTTACTCTAAAACTGGCAAATAAAACAAAGAAACACCCGTGTTTTCTTTGTTTATCTAAAATTACTACCAGTATTAAAACCGGCCTTCTGATATTAAGTCATCAAGTTCATTAAGATCTAAAAAATACCGAATACCGGTATTGAACTTTTGGTCCGAAATTGCAATCTCTAGTCCCAAAGGAATTACATTTTGAAGATCACCGTGAAAGAACTTGGTCTTAAGGCTCTTGATACAGCAACTATTACCCACACAATATTTAGAAGTGCACAAACGGAAGCTAAAAATACTTTATAGTAAACATAGCATTAAGTGCACCGGGTAATGGTCACAAATCCGCATTCCACAGCCGCATTCCTTTACCAAGAAACGATATGTGGGAAATTCCTTGCATTCCAAAGGAGTCTGTTCTAGAAGAGCTTAAAAAAAGTACACTGATATCAGATATTGAGCCTGGGACTCCATAAATAGAAATTTTAACTGGCAATGACGCTTATGGCTAACCCCTAAGAGTCGAATCAAGTAGCTGAACAATTGTCTAAAGGCAGTTCAGACAAAACTTGGATGGACAATTTGTGGTGAGTTAGAGAATCCATCCCAAGGTTATCTGAGTATAGGTACAGCTACGTTGATTACTAATTTATCTCTGAGAGAAATGAATGTTCCAGATTTATGGCAGCTAGAAACAATAGGAATTAATGATCCTAATGAACCGTTGTCAAGGATGGAAGAAGAGCTAGCCCATGACATGTTCCTTAAAAGAACTTACTAGAAGTGAAGACGGGCGTTACCGTGTTGATCTCTCATGGACTTGTATTAACAAAAACATCCCCTAAAATAGAAATGAAGCAGAAAGAAGGTTGTTTAGCACTACCAGAACACCGAAGAAATTAAATATATTTGAAGATTATGATTTAGTCTTTAAAGAATAGGCCAAAAAAATGTCAAACAAGACGTCTCAAAAAAGGAATTACGAGTAGTAGGCCACTACTTTTGTCACCATCCAGTTATTAAGCCAGAGAATGAGTGAGTGAGTGACGGAGGACGTGGGCACCATCCCTCTTCCATATTGGTTAATTGGTATAGCGCCACATCCACCCTTATTTAAAGCAACCTTGGATGTTAATGAAGGGGGCCGCACAGGCGTCTCGTACCCAGAGCCTGGGGCATAACCGTGCCAGCCCACCGCCCCAAGCAGCCACTACGAGTTTATATAAACATACATAAGTAGGATACATGGCCATACAAAGGCATCAGTCGTAAACACTTGATGTTACAATAATTACTTGAAGTTGTTAAAAAGAGAACTTTACAACTTGTTAAACAACAATATAAACTTGAATGGTTTAAAGTTAATAGTAATATTTTACACATTACCAATACACAGTGAAGAGTTATACATGACAAATTACTAACTAATATATATTAAATATCTTAGGCTTGCATTATTAACCCAGTGCCTGCTTTGGATTAGATATTTACCTAGGAATTGAGAAGTTGATATATAATTATTTCATGACTTTGCATCTTATTGTATGGAATCATTACTCAATGCATTACTGTAGTACATAATATGATTACACATATGTAAAACATTCTCATTACTTTTAGGACATTATTAAACTAGTACATAAATTTAATGAGCAATTTTAAACTAAAACGTGGAAGATACTTAAAATTGACAGCATTACCCTGTGCGTAATATCTCTGTATTAAACTTGATTGGTACTTCCTTATACGTGATATTGTTAACATTTTACTGACGATAATAGAATATGCATTATAGAACATTAATGCACACATTATAGAATATTTTTTATGATATACATTATAGAATATTCGGTATACATTAACATATAGTAACGTATTATATAGGGTATACATTATTATTTAAGTTTTCCATAACTTAGTACACATTACGAAACATATTGCTGTATGTTTCGTACACTGTACTGTGGATTTGAAAATATACTCTTACTTAATTATAATTATTATACATATTAAGCCAGAGAGTGCCACTACCTCTATCAGGCAAGCTTTTGACGTCTCGTGCAAAGTTGAAAGGGCACCATCCCTAAATGACTGTCTCTTCAAAGGGCCTAACTTGATATAAGAAATTCCGGGTGTATTATTGAGATTTCGAGAAAAGACTATTGTTGTTGTGTCTCACATTAGAAAAGCTTTCATCCAAACTAAAGGAGAAGATTGCCGATTTTTGAGATTTTTATGGTGGGAGAAGCCAGATAAAATTAAAGTCTATCAGCATAAGAGGGGTTGTAGAATGGGTTTTCTCAAATCTAATCTTGGTGGTTCAGTGATTCATAAAGCTTTATACATTTTACATAATTTTTAATGAACTATATACAGAACGTATTCTTAGGCCGCGACAGCAAGCAAAACTTTTTATTTCTCTACATTAACATGGGCAACAGCGCCCTCTAGCGTTTTTCTACCTTCAAATTATTCAACACTCCCCACCTGAACTCGGTGGAGAGTTCATCTTTCAGTAATATATTCTGGTAACCCTGGTGATCGTGCGTTGCCTTGGTGATTTTTTTTTAGTTTTTGCTGTTCTTTCATTATTCAATAAATATGTTTTCATTAATACAGTCCACTTGAAATTTTTCTTTATTACATGGGTTACATTATGTAATGGTCCGTCGTCGCTACAGGACTTATGCATTTTGTGATCTCAGTTTATTTATGTGGTGTTATTCAGCAAAATTCGCTTGGCTCCGTTTCGCTGAATTAGATTCTACTGTGAGTCTTTTAACGTATGGTGTGTTCATGTTCTACTGTGATTCCTTTCACTTGTGGTGAGCTCATTTTCTACTGTTATTCTTTCACCTTCTGGTGAGTTCATGGTTTCTTTAATGCAATTCGTGCATTTAATTGATTTTTAGCTCATAATTTATTTAATACGATTTCTCATAATTCATTTAATGCAATTTCGTGTTCTTGATTGTATTCTTCTCGTATATTCATAATGAAGAGTTTAAAGACTTTATTTAACAAAAAAAAAAAAAACTTAAATTTTCTATCACCCGTTTAAAGAGCGAACCCTAGATCAAATGGTTAATCTTCCATAATCGGGATGAGTGCGAAACTTGCGATAGTTTTAATTTGGTGCAATTTTTATTTGGTTGTGGTTTCCGAATGTATGTTTTCCTGTGGCTAACCTAGAGCTTATTTCGGTGATTGTAATGCGTGCGAATTCAGTGTAGCCAGAAGATTTTTTTTTAAAATTTAAATTTGAAATACTGTGTTTGTTTGTAAAAGTTTTATTGTTTAATATTTGCAGGAGTTTAAGCTGTTGGTGGGAGAATGTTCGATTTCAGATGACGTGAAGTTTATAATTTATGAATGTTTTCATTTAATTTTATTTAGTTAATGTTTTTCGGGTCAGTTAATTATTATTATTACTTTTTTTTTACTTTCGATTCTTGCATGTGGCAGTCGAAAGATACGGAATGTTTAAAGTTTTGAACGAAAGTTGTTTAGTGTGTTGAATTTCACGACGATAGTAACTTGTATATTTTAGTGAGTTTATGATGTATCCGTTGTTAGTGAATTTGAATATATTTACTTGGTTGACAATTTTGGAGTCCGAGAAAAGTGTTACAGAATTTATTATATTATTATTAATTATACTGATTTTATCATGAATTATATAGATAGAACTATGTTTTTATTTGCAAAGCTGATGGACTTTGTTTTTCTTATCTAGTATTTTCTCATCTCTTTTTACTATTCTGTTTACATAAAATAACGGAGTTTCACCACTGCAAAACTTAAAGAGCTATTATTCTGTTTACGTTAAAAAATCACATCTTAGTGCTTTCATTGCCGCCAAAAAAATTCGCCAAAATTTGAAGGCCAAAATAGTTTGGCGTCAACTTACCTCTCTTATGGAAGATTAACCTTGGATTTTGCTAGTTTAAATGTTAGAAGAAATATATTTAATTCTATAATAGAAGAAATAAATTATATTTTCGCTAATATAATTGGGTTGTGTAGCAAAGATGAAGAAACTGACACGTACTGCGTGGAGAAAGAGTAACTGTTTGAAACGTATGAAATGTTAGCTAATTTAGGTACAGCAATTTCAAGATGTAAGGAAAGCAGAGTTGTTTCTGCGGTAGCAACACAAACAGTGCTGATGAAAGCATCTGATTCCATTGAAATTAAACTTCCTGTTTTGCCCTTACCTGCATTTTCTGGTGCTATTGATTTCCGAATAACATTTTCCTTTTTGTTTCACGCATCTGTAGGAAAAAAAATGAAAGATTCTCCGAGCCTCAAGTTACAGTATTTAAAAGGGGATGTTTTAAAGATAGTATAGTAGCTTTGTATCACTGAGAGTAATTTCAAAATTGCTTGGAATCTCCGGAACCGCTTCAGTATAACCCACCTTCAAAATTTAGCGCTAATGAGAGCACTGAGATGTAATTTTTGAGCGTAAACAGAATAGCAGTTTTTAAGTTTTGCAGTAGTGAAATGCCGTTATTTTTTGTAAACAGAACAATAAAATGAGATTATAAGGTATTTCTCCCGTCTTCATCGCATGATTTCGTGGTGTAATGGTCAGAACATTCGGTGCGTATTCGAGAGATTCGTGATTCGAGTCCCGGCGAGGGCACTGCAAAATTTCCACATCTTCTCCTTCAAAACAACCTAATGACTCTACAGTGGCGCCCGAACTAAAACAAAGCTGGTGGATGATGATTCTCTACCAGCAGGATTTGCCGCTTGGGCCCCTAATCCCTTAAAAGGGGAAATAAAAGGGGAATATCCTTTAAAAGGGGAAATGTGTAAGGTATTTCTCCCGCTTTCCTCGTATGCCTTCTTGGTGTTGTGCTCAGCACACTCGCCGCGTATTAGAGAGGTCCGTGGTTCGAGTCCCGGCGAGGGCATTGTTAATTTTTCACTTCTTCTGCTTCAAAATAACCTAATGACTCTGCAAAATTATAAAATAATAGATGAATAAAACAAAGCCCATTAGTTTTGCAAGTAAAAACATAGTCCTATCCATGCAATTGATAATAAAATAGTATAATGCACAATCCTTGTAAATAATTCGTGAGTAAATAAACATATACACTTATGAGATCAGAGCACTGCAAAGTGAGTTTTAAACGTAAACAGAATAGTAAATTTTTGTTTTCACCGGTGAAGAGCGATTATTATGTGTGAACAGAATAGTAAATGAAATTGATTAAATGATAAAACACAAAATGCTGTCTTTGCAAGTAAATCTTGAACACAGCCAAGTCTAAAGTCGGCTGTGATCTTGAATAAGTGACGTCCATAAATGTGTGAGACTAAGCTTGTGACGTCACAACATATTCTCTATAGATATAGAAATAAGTATAATAAATTGTTTATATTTCAAATTACCATGATACAGTAAGTGAATTCTACCAATTATTAAAATAGTAAACAACATCGCAGTCTCTCATACTTTTATTTCATACAGCTTCAGTGTTTAGCATTTATACAAAATAATAATATTATTATGGAATATTTTAATTTTTTAATTTTTACAAATTACCTTATTGCTACGTAACGACATAATCCCTTACATACCAGGAAGTAGACAAACTTCGTTATTTTCTAACAATTTTAAGCATTACATTAATAAAAAAAATATTTTCTGTTGCATATCAACGTCATACACAGCTTTCGTATCACTGTTTCTTAAGTTCCTAAATCACGTCATATTCTCTGTAGGCATAATATAATTATGCACAATTTATAAATTAAAAAATCTAATTTCTCACAATGAGAGAAAATAAGGTAAAACAAATTAATTACGGTTTTGGAACACACACACACACGCACGCACGCACACACACACACGCACACGCACACACACACACACACACACACACAATTAATGAACTTATGTTATCGAGTGCAATTATGATAGCAAACACTACATATTAAAATAATAAGTTACATACAGGGTCAAAATTTACAGTTTTGCTACTGTTCGTCGGACTATCGATATTTATCGTGAAAACATTACCTACATATCAAAACCAAACAATTAAAAATACAATTTAAATAACAAAAAAATGTCTAAAATATAATTTACAATTAAAAGAACAATAAAAAATTAAAATATACGAACAATATATTGAAAATTGCACATAAAATACGTTACATTACTGCTCTGCATCATACACACCTCGCTTTCCCACGTACACACACCTCGCTTTCCCACGTACACACACCTCGCTTTACCCATGTGCACAATGATCTGTATTCGCTCGAAAAACATCAAAGAATTATACCAACTCGGTATGCATGTACGCACTGATGTATTGTCACTTGAAAAAACATTAGAGAATTGCACAAACTTTGGCACTGCGCACTGTCTTGGCTTTTTCCATGTACACCTCGAGCTAGTTTCACTTAAAAAAAATCAGAGAATTGCAGAAACTCGGCATCGCGCCCTGCCTTAGCCTTGCCTATGTATACATCGATTTATTTTCTCTTAAAAAATCAAAGAATAGTGCAAACTCGGCATTGTGCACTGTCATGGCTTTCCCCATGTACACATCGATATATTTTCACTTCAAGAAATCAGAGAATTGCACCAACTCGGCATTGCGCACTACATTGGCTTTACCCATGCACACAGCGATCTATTGTCACTTAAAAAAAAACCAGAGAATTGTCCAAACTCGGCATTGCGCCCTGCCTTGGCTTTGCCCATGTACACATGGATCTATTTTCACTTTTAAAACGTCAGAGAATTGCACAAACCTTTCGGCATTGCTCACTACCTTGGCTTTGCACATGTACACAGCGATCTCTTTTCTCTTATAAAATCAGACAGTTGAGTAAGCTCTGCATTACTCATATACTCAGCAACCTGCTTTCACTTAAAAAAAGTAAAAAAATTGCAGAAACTCGCGCATAACTAACTCCACTGATTCGAGTTATGAAAAAAGTTTCCATAAAAATGACACAACAACGAAAATAAAGCTACCAGAATCAAGTAATTACCTAATATCGAAATTTCCATATTTGACATGCACCCTACACGCACTCTAACTGGTAAAAAAAAGTCCAGATTCCGATAATCATCCATGCTGCAGAAAGCACCGAATCAGATACACTCATCAGTGATCAAAGCGTTCTTTAAGCAAAAGAATTCTTTTTTGTATTTTGAACAATACGGTTATAATTTTTAAATCATCATTCAATATTTTCAATCGTTTGGTAAATCTTAATGATACATTTTTTAGAGCTAACTCGCTGCTTTAAGTGTTAACAATACCACACAACACACAAAAGTAAATCTATATATATAAAAAAGAAAGTCTGTGTGTTTGGCTGTCCTCTAATAACTCTCACTACTATAGCTATCATCATCAAACTTTCTGCAATTCTTTTCTGGGTCCTGGAAAAGGTCGACATTAACATTTTCTAAAAAAAAAAAAAAAAAAACTGACACATTTAAAAACTTAAAAACTTGGAAACACGGTAATTTTCACCCTCATTTTTCCGAATGGCAACAGTTTCGCAAGCTGGAGATAAAAATTTGCTCTATTTCGAAAGTTGTTGCCACTGCCAGCTTTCAAATTCTAGAGCAGGGGTCGGCAACCTTTCTTGGCCGCGGGCCAAAATCAACCAAAATGCGTGTATTAAAGAGACGTTTGGGTCAGAGATATTTTCGTATTAAAACAGCATTTGAGTAAGTAATGAGATATATTTTATTAAGAAAATAATTACAAACATAGTTGAATAAACTTTATTTATAAACTTTCTCTACGATATCAATGGCTCCCCTGATGTTGAACTTGTGACGTCAGCTTAGTCAAGTCTGGTTTATAGTTTAAGTCGTTTGGTCGTTTTAAGTCGAACACAAGCATCTGAATTTTCAATAGTTAACCTGCTCCTGTTTTTGCTTAAAATAAATTTCATTTGTGAAAATATTTGCTCACATTTATAAGTGGATCCGAATGTGGACAAAATGGCAAAGGCAATTTTGAAACCTCGTAGGAAGTGAACATAGGAAGTGATGAAAACCTCGTAGGAAGTGATGCTCAACATGTTGATATCATGAGAAAATGATTATCTTCTGCATTTTCCAAATCGTTCCGCAATTTCTTGAATTTATCCGTCCATAATGTTGAACTTTTAAAATCAATCATTTCTAAACTAAAATTGTCAATTCTTAGATATTCAAAATACTGAAAATTTATAATATTTTCTTCTATTTCATCGGGCTTTGTTATAAATGTAAACATTTCTCCATGTTTCTTAAGACTTTGAAACCGACTTTCATATTCACTTTTAATGACCGAAATCCAAGTTTCGAACATATTTAGATTGCGTTCATCGATATTTTCTTTTTCATGTTCCCTTTTTAACAAGGGAAAGAAATGAAATTTTTTAGTTTTTATGTCAGTTTCAAATAATATCAATTTTGAAGTAAAACTCTTCCATTCCTCACACATTTTCAAAATTGTGTGGTTATTTCCTTGGAGTCGTGCGTTGAAATCATTATAATGGTTCATTATGTTTGTTAAGAACAAAAGTCTTACAAACCATTGTTTATCATTGAGTTCGAGATCATTTTCACCGATTTCGTGAAGAAATATTTGTATATCATCAAAACACTCTACACATCTATTAAGAACTTTGCCCCAACTTAACCATCGTATTTCAGAATGTAATAACAAATCTCCATATTTCGATTCAATTTCCTCCAAAAAAGCTTTAAAGCGCCTGTGTACTAATGCTGATCGCGCCATTATCATGTTTACGATCTTAACAACTTTTTCCATTACATCATTAAGTTGTTGTGTAGATGCCCTTGCAAATAAATTTTCTTCATGTATGATTCAATGAAACGATAAAAGTGAACGGCCAAGTTCATTTTCCATTAGTTTTAAAAATCCAACAGTTTTTTCTCTCATACTTGGAGCACCATCAGTTGTTATGGAAAACAATTTACTTTTTAAATCCAATACTTGCCCATTTTTGAAATTTGTAAACTCTTGTACTTGATGAAAAATATCAGTGTCTTTGGCGGTGTCATTCATTGAAGCAAGAACACGTAGTTTTTCATTGATATTCGAGCTATTTATTGATGCAAATGTAATAATTATTGCAAGCCTACCAATACTATTTATGTCGGTACTTTCGTCAACTGCAATGCTAATTATGTCACAAGATAACAAATCATTTTTAATCTGTTCATCAATATTCTTGGCCGCATCTTCAATGCGACGCTGGACTCTTCTAGCTGACAATGGCATTTCTTCGATTCTCTCAATTATTTGTTTTTTATTTGCGAAGTCATTAAATAAGTGTTCAGAACAATTTATGAATGCGTTTTTCAAAAACTCGCCGTCTGTAAATGGTTTTCCGTTGGTACCAATGCTAAAAGCTGCAACAAAGCTGGCAGACGTAGCGTGATTGTTGCTGGTAACAAAACTCTTTAAGAATTTATTTTGTTTTCCAAAATTTAATACACGTTTAGCAATGTATTCAGATTTATCTTCATTTGCCATTTCACTCACATCTTTATGTTTTGAAGAAAAGTGTCGCTCAATAATTTAAGTCCTGGCGGTAATTATATCTGTACATAAAGTACATATCAATTTGTCACCATTTTCGATACACCCATACTTTTCTGTCCACACATCTTGAAATAATCTCTTTTTTGCTTTTTGTTTGTTCATAGTAATTTTTTTAAATAATAATATTTATTTCACTAGGTCACTAGGTCAATATTATTGTGCTACTGTACTACACGTGCTATAACTATAACTGCCATACAACTGTACAATTAGTTCAGACAATGTCGCTGCATTCCGCATACTATCGGCCGATTCCATATCCAGTCAGGCGGGGGTGGGGCTTTATTTGATATTTTTATATGTTATACTGGATTCAAATTTAGTACGTTCATAACTTTGAGACAAAAATTTCTTGGAAAAAAGAAAAAAATTTTTGTGTATCTTATACTTTATTTTCGGAACTAAATTGGGTCACTTGAAATAACCAAATGGGTCACTCGGTGACCCACGGGTCATAGGTTGCCGACCTCCGTCCTAGAGTTTGTTAATAAAAAAATTTTAAGTTTTACGGAGATCATCATTCTCTAAGTGGTGTTCGACCCGAAAGCCTTTATTACTACATGTTTATCATTCCCCTAAGGACCTGTAAAAGTTCTTTAAATTCCATAAAAATGGAAAAATCCTGTGTACTTATAATATATATTAAGTGGATTCAGTAGAAAATGATCAGGCGAGGCGCCATCTATCGGCCACGGAGGAAGTCTTTCTGGATAGCAATAATAGCAATATCGCCAGGCATATCTTTCGCAATGGCACATCTTTTACACATTATCGTAGATTTGACACAGTATCGTACAGTAAAAATAGAAAATAATGTATACAAGTCCCAGAAATTTTTGTGGTTTCGTCTGAGGCGAAAGTACCTATATCTTAATGCTCATAGGGAAGTAGACTGGAAAAGATAATAAAGATGAAACAAAATCTAGATTAATTAGTTGAAAATAATAAAGTATGTACAAGAACTACCATCTAACATTATGATGTATAGTGCTGGGCCGTTTATGCGGCTATTCGATTAGGTAGTCGTACTTCCCTATGTTTTTAATAACTTCGTGAGTGGAGGAATCACATTTTTCGTAGAATTTGATTGTAATCTTTAGTAATTCGGCATCTAATGTTAAAATCTTTAGAGAACTATGGATGACAGTGTTCCTAACAAACCACGGAGAGTTTCATGGGAATCTGAGAGTTTTACTCTGAAAACTTTGAAGCTTTGCTCTGTTTGAACGGGAAGCTGCCCACGCCGGGGCGGCATATAGAAATGTGTGTCGGATTGTCTGTAGATAGAGTATTCTTTTAGTGCTGATATTTAACTTGGAATATTTGCAAATTAAAGGGTAAATGCTTATTAAGGTATGTTGTGCTTTCATATAATTAACATGGAATTAACATGAAATGGAGTCAACTTCTGGTCGAGATAAACACCTAAATATTTTACTTGGTGGTCACGTGACACGATTTGTCCGTTCATCGTAATTTCTTCTAAGTCTTGAGGGATATTTCCTTTTTTAAAGTAAATCCCTTTTGATTTTTCAGGGTTAATTTTTAATTTTCCACCCTTTAAACCAGGGTGAAATTTAATCATTGGCATTCTGTAGTTTATTTCCTGCATGGTATGGATTGAGTGACATAAAAGTGCTGTGTCGTCGGCATAGCACGTAGTGAGAATATTTTCAATATTAGTAAGATCATTAATGTATAAATTATAGAGAAGCGGGGAAATTACCGACCCCTGCGGTAAACCCGCGTGAATTTTTCTTGTGGTGGAATAGTTATTTTGAATTTTAATTTGAAAAAGTTCTGTTCTTTAAAAAATCAGCGATTAGATGGATGTGGCAGGTGGGAAATTATAGTTCATCCGCTTGATGATAAGACCGTGATGCCAAACTTTATCAAAGGCTTTCTCTACGACTATAAAAATAGCAGCAACTGCTTCCTTTTTATTAAAATTTTCACCTATGAATTCCACGATTCGGGCGATCTGCTGTGTTGTTGAGAATCCCTGGCGAAATCCGAATTGATGGTCTTTGATGATGTTGGTAGTCGAGACTAAGTGGTGGGTCGAATAAATAAAAGTGGTGAGTCGAGACTCGATCAGCCTTTCGAAAGTTTTGCCATCCCAGGCAGAAGACTGATCGGTCTAAAGTTACTTGTGAGATTTCCAGCTTTGCCTGGCTTTTTAATGACAGTTAGAATGGCGTGTTTCTAATTTTTTGGGAATGTATTAAGTCTTAAACAAGCGTTAAAAAATTTGTGAAAAGGATGATGCCTTTCCTTGGGAGGTATTGTAGGGCCTTATTAGTGATATTGTCATATCCAGATGCGTTCTTTGGATTACGTTTCTTTATAATTTTCTGTATTTCTTTGGGAGAAGTCGGGTTGTTTATATTTTCAGGATCTTTGCAGAGGAAATCGGTCACGTGATTGATAATATTGATATCATTTGGGTGTGGGAAATTATTTTAAGTAAACTGCTGTTCATAGTTATCAGCAAAGAGGTTGACAATTTCCTTAGGATCGTAAATTTTAGCATTATTATCATCTAGAATGGGTCCAGTATTGGAGGGAGTGTTTCGGAGAGCTTTAGTAACTTTCCACACAGATTGGTCGGTGTGCGAAAGACTTTCAATGAAGTTATCCCAGCAAAAGTTTCTGTACTATTGGATACATTTTCTGAGGTTTCGATTGACAGTATTAAATTTTCTTTTGTCTTGGATGGAGTGGGAAAGTTGATAAATTTTCTTAATCTATTTTTCTCTGTAATTTTCTGTCTAATATTGTGTGGGAGCGTATAATTCGTCTGTTGTGGAATAAATTTGGCCTGGTTGATGGCTTCGTTGATTTTAGTGCTAAGATAGACTGCGGCATCGTGAATTTCGCTGCTATTAGTCATTTTAATGGTAGCAGATATGCTTTCTTCAAGGTGATAAGCATAGTTTTCCCAATTAACGAGACACTTTATAGGCGGTAGACCATGCTTTAAGCCATTTAAAGGGAAGCGTAGTGGTAGGTGATCTGAAGAAAGTTCATTATCCACTTGAAAAGGTGTTTGAGAAACATTGAAGGTAATTACGATGTCTAATACATTAGAAGTATTAGAGATTTGATGAAGATGCATTGGTTCATCTGGACCAAAAATGGTGATATCAGGGTTGTTGATGATGTAATTATTAAGGATAATTCCATCAGGGTTATTTCGCCTGGAGTTCCAGTTAACGCGTTTACAATTTAGGTCCCCAGCAATAATAGTTGGGTAGCCTAAGTTGAGAATATAGTCAAGATCTTGAGTGTTGAGGCTTATAAGCAGCAATGCTGATATATTCTTTATTATCATTTTTATCACTGTTCAAAATACATGCACTTGCTTCAAAGCTCATGAGGGGAAGAGGAAAAATGGTACTATTTAGACATTTTTTCGTGAGAATAGCTGTACCGCCACCACGGTTATGAAGACGGTCATATCTATAGATGTTGTAGTTGGGAATTTTAAATTTGTCTTTCGGTTTGAGGTTGGTTTCATGTAACGAAATTATATCACCGACTGTGCAGGTTGATGTAGTTTTTAATTTCAATTTTTTTTAATATCATTACTGTTATAAAACATAAAATTGGTATAATTAATATGTTGCATGGTATTTGGATTAGCAGTATGGGCGTAATTAATCATGTTCGTTCTGGATGAATGTCTTTAGTGCCGCCTTTGCAGTCTTGAGCCTGGAGTTGGGGTTAGATGCCTGCTTGTATTGCTGGTAAATTTGTAAAATTTCAGTAATGAACGCGGTGAACTCTTCAAAGGATTGTTCTTCTGTGTCTGTGTTTACTGGTTTTCGTTTATTTTTTAAGTTTTACAATGAAATAAAAATAGCATTGACAAATATGAAATACGAGGGTTGGAACTTTAATAGTGGCAACACAGCTGAAAACACGCTACGCAACAAAACCAAAGAATATCGCGTATACCACACGTGAACTAGATACCTACTTTACATCTCCGCAAAAAGACTCGTCCTGCCTACGTCATGCACATGCGGAGTGACGCGAAGAACGGATCCTTGTATTAGCTCGCGGTCTAAAGTAAGTGTTGTCAGGATGTTTTCAAAACAAGAACAACGATGTTGGATAAAAATTGAATGTGCCAGAGGTCGTACAACACGACAGTGTCATCAAGGGCTTCAAGAAGCTTGCGGGAAATCTGCATTGCTTTACAGAACCGTAGCAAGATGGGTGAAAGCATTCAATGAAGGACGCCAAAACGTGGCAGACATGCTGCGGCCAGGTCGTCCGAGTGTCAGACCTGCAAGCTGTTGCCGGCCACACTTTCTGCAAAACGCCCCTCTCATTTTGCATGACAATGCTCGGCCGCACGCAGCGCAAGCTGTGACTGATTTGTTCAAGCGATGGGGCTGGGAAGTGCTTTACCATCCACCATACTCCCCAAATCTAAGCCCTTGTGACTATGACTTAATTCCTAAGATGAAGGAACCACTTCGTGGCACTCGCTTCCAAACTGTTCCTAAGATTCTTGCGGCAGTAGACCGGTCCATGCAAACTATCAACAAATCAGGCGCTGCTACAGATATTCTGCAACTTCCACATCGTTGGAAACGGGTTGTATACAATGCTGGCGACTATATTGAAGGACTGTAAAACATGGTGACATGAATCACTTTTGTATTCCTTGTAAATAAATAGTTGCCACTATTAAAGTTCCAACCCTCGTACATTATTCCCGATTAAAAAAAATTCGTGAGAACCCATTTCAGCTATTCACATCTTCGTACAGCCGAAATATTAATTAAAAACTCTGACACCTCTAATGTTCGCACTCATTTTTCTGAGTGGCAACACTGTCACGCGTTGGAGATAAAAATGCTTTATTTCGAAAAGTGTTCCTACTGCTCGCTTTCAAATCGTAGAGTTTGTTAATCACAAATTTGTAAATTTTACAAAATCTATAAAGAAGAATGTCTGTTTGTGTGTTTGTTTGTTTGTTCGCATTATTGATTTTTGATCAATTATGATAATTTTTTTTGCCACGAATGTAGATAAATATTGGATAGAACTTGAGCTTTTACGACCATTTAATTAGAAAGACAAATATCATTAAAAGCTGTATGCCATTGTTGCTCAACTAATGAGACAAAATTAGCTTATTTTTCTGTCGAAATTTTTTAGGTGGGTTCCATATCGCATCAGACTGAAAAATGTATGATTATGAATCGTATGTTTTTGCATCGCTATTAGAGAAGAATTACACCGGTATCGTTCTCTCTGTTGTTAGATGCATTACTTTCAATGTAACTTGACTTTCATCGGATACTTTATAGCGGCATTATACCTCTACTTTATAATTTAAAAAAAAATCTGATGTGTCCACCACATGACTTCCTTGTGCGGAATATTAAATTATACGCGTTTTGCATTTCATTTAAACTTATTGGATTGAATTAAATCTACTTCTTCGAAGGCGCATAAACCACAATAGAATAACTGCACTCTTTAAAATTCACTGTATTTGTTTACCATAGCGATACTCTGGCGCTAGGTTCACTTAACAGCGTTACATCTCATTCATTTTATAACTCAGAATGGACAAAAATTATATCTTCTGAAGAATTATCTAATTGCTGCCACATGTCCTATTCAAATACTGTAATAAATGTAAAATGATGTATAAAAGAAATTAAAGAAACAAAAAAAGAAACAGTTTTTCACAAACGATTCAGTATTTCTCATTCAATTAATTCAGTTCTCACTTCGGGACAAGGCAAAAACACATAAAAACTCAAAATATCTGTATTAAAAATTACGAAGTAAATCTTAAACACTTATTGAGTCTAGAAGGTTAAATTCCAAGACAACATGATCACTACATCACATGCCTAAACATGTAAAAATCCAAAAGCAACACTCGACCAAGGATAAGCCAAGAATACTACACAACCATACTAAGTGATACAAATTTAGTTAAATAGAATACAATTACCAATAAAATGACTACTACTGAATTGTATACAAATCAAATTACAGACTTTCGAACATGGCAAATTACTTTTTATACACAAAACTATGTGCATCCCTAGGCCTTAGATGGTAAGGTGAATCGTGCGACAAATCCTGTATGTTGTCGGATGAAATTATGTCATCCCTCTGTAACGTGGGAAAATTAATTCTCTCAGGTACTCTCGTGAGCCTGTCCACGTGTATCGTCTGAATCTGAGCAGGATTTGAGATGGAAGCAATTTTATAGTTGACTTTAGTCACCTGCTCAATAACGCTGAAAGGTCCCTGATTCAACTTGGAGAGTTTTCTAGCCATACAAGGCTGAACTACAGGAGTGTATAAATACACCATATCTCCCACTTTTATCTCCTTATCATGCGAAACATTTTCACGTGAAATTTCTTGCTTATCTGCAGCCTCCGTTAAATTCTGATTTACTACTTTAAAAGCCTTTTGTAACCTCAAGATTAAATTGTCATCATAGGTTCTAAAAGTGGTTTGCAATAATAAATCAATAGGCAAACAAAGATCCCTGCCATATAAAATGAAAGCTGGGCACTCCTGAAGTGCACTATGACGACCAGTTCTGTGAGCCAATAAGGCAAAAGGCAGATGTCTATCCCAATCCTCCTGCGTTTGTGACACTAAGTGACTAAGTGAGTTAATTAAAGTGGCATTCAACCTCTCAACTACACCATCAGATTGTGGGTGATAACTCGTAGTAGTATGTTTAGTAACCCCCAATTTCTTATAAACTTCCATTATAGCTTGAGAAATAAATTTAGTACTCTTATCTGTAACAATGTGCTGAGGTACCCCATGAGTTGAAATAAACTGTTCTAATTTCTCAATAATGGATCTGGATGTGGTATCCTGCAAAGAATAAGCCTCAGGCCAACGTGAAAAATAGTCAGTTACGACCAAAATATATTTATTGCCTGCCAGGGTAACTGGAAGGGGACCCACTATATCCATCGCAATCCGCTTATGCCTACTGTCTATGATTTGTGAATAACTGTTCTTATCCTGAGAAGAAATCGTTAGATTTCCTAACTACAGAAGAGCTCGAGAAAACAGAAATCAAAATTCTAAAGGTGATTCGACGTTCTGAATTCCAGGAAACTTCGCATTTACTTATACCCCCTATCCTTTAAATCGAGTAGTAAGATCCTCTGCTTAAATCCATTTGTGAACAAAGAAAGTGCTTTGCGTGTCGGTGGTCGTTTAAGAAATGCTAATATTCCGGAAAATGAAAAACATCCAATTCTTCCTAAAAAGCATTTAATCAACGAACTGATCATTAAATATTTTCACCTAAAATATTTACATGCTGCACCTCAGCTAATGATGTGTGTTCTGAGGCAAAGCTTCTGGATGATATCTGCTCGATCTTCCATTCGAAAATTTCTGAACAAATGTGTTATCTGCCGCAGATATAGAGCCAAACTTGCCACACAAATCATGTCCGATTAACGTATCTCACGTGTTACGTATACTAAACCATTTTATAGTATTGGTGTGGACTCCACTTTTATTATCAAACACCGAACCGGACGTAGTTAAAGGTCTGCCAAATGCTACGCATGTATTTTTGTATGCTTTTCGACCCGTACTATTTATTTAGAAGTCGTCGAAGATCTTCCTTCTAATGCGTTTTTAGAATCCCTGAAACAATTCATTGCGAGAAGTAGACCTGTAGAGATTTTTAGTGGTTCAGGGACTAATATTAAAGTAGCTGATAGAGAGATCCAAAAGTGTTTTTCGAAATATGAACGAGATGGATCAGTTCGAGCTTGCTTCCGAAAATATAAAATGGATCTTCAGTCCTCCAGCAGTTCCTCATTTTGGCGGTTTGTGGGAATCGGCCGTCAAGTCGATAAAACATCACCTTCTTCGAAATGTAGGATCTGCAATGCTAAAATATCCAGAGTTCACTACACTTATCACTCAGATCGAGTCTTGCTTGAACCTCACGTCCATTAACAGCAATGTCTGAGAATCCTACAGATTTTGAAGTTCTCACACCGAACCACTTTCTGATTAGAGCTCCAATTTCTACTTTACCAGAGCAGAAGTCTTCGTAAGAGCCTATCTCCTATAGACAAAGATGGCAATTGTGTCAATCCGTCCTACAGTATTTCTGGAAGAGGTGGTCAAGAGAATACCTTTCCCAACTGCAACAACATCCTAAGTGGCAAAGACCAAAAAGAGACTTTCAAGTCGACGATCTTGTTTTACTCAAAGAAGAAAACGTTCCACCACTGTTGTGGCATATGGGAAGAGTCATTAGACTCCATCCTGGAAGAGATGATAAGATCCGTGTGATAACGCTTCGAACTGCACGCGGAGAACTCAAGAGACCTATCGTTAAGCTTTGTCCTTTATTGAACCATGAAACAAATTCTTAAGTACGATGCAAACTATTTAATTTATATAGACTCTTGAGTATGATTTTGATTACCAGCTTCAAAAAGTTTGCATTCTCTTAATTTGCATACATAATGTTTGCATTATGTAGGCGAATTTCTGTTGTGTTTAAAATTGTAATTAATTGAAACTGTGTTTCAGTGGTGGGCGGGATGTTTAGGGCCACATTATTATTCAATAAGTATGTTTTCATCAATACAGTCCACTTGAAATTTTACTTTATTACGTAAGTTCTACATTAATTAATACATGTGCTGAAATTTCTTTCACTGCACGGAACAGTACACTGGTGTCCAAAAGTTAAACATAATTGATAATTATGTGAATAAAGAAAGAACTGTAAATCAGAATGGCGGGAAACGTGATATGTGAGTGTAAAATGGTTATAAAATAAGGAAGCAAATCGAAAGAAAGATAATAATTAATTTTATTATCCAAAGTAGCAGTTTGAACGAAAACTGAGAATAGCAAGGGTTCACACTTTAAAGAAAAAATGAAAGAAAGCATTAAATAAATTACTGATGCTGCAGTTTAATTAGGCGTGTGGTCACCTCTGACAGCCAGGAACGCTGCACAGCGATTTACCATACTTGCTATGAGATAATGAATGAGTTGTGGGCTCAAACGGTTCCAAACTTCTTGGAGAGTTCTCTTAAGTTCTGTAACGGAGCTTGTGGGTGCGAAAGGGCTGCAATTTGTGTCCCGAGCATATTCCATACATGCTCGATAGGATTTAAATCAGCGGAGTTCGCAGGCCACGACATGCGCTGGATGTTTTCCGTTTCAAGGAAGTCATCAACCAGCACCGCTCGGTGACATGGCTCATTATCATCCATGAATATGAAGTCAGGACGGACAACACCTCGAAACAAGCGAACATAAGGCTCAAGAACTTCGTCTCTGTATCTTTGACCAGTCACAGACCCCGTGTCAAAGAAATGGAGGTCTGTGCGGCCGTCCATCATGATGCCTGCCTATACCATTACTCCCCTTGATGAAAAATGATGTCTTTCCGATATGTTTAGTTCAAAACGTGTTCCACATTCTTTCCATATCGTTACCCGACGAGAATCAGTACTCAGACTAAACCGAGATTCGTCACTGAACATCACATTGGCCCACTCTCCCACACTCCAATGTTGATGTTTCAAACTCCAGTTCAAACGAGCAGACGTGAGGGGAATGCAAACTGCTGGTCTTTTGGCATATAGGCCAGCAAGACTGAGTTTCCTGTAAACAGTTTGTCTCGAAATTCGTATTCCTGTGGCGACTGTGAGCGCCGAACCCAGTGCTCTAGCAGTACTGCCCTCTGACGTCGCGCACTTATTACCAGATATTGGTCTTGGCGAGGGGTTGTGACTCTTGGTCGACCTGATACTGGTCGTCGGGTAACATCTCCCGTTCTTTGAAACCTCTGCCATAGCCTTGAGATCACAAACTGGTTCACGTTCTGAATTCAAGACACTTCGGTTTGTGATCGTCCGGATTCCAGTATTCCAACGATTCTTCCTTTCGCAAACATCTCCAATCGGCGTCTTTGTGCCATCATTCAGCTTGTTCGATGGTTAACAACGTTCTTTCGCACAGCAGTTGCCCGAAACTTGTCTGAACTGCCTAAGCTGCGTGAATCGGTTTCTCTGCGTTCCGACATGCGCAGGTGTTTCGCGCAGGACGTAGTCGACTGAAAAGTTTTGCATAAACCTAATGTTGCTTCTTCACCCAAATAATATCCCCAAGAAATTTGGAATAATTTTACGAATATTTACTCCATGTTTTTCGCATTTTAGAGTTTTTGCTTAACTTTCGGACACCAGTGTAACTGGGAAATTAAAAATATTTTTAATGCAGCTTACAGATTTGGATATAATTTAGTTAAACTGTATTTATAAGTTATCTTTGAAAGATCGAAAATAGCATCTGTTTTAGAGCCCAGAATAACTGAAATAGTTTGTTTTCAAAGTAGATATTGCTGATGAAAAATTTGCTATATTTTTATGATTTAGATATTGGAATGCTAAATTATAAACTACATTTTTAAAATTACCTTATTTTCTACCAATTAAAAACTGAAAATTGGAAGATACGTTGATTAATTGTTTTTCATCTCCATTTCAGATATAAGATTAAAATATCCATTCACATCTTTCGTGTTTGTTATAAAAAACATATTTTTCTGAAAAGTTGTTTTTTTCATCAATTGATCTTTGAAAACTTAATTTATCAACAAATAATTCTTTTTCGTTTCTTTTCAGAATAATCATTAATTGAATAATTAATTGAAACTGTGTTTCAATGGCGGGTGGGATGTTCAGGTCCACATTTAAAAAAATTAGATGGCAACCACAGGCAGATACAAATTGACTTGCTATATGGCGAGAGCAAAAAAAGATCGTCTGTTGCCTTGGTGATCGTACTGCTGATTTTCTTTTAGGTTTTGCTGTTTTTTCATCCAAACTAATATTATAAATGTGTTGTGTAGATTTCTAAAGTATTATTTTACAGTGCTTATTAATTTTATTATTTTATAGTGAATAGTGAAATTTTAATGTTCATGTTTGAGATTTAATTTTTAAATTATACTGTTGTTTAAATTTCTTTCATTTGATTTGGGTAAAGTTCTTTAAGTTAGCAGGAAAGCTTGTACAGCAATAGTCAGTTTTTGCGTTCTCACGGGAGGAGAATTTTAGGGTCAAGGGGTCAGCGGCCAGTTGCATTTTTTGTCCCCTTATCTTGCGGGGGCGAACATGTGTTTTTTTCGTTCAATAGCGAACAGCTCTGGCGGCGTCGATTCTTGATAGAATTATGAGGGAAAGTATTCGGGGTGTCGCATTCGTTAACCGATTTACGTTGTAAACATTCCCTTGGTTTTGAGCTTGAAAAATAGGGGCTTGCCACTGTAAAAAGATAGGACTGATTTTCTTAGAATTTTGTTGGGTATTTATTGGTCTGTTTCTAGTGGTTAGAGAGGGTTACTGTTTTGTGTAACATTGGTGAATTTTAATTTTATGGATTTTTTTAACCAATAGTAATTATAGAGGCAGTCCACATTTTGAGCCTTTCGAAGTTTTAAATTTAGTCGCTGCCATGGCGAGGCGAGATATTTTAAGATTTTGTCAGATTTTCGAGTCTTTTTTAAGGAGAGAGAGAGAGCCCGGCGCCCCCCCTTCTCGGGGCCGTCCGTGGTGCGGCTGTGTTTACAAGGAAATTTTCCGTGCGGGAATTGGAGCGAGAAGATGCGGCTTCCCATCCTGCCGTCTTCGGCGAATTTCAGTTAAGATCTACGCTACGCTACAATTCTCAAACGTTTGGATCTGTTTGCGTTGCTGGTAGATTTTTTCCCTGCAGAAAATATGGACATTCATGTTATAGGATTTCCGTTTATAGAGAATCGGTGAGGCTGACGGCGTAACAATCGTTCGTACGAATATTGTTTCCGACGTGGACACGAAATGATCCGGCAGCTCCCGAGTTCCACAGACTGGTTGCGTCTTCCAGAATCGTTGTGGTTGTCTGAGTGATAATGATTTTCTACTAATTGACTGTGTGGGATGCTGGAAAAGGGGGTGAAGTATTAGAAGGAGTCGTCAGACTTGGTTGTTTTATTACTGCGAATGAACTAGCCAACCATGAGTGCCACTAAAGGTTAACAGACTATGGTTTCGAAGACTATCGTCCGAATATTGCTTCTGACGTGTTTACCAAATGATCCGGCGGCTCCCGAGCTCTAGAGACGGTGGGTGTTTTTTTTGGGCGGGTTATCGTGAGTGTTTATTTTTGTTTCTATCTCTCGTATGGCTTTATCTACTGGTTATTTAATTATTAATGTGAGAAAGTGATTAAAGGTGTAAATTGAGATGGGTAGTAATTTACATTAAATTGAGGGCAAGTAATTCTTTCTTAAAAAGAAAATTTTAACTGAATTGATGTGCATTCAATATTCCATCCAGTAGTTTAATTAATTTCAATTTGTCAGAAGATACATCCATCGTTCATTGTTACAAGTTTAATTAATTCTTATTGGAAAATTGAAATGTGAGTTGCGTAAAGTACATAACTAGTAAACGTTTGTTGTATAATATTGATAGTTGTATAGACTGTCTTATGAGAACGTTACGAGTAATGTTTTGGAAAATCTTTTTGTAGAGGCAGTCTGATCAACTATCCGTAATTAAAATTTTTGGAATATTAAATAAATGTATGTTATTGATTTACTATTGTATTTTTTTTTGTATGCTTTTATCTTGTGGTTTACTGTAGGTCACCCATGTGATCCTTTCGGAAAACATGGTTAAACTTCCATTCGAATCTGGGTAGTTTTTTGCGGGCGTAGGAGAATTTAATGAGTTTGGTAACTATACGATTAGATTTATTAATTTAACTTGAGCTGGTTTTGACTTCTTAGTGTGAGATTTATTTCTTCCTGGGGTTTTGAACTGTTCCGTGTTTTGTTTAAATGAAAAGTGTTTGTGGCTATTTCTAAGGTTGTATTGAAATTTATGTGTTTACAGGAAGCAGAGCTGATTAGTTAGTTTTTGTGAGAGATAGCATGTTGATGATTTTGTGTCGGTAATGCATTTTACATGATTAATAATCTTTTGATTTTAACAAAACACCAGGAAGAATATTTTCATTTCTTATTGAACTTAAGAGTTGAGAGTTGATATGATAAAACTTAATTCACTGTGTTGAGGATTTATGAAAATTTAAGCTTAAGGTATTAATTATTTTGTTTACAATCACCAGTCTCTTTTTTATGAATTTCAGTATATTTTTATGAGAATTTTAGTACTGTGTATTTTTAGTTTGTCACGGCACCAAGAGAAGTTGAGTTTGCAGTTAAATTTAAAAATTAATAGAATATCCACAAATTGTTTTGCTCTTCAAGAAATGCGAATGTAAGTTTGTTTGTTTGTTACGCTTTCATGCCTTAATTACTTAACCGATCATCATGAAATTTTGAAGAAATATTTTTGATACATTAGAAAAGGTTATAGGCTATAAAATGTAACTTATCTGTTGAAACATAAGCTATGTAATAGGTTTTATAGCTTAAAATGACTGTCGTTGTATAAACATTAAATATTGAAAGTTTCATAACGATAAGTTAAACGATGTAAAAGTTTGTCTGCGAGCGCAGGTGCGTGAGTCGTAACCGCAGGTATTCAACCGGGGGAAGTGACGTTACAGAAAAGGGCCGTTGTCTCCGTCATCTTGGATCACGTCATAACCTGAAGTGACGTAGACGGAATGACGTCATCAAAGTTTCGTTGTTATTCTGTGGCAAAAACCTACTTTCAAAGTTTTTACTTTTTGTGGCAACGAACTCTTGAACCACTTGTTTGGCATGCGATCATTTTTATTTTATTATTTTTGCTTTTTAATTGTTTTTAATTATTTACTCTTTTTAATTATTTAATACGCTATTATTTTTAATTGACTTACTCTCTTTAATTATTTTTTATTAAATTTAATATCATTTTCCCTGAATTTTAAAAATAACCCCACGAATGTGATTCGAACCCGCTATCTCTTCCATATCAGATCTCACCTTTAACCACAAGGCCAGCTTTCTTCTCTCCGAGCTTCTTATTTCACCTTCTCCACCCTCTTTGTCTATTTGACCTTGTACAGAGGAAACCACCATAATGTCACTAGGCTGAAAGAGTGCGCATGCGCGAACCTGTTTAGCTTTCTAATCCATTAAGTTATTATTTGCTGTTTTAAGTATAAGATTTTCCCACAGTTTAAGTTTTTTCTTTATTATGAGGATATTTTTCATATGCTTCCACAGTTTTATTTTCATAGAGGAAAAATTTATTTTACATTTCTTTTTACTTTTTACTTTTCCCTTCATTTTTTGCGAAAGTTTTTTTTTCGAAATTTATTCCTTTTCATATTTTTACTTAAAATTTTTTTTTCAACGTTGAACTTTTTTTTGGTTTTTTTTAGTAATATTTATTTAATTTTTTTTTATTTTTGCTTTTTTATTTTAAAGAAGTTGTTACTACATTTTTCGTTTTGTTTTAAAAAAGTAATTTTTATTTTCATTTTTTTTTTCACTTCACTGTTTACACAAATGCAATTTTTGTTTTTTTATTTTTTCCCACTTATGTATTTTACTTTGAAAAGTAAATTAATTTTTTTTCTTTTCACATTTTTTCTTTTTGATAAATGTAAATTTTTTGTATTCCTTAAAATTTTTTCTTGTTACATTTTTATTTTACCCTTAACTTCTTTCCCTTGTTTTAAATACTCATTGATGTTACATCTCCATTTCCCTCAGGAGGCCTTCACGGATGATATTTTCTGGAACTTAAACAGTATTCTTCTGTACAATTTAATTGAATATTACATTTCTTACTTTTTATACTACTAAATAAGAGATATTTAGAACTTTTCCTTCTAATAGCCTGTATTAATTAGTAATGACTGTACTAACTTTTTTAAACACTATAACAAACTTCGCGGATTTTCTTTTACACGTCATACTTTTTATTCAAAGATTTCAGCAAACTATGCCTACCAAATGTAAATTTTACACTTTCCATTTTCACATTTTCTCTTATATATAATTTTTATCCTGCTTTTAAAACATATTCGTGTTGCATTTCTGATTCCTTTTCCCTAAAAATAAATACAGACTTACACAAGTTTCTTTACTGTAGGACCTACTGACTTTGAACAAATAAGAAGTAATAAAATTTCATGTCATAAAGTTCCCTCAAGCCAATACAGGGGTCATTTCTAGCCAGTTTATTTCAAACATGTGTAAAAATACGGAATTTCTAACTATTCTGTACCCTAGTTTAGTTTCGAAAGTATTTCATTTTATTATGAGTTTAGGCTACAGACATTTACATGAATACACTCAGAAAACTCCTTTTTTATTCAGCAGAAGGATATTACTAAAATAGATTAACGCTTCGAAATTCTTTACAAAAATGTCTTGGATTTTATTATGCACATCCTACCTGAAACATATTAAACATTTTTTAAACCTTGATTTTTTTCATGTGAAAACATCACTTGGATTCTTAACATGATGCCATTACAACATGATGCTCAACTAGTTATACCTCAAAAAAGAAAAGCAGAAATCTTGAAAGAATATCATGATTCGCCAACGGCCGGTCACTATGGGGCTGAAGGGACATTTTATCGCATAGCAAAAAGATACTACTGGGTTGGAATGAGAAAAGATATAGCAGGCTATGTCAAAAGCTGTCTTGAATGCTGCCGTTATAAAGCCTGTAATCAAAAGACTTCTGGCTTACTTCAAACTCCTGTCTATGCTCAACGCTTTGAGACCTTGTCAATTCATCTTTTCGGTCCGCTTCCTGAAACACCATCGGGTGAAAAATAGATTTTTATTGTACAAGACTGTGCCACGAAATGGACAGACCTATTTGCTTTAAAGGAAGCAACGGCCAGAGAATGTGCCACTTTTCTTTTGGAAGAAGTTGCCCTTCGATTTGGGTTACCCCAAAAAATAGTAAGTGATAATGGTGCACAATTTACTAGTGCTGTTATGCAACAACTACGCTATATCTTGAACATTGATCAGAGTCTTACTCCTGTCTATCACCCACAGTCTAACCCAGTTGAAAGAAAGAATAGAGATCTGAAATCTTGTTTAGCAATACTTGTTGGTAAAGACCATCAGTCATGGAAGGATAAACTGCCATTAATAAGGTTTGCTTTGAATACAGCCAGGTGTGATTCAACTTGACGTTCTGCTGCATTTCTTCAATTTGCACGTGATTTACGAACCTTAGATGATGTAAAACACGATATAAAAGCCGTAATTCAGAATGACAATTTTATTTCCGAAATAAGTTCATATTTGAAACGTTTTGCAAGAAATGTACAACAAGTACGAGAAAGAGTCAAGATAACATCAAGATAAGCAGAAACGATATGCTGATAAAAAAACGAAAAGAAACTCCGAAATTTGCTCCTGGAGATAATGTTTGGGTTACTTTCTACCCAGTCAGCAAAGGTCCACTAAAGAAAACTGCTAAATTCATGCCTAAACGAGATGGTCCCTATGTAATAATTACTACAAGATCTCCAATTACTTATGATATTGCCGATCTTAACGAACCAGACAAAATTCTCGGCAAATATAATGTTTCAGCATTGAAACCGTATCAAGATCGAAGTAAGTTTCAGACTTGAGCTCGTGTAACTCCAGTGGTTCCTTTAAAGAAAAGAGGATGCCCAAAACGTGTTCTACCAACCGAATCTGTGTCTGTTTCAAAAGATGCTCTTGAAACTAAAGCTACTGCTCATCACACCCGAGCCCGTCCATCTTGTTCTCCACCCGCTGCACAACGTAGACAAAGGTCAGTTCCTGACTTCTTGCCGAGACGTCTACGAAGTCAGAGGGGGAGGATGTAACAGAATTATTTAACCGTAACCGAATTATATTGAACGCCACCGAGTGGCGAAGACGAACAGTCTAAGACAGTCGACCTCCAGCCGCGATGACGTTAGGTTATCGTGTAATAGATGTCTGTAATTCGAATGTTTAATGTTCCGTTATATGTTTAATATTTATGTATATTTCCTTGTACCCGTTCCTGTGTGCTCTGTTAATAAATACTTTTAAAGCTAGCTGGCGTTCGTGTTTATTGAGGACGGCTACAACCTTTAATGTTTCTTTTCCTGCATCCCAATTAAATTTTTATCATAAAATTTTCAGTTTTGACGGAAGTTATTATCGGATGACTGTGATGCTATCGTGTTTTCATAAACCGTTTTTGTGAAATTACCAGTGTTAATATTTTGAATAATTACCTTTTCGACAACCTTTTGAACACTTTGAATATTACCACTTTTTACATTACTGCCCCTGCATGCCATTGAATTTTCAAGTATTTTCCAATTTATCTTTTACATCGCCTTGTAAAGAATTGGGAACAAAATTTCTACAAATTAGTTATATTGTTTGATTTAATAATTTTGTTACACGTTTCGAAGATTTAACTTCAACAACATTACCACGCAGAATTAGAAATTTAGGAAACAAATGGAATTTTATCTTAGTATACTACAGTGATAGATTAATTTTCTCTGACACTGATGTATTCGCATGCAGATAATGCAGGCTTTTAACTCACCTCATACAGACTTTGAGTGTTTGCTCTAAGTCACCACGATCACTGACATGCATTGTCATAGATTTTTCTCGTGAAGTCTATTTTCTCTCTTAAAAGACCTAAAAGCAAAAAGATTAAAACGAGAATACCTCATCTTTATAAGAAACATCAACGCTTTGATTTAAATTACTAGGAATCATTGTTTTGTAAACATTTTTATCTTTGACTCAAACGTTTCTTCTTTATCATATTTGAAATGAACAATTAACCTTATGTAACTAATATGTTGCATTGATGAACTCGAGCTAACCAGAATTATATTTTAACTTACTGTACTACATATTAAATGAATATGAGAAGAAAGTCATGTTTTCCCCTAACTGTTCACTTTTCAAGACGAATTTTAATAACGCACACATGTGTTTATTAGATTTTTTTAAAAAAGCTTAAAGGCTGAAATGAGTGTTTCATTACCAGATTTGTACTTTCTGATTTCATTCTACTGAAATGAAACAATTCATAACTTATTACGAAGAAATATTTGTACATGTTATACTTTTTTGATTAATTTTCATACCACTTGATTATCTTTGAAAATTTGTTTCCTAGTCCAGTGCTATAATTTGTTTCCTAGTCCAATGCTAATACATTACTAATTTTCGCTTTTTCAATGCATTTCGTATATGACAAAAAACTCAGTTTAGAAACTTTTACTTACTTAACACCTTGTATTGCATTGCTGAACTGGAGCCATATTTTCATTTTTATTACACATCATGAGAATATTGTAAAAGAAGCATGTTTTTACCTTTTCTTAACACAATTTTAACCAATATTTTACTATTACAGAGATTTCTTTAGTGAAATCTTAAATGTTAAGCTGAACGCTTTATTACTAATTTGAAGATTCTGGATATATCCGACTGAAATGTTCATAATTGATTAGCAAAATAGTTTATATATGTACTTTGTTGCAATCTTGGTTAATTTTTAAATCGTTGTTCATCTATAACACTCGATTTCTAAGGAAGTATTGAAATGATTATTAAATTTCCGCTTTTTCAAAGAATTTCGTAGCCATGTATGTTCAGTGCAGAAAATTTTCCTAACTTACTAAATACTTTTAATAGAATTAATAGAATTTAATAGAATTACGACTAAAATAGAAAACATGCAGAATTTTCCTAAAGATTTATACGTTTGCTTCTTTACAAAAATGTACATGAATACCCACGTTTGATTACTTAATGTGTATTTTCCTATACCAGAAAGAAAATTTTTAAATGTTCTACAAAAAATTATGTATTTGTGATGTCGTTGCCTTTTCCCAAACGTTTTGAGAGTACGCTGTCGGTAGTCACATTTCGAAACTGTTTTCTCATTGCTAATGGTACATTTGCTATTGGAAACTACTATTTTATCTTCACTGTTGGTATATACCAATGAAATCTCGATACATTTTTGGTTTATTTTCAGCTTATGAGTTACTTAAATATTTAAAAATATGCTTGTAGATAGTTTATGTTGACATTTGTGATAGATTTCTTGGATGATTTTGAAAAGTGTATTTATTGACGCGAATGAAACTGGTGTTTACTTAAAAGTTTATTATTCACAGTATTAGCCAATTATGACAGAATGCCGGATTTGTTCTCATTTCAGCATACATATGAACTCCAATATTCCATATATTTCACGTAATTGTAAATTTTCCTATCAGTAATAAGAAGGCGATTGGAATAAATGCAGGATATGCAGACATAAGATAAAAATTTGGAAGTAAGCAATTCTTCAGATCTGAGAAATTCAGTAGAATGTGCAAATATTCTACCTCGTCAAAGATTATTTTTTGGAATCACATAGCATATAAAACGTAAATTTACTAAAAAGAGATATAATAATGATCAAGCACTGTGCAAAAATCTTAACGGTAAGTATACAAATCTAGTTACATCACAATTTTCCATAAAAAGTGGTTCCAGCGAAGGAAACATGCCGGCAGCCATGCCTGACCTATTTGTAACTTTTACGTGCAATCCTTCATGGAAAGAAATAACAAAAGAGCTTATGCTCGGACAAAGAGCCATTAATCAACATGACGTAGTTGCTTGAGTGTTTCTTTTAAAAGTTCAAAAGATCGTTAATGTAATAACAAAAGGAAAAGTATTTGAAAACGTTCAGTGCCACATGTACTCGATTGAAAGGCAGAAACGAGTTCTGCCACGTGTGCACATTCTTATTTGGTTAAAACAAAAGCTGCGATCCAACCAAATAGATTACATTATAAGAACCGAAGTCCCGGATCCAGAACTAGATAAGAATTTGCACGAGATCGTAATCAAAAACATGATTCATGGTCCCTGTGGAGCTCGCAATCCAGCATCACCTTGCATGAAAAATGGCAAATGTACGAAAAGTTCCCCCGGGAGTTACTAAAGGAAACCGTGCGCAATGATAAGGGTTACCCTTTAAACAGACGAAGAGCACTCGAAGATGGTGGTAGAAGAGTTACGATTCAAACTCGCAGTGGGGTAGTCAAGACTTTTGATAATGTAGCCGGGTTGTGCTATATTTACCCATTCTATGTAAATTATTTAATACTGACATTAATTGTTGAAACCTGCAACTCTGTTCGTGCGATTAAATATATCAGTAAAGGGAGCGACCAGGCGATCTTCAATCTGAGTAACGAAGGTATGTTCCAGCCTCTGAATGAAATACAAACCTATCAAGCAGGGCGATATGTCAATAGTTAATGAGGCAGCCTGGCGGCTCCATAGTTTTCCATTACATGAAAGATATCCGACTGTTACACATCTTGCCGTACATTTAGAAAATGGACAGCGTGTTTTTTTTTAATGAGAATAATTTTTAAGAAAGAATTTTATTTCCTCCTAAAACCACACTGAACGCTGTTTTCCAGCTTTGCCAGACAGATACTTTTGCGAAAGAATTATTGTATTTCGAAGGTCCTCTTTATTATACACGGAACAGCTAAAAAAAAAAAAAAGAATGGCAACGTCGCATTCAAGGTACGCGTGTTTTGCACATACCTTCTGCCTTAGGCTTCATCAGGGCCAAACTGTTCAGAAATGCTGAATATGTACACGCACTTACGAGCTTGAGAAGACATTTGTGAATTACTGCATAACTATGTGTAATATTTATCAGAATTACTAGCAGTAGTATTGATAGTACTGATCCTGAAATTAGTATTGTAATGCTCTCAATATGAGTGAACGGCACTATTGATATAACTTCGAACTATGTATGCCAAACTGTCAGAAACACCGACTATGTGCGCTTACGTGCTCGAGAAGACACTGTAAATTACCGTTTAACTTTATGTATTAGTATTGGTGGTACCGATCCTGAATTTAGTACTGTAACGTGTCTCAATATGTGTGAACAGCACTGTTCATAAGTTTCGAACTGTGTGTGCCATACTTTTGGAACACTGACTATGAGCATTTCATTACAAATTTGAGAGAACGTTTGTAAATGAGCACATAATAATGAATAATATTTTTCAGTATTATTATTGGTTTTACTGGTGATGCTATAATTATTATGTTAGTACGACATTACTAGTTTATTTTACTGAGTAGCATTGTGTGCGTAATATCAGGAGTACTAAGTGCACTATGGAGGAGTGTAACACAGCACATTTAGAATTGTAATATATTCGAATTGCATAATTAGTAATGTAATGTATTGTACTTGTATAATTGAGTATCGTAATACTTATAGTAATATATTGTTAACAGCATTATTGCTGACAGAGAAAATAGTGTACAATGGTAGTAGTGATGCGTGTAAATGGAAGTATAAGTGAAATTTGAGCTTTCCCTTTTATTACTATTACTACATCTTATAATATTATTAGAGCAATTAGGAATACTGTTTTTGACACTGTCACTAGCCTTACATTTATTGTGCTGAGTTGCATCGTGTCAGGAGTACTAAATGCACTATCAGGAGTACTATGGAGGCGTGTTGCACAATGTGTGCACTGCAAAATTGGTTTTGCAATGTATTGTAACTATATAATTAGTAATGAAATGTTTTGTTTAAATCATTATCGTAATATTTAGTGTAATGCATTATATGCAGCATTATTGCTGACAGTCAAATAGCGTACAATGTAAATAGCGACACGTATTAATGGAAAAATAAGTGAAAATTGTGTCTTACCTTTTATTAGCATTACTATTGTTTGGGTCTTAAAATATAATTAGAGCATTTTATTAGCACTATTATTTGTCAAAAAATAATAATGAGCTGCACTGCATGTGGACTTTCAGGAGTACTACGTGCACTGTCAGGGGTACTGTGGTCCAGTGTTGCATGATATGTGCACTGCATAATTATATTGTAATTGTATAATTGGTAATGTATGAATTGTACAAATCAGTATCGTAATATATAGTGCTCTGCTGCAAAATTAGTTTTCAAATGCATTGTAATCGCATAATTAGCAATGTAACTTATTGTAATAATCAGTACCATAATATACAGTATTATGCATTGGAAACAGCATATAGCAGAAAGTCAAAATAGTGTACAAAGTAAACAGCGTTGTGTGCAAATGAAAATACAAGTAGAAACCGTGTTTTACATTTTATTGGCATTACTATTGTTTGCATGACATAATATAACTAGAGCATTCAGGAGTACTATTAATACAGTAGTATTATTACCGGTGTCGGTATTGTACTGAGATGCACTGCATGCGCACTTTCAGGAGTACTATGTGCGCTTTCAGGATTACTATGGAGAAATGTTACACTATGTATGCACTGCATAACTAGTACAATAATGCAGTGTGATTGTATACTTAGTAATGTAACGCATTGTACAAATAAGTATCGTAATTTATAGTGTTAAATATTGTAAACAGTAATATAGCTGACAGTCAAAACAATGTACCATGTAAGTAGTGATGCGCGCAATGGAAATAATAAAAAATATGTTTTACCTACCATTAGTATCTGCATATTATAATATAATTAGAGCTATCAGGAATACTGTTATTTGTACCACTACTGGTTTTAACACTGTACTGAGCTGCACAGTGTGAGCACTCCCTGGAGTACTACTCACAGTGCTATTCTGGCATTAAAATTACACTGTGTTGCACTGTGTGCGTACTATACATTAACACTATATTGTCACACTGTATACCGTGATTGGCACTATTATTTGCTATATAGCAAGCCTCCAGCTTCAGTAATGTATATAACAATAGCATCTGAAACATGTAATTGTTCCTAGTTTATTACAATGTTCAGTATTGTATTGTTTGCACTTTGTATAATTTTTAGAATTATTAGGAATACTAGTATTAATAATATTATTGGCATTATAATGGTACTGTATAGCACTATATGTATAAAGAATATCAATATAAATGTGGCACTTCATACCACTATTGGACTTTTATTTCTGACCATCTATACCATTATCGGTTATGTCAAGTTATAACATGTTTATTCTTCATGTATACATATAATGTAAACCATTATTGGAGTTATTATTGGTGCTATTATTTTGCAGTATAATTAAGCATACTCAGAATAACAAAAATATACTCAACGTACTTTAACATCATCGTATTTTCAATTTCCAATTAATCAGTTTGTTATATTTTCAGTATTTATCGATAATCAGTACAGAATGTACTCTAGTATGTAAGTATCACAGCATTTATACATTTTTCTATCCCAGAGAAATTTTATTATTAATTTAGTATTATTTGAATGCATTTCAGTGTAAAAGTAGCATGTTACAAACGCCCATATATGTAACTTATATGTACTGGCCATGTAACTTATATTTTTCTTTGATATCAATAAATACTGGGGCACGGGCAGTTGGATGGCATCGAACCCCATCGGCTGCTCTGGACAATGGTGGACATGGTGCTGTATTGATTAACCATTATGGTAAAGGGACAGTGCCCATGTCCTCCGTCACTTGTCTGCGCATTTTATTGCATCATGTTCGAGGTTCAACTAGCTTTAAAGACCTTAAAATTATTAATAGTCTAGAATGTCGAACTTAGAGAGAAGCATGTGAAGATCAGGGTCTGTTAGAGAAAGATAACCATTGTATCGAAACTTTGTAAGAAGCTGTACAATGTCTATCACCAGATAAAATCAGGAAACTTTATGCAACCCTTATATCATCTTGCGGCTTTTTTAATCCTCAAACTTTATGGATAAGTATAAGAAGGACATGGTGGAAGCTATATTGTGACGACTGCAGTGAGTACATGCACATAAGACTTTTAGTGATCACATCTATAACGAAGCACTGATCATAATTGAAAACAAGGTTTTGACAATGGTGTGGAAGAAGTTTCAAGATTTTGGAATGCTTAGTCCACGACGATCAGACGAAAATTACTTTAATGATGAAATTGCTCGAGAATTAGACTAGTTTCATTGCATTGCAGCCGCAAGTAGCAGAAATGGTCCCTCAGTTACTCCCAGAGCAAAGTCGCGTGTTCTATCAGGTGTTACATAAAATAGAATCCGGGAATAGTGCACTTTTCTTTCTCGACGCCCCTGGAGGAACCGGGAAAACGTTTTTGCTAAATTTATTATTAATGTCCGTCAGAAAAGACTAGAAGATAGCGGTTGCTGTAGCGTTTTCTGGTATAGCTGCTACATTATTGAACAGCGGCCGTACTGCACATTCCGTTTTAAAATTGCCGTTGAATCTTACGCAGGAAGATTCGACCATCTGCAATTTCAGTAAAAATAGCTCTCGAAGTAGGATGCTACGAAAATGTAAGCTTTTAGTGGGGGATGAAAGTACGATGTCTCACAAAAAAGCTATAGAAGCGTTAAACGGAACTCTTCAGGATTTGCGAAACAGTACAGATATTATCGGAGGAATAGTAGTTTTATTGTTTGGTGATTTCCGACAAACTCTGCCGGTAATCCAGAGTGGTACACCTACACATGAAATCAAAGCTTGTCTCAAATCATCAAGTTTATGAGCGAAAGTTGAAAAATTCAGTCTTAAAACAAATATGAGAGTGCTTCTTCATAATGATGTAGATTCAGGGAATAACGCAGAAACACTATTGAAAATTGGCGATGGATGTTTAAAAACAGATGCTGAAGGTTGTATTTTACTTTCAGAGGAATTTTGTAATTTGGTAGAAAACGATGAGGAGCTTATTGCTAAAGTTTACTCGCACTTGCAAGAAAATTTGAATAGTGATCACTGGGTATGTGCAAGAGCAATTCTAGCGCCGACAAATGAGATCGTAGCAAAATCAACATTGACATTTTGAAAAAGATGCAGGGAGAAATAAAAGAGTATTTGTCAATAGATACAATCTTGGATACAGAACAAGGCACTTCATATCCTGCTGAGGTTTAAAATTCACTAGAGCTATCAGGTGTACCCTCACATATACTCCAATTGAAACTAAATGTACCGGGTATGCTTATGCGAAATATAGATGCACCTCGACTGTGTAATGGAACGAGGCTTCGGATCACACAATTAGGGCAGAATATAATCGGTGCCATTATTTTAACAGGTGTAGGAAAAGGGAAAAGTATTATCATACCTCGAATCCAATAATCCCCGCTGACCTACCATTTCACTTTAAAAGACTGCAGTTTCCAATCAAACTTAGTTTGCTGTTACTATTAACAAAGCTCAAGGGCAAACATTACAGGTAGCAGGGGTGCATTTCGAAAGTCATGCTTTTCCCGTGGTCAACTATATGTCGCCTGTTCGCGTGTATCCAAAGCCAGGAATTTATATGTATTAGCGTCGAATGGAAAAACATATAATATAGTATACAGAAGCATCCTAGAATAATACTCTTATTCGTGCTCTTCTGAAAAAGAATTAATATTTTTAACGTTTTGTTAATACTTTAAACTTTTTGAAATCTTGGTAATGAAAATTACTTATTTTTATTACAATAATTCTATTTGAGACAAGCAGCATCTAAAATTCTACAAGTAGTGGTCAGTGTCAATTCTGTATTCAAAATACCCAATACACTTTACGAATTTAATTGAATATCACATATTCTATAATGTAATCTAACATCTCATCGGCAGCATTCAGTTGCTTCAAAACAAATCGAAAATCAAGTTCTCGTGTTCAGACTGTTGTCATTCTGAGGCAGAAAAAGTTTCTATTCAAACTGAAACAACACCCTTTCAGTCAAACGCTCAACATAGGTCCTATAGGGTTTTGAGGAGGAGTAGGCGATTTGCAGTTTTCCTTCCAAGATGGTCCCAAGCGTGATCTTTAGAGTTTAAATTTGCAGATTTGACTGGCCAAGGTATCCAGGTAGTACCTTTATTTCTCCACTCCGAATTTTCAGTAACATATTTTTAGAATGATTTCCCCTCTCGTAGGAGACTTTAGACAAAAATTTAATATTTAGGGAAATTAGTTTTATCCCATGCTTCTGAGGTTGCATCTGCGTAGTATGGATATATAACTCACATAAATTATTAAGAGAACAATAGCATCCCCTTTAATGTAAAATAATTAATTTCCTCAATATTCCATTTATTAGAAACCTTTTGTTGCTTTGAACTTCAAGTGAATACATCATTAATATACACTTGTATAATTAATGTAATTCAATCATAATAATCATCCTCTTCTAAAAACGCTACACCTAATAACAGCAGTTTATTTAACGCTAAAAAAAAATTGAGCAAACAGTGTAGACGCGTACTGTCAATCCCAAATACCGCATAAAGGAAAAATGATCATCGAAATGAGTAACGAATCACGAAGGTGGATTTTTGTGTGCAGTACAATTTTCTTAAATGACGCTTGATTTTTATTTCCAGGGTTTGCAGGGCTGAACCAATTTTTATTTAAAAAATCCGTTAGGTTCAAATCAGAAGAAGCACACGAAGGCATCCTTTCCCACTAACAACCATACAGTACTTTGCTGTAATCAAACAGTGTAATCTAATAAAGCGTACAGCTGCGGAATCTACATGTAGAAATTCGTAAAACTTTCCCAAAAGAAAAACCTGAAAACTACTGTATTCTCACCGAAAATCGAAACTTGGATTTTCATGATGTGTGATGACATGTGATGGGTTTTCACAAGACAAGGTAGGGGAAGAATGTTGTAATTCTTTATATCTCTCCTACCGACGAAGCGGCTGGGAAACTTAGATGGCAAAAGTCAGCTGGTGACGAATTATGGTGGATGACTTCCGAACTACTGCAGTTTAGTCTTCTGAGTCCGAAAAGCCGAGACTATTCTTTTCGGAGTAAGAAATATGAAATATCAACTTCACTCTGGTAAGAAATCAAATCGGGATCTTCCAAATGCACAGTAAGAATCGATTTGACTCACTGTTAAGTAATGGACGTATATTTCTTTTTGTGTTAAAGAAAAACAAGGAAATGTTGAACCATATAATGAAAATAACACAAATAATGATTTTTAGTCAAAATGTTTAATTACAAAAAATGAGAATCTCATGCAGTCTGGTATAAAAATTTTAAAACAAACTCATATAAAAACATACATATAAATGAATTTTTACAATTTCAGATTAAGAAATGCTTTGTTATCACATACAGCTTAAATATTAAATATTTTTCAAACACTTTTTAGTATAAACAAATTTAATATAATTTCAATTCAGCTTCAAGCGTCTTAAAGAATCAATATTAAATTAATACAAATTATTATTACATTTTATTTAAATAAGGACAAAAATATGCTTTATGTAAAAATTTATCTTTAGTGTGGGAATGTTTATTAAGTCGAATTATGTTAGATGATTATTTAAAAATTATGAGCTATGATACTTAAAAACTGCAATATGTGATAGATTATATGATTACTTAACAATACCAGATGTAGATTAATTCAAAATAAAATAACACGGCACAATAAAGTCAATACACATAACGGCGAATCATTTAAAGCATTTTTATATCACAGAAAAGGAAAGCTATCATTTTGACATAAATGACAGTTAAAATATCAATATCTCTATCACAAATATATTAAATGCTTATATTAAAAAATATCTACCACAACACACAAACGAAAGATTTTTTTTTTTTTTACTGTAAAACCCAATGAATAATTTAACTTCACTATTTTCAAGATTTTAAAATAATTTATTCACCAGTCTCACGAAGTAACTTGCTGTATTTCAGAAGCCGTCAGTTTTGACTTAATTATTACCTATCGATTATAAAAGTTGTTGATAAATTATTTTTACATTTAATATAAAGAAAAGAACCAACTAAAAATGAAATTTCATATCAGTAGAATGACATAGTAAAACCTGTAATGAATATCATTTAAAACACTCTTT
>KK120760.1:61598-72053 GCA_000611955.2 Stegodyphus mimosarum | reverse complement strand
ATTAGAAGAGGCACGAGTAATTAACCTTCTGAATGAGTGCTCTTCGTACAATTTAGATCTACTAGAAGAAACAGCATGATTTAATTTATGATTGCTAAAAACCATGCTCAGTGTCATGGAAAAAGGAAACCCTCAGCCGAAAAGATGTTTTCATTCTCTTTTTAACAATTTCTAAACCACGATTTATGCTGTTGCTGATTTCAATAATTTCATTATATAAGGCGCTTGAGAAGTGCTTGAAAGCTTTTTAAATACTGATTTTAATAGTGGAGTTTCAGATATATAGTTTTTCAAAATAAGGTGACAGATTTTATAAAAACACTTTCAGTAGTAGAAAAGGAAGCTTTCGCAAATGCGAAAGCTAACATTTGTGACTTCTGTATAGGGGGAAAATAGTAATTCTCTAATAAATTAGCCGCAAAATGTTACAGACTTGAGGAAAATTTTCAGTTTGTGTGTCGGAGGAAGTTAAACAAAAACAGTTTTAGATTTGATTATCTTAGTAATAATCTTGCATCCATTCTGTAACCTTCATCAGATCATAATCTCAAACGGCAAAAAGGTTTTACCGAAGTGGTCAAATTTACGAGCAATTTTTTAACAAAGATTTTTCTATTTGAGTTCCTTTCCATGTAATATTCGCAAAGCCAGAGAAACAGACAGTTTCTTGAATCTTGCTACAAATTTAATAACAGTAGCTGTTTTACCTAACATGAAGTCACTAATCGGCAAGATAAGCACTTTTATTATATATATATATATGAATATTATAAGAACTGTATTACACAAAAGGCTATAAAACGTTCCAAATGTTATTTCCAATTTTAATAAAATCGTCTGAGATGTAAATACCACATGGCTGCCAACATGTGAATAGGATCTTTCTTTATTATAGAAATGCATTTGTGAATATGTGAAATTAATTTTTTGAACTTAAAACTGATGTTAAGTTAATCATTTAAAAAGCAATTTTATTTAGACGTCTTAACATTTTGCACAAATTATTATTTTATAGCATAAATGCTACACGTAAAATAGGTTCCTAACATGTGTAACAGGCCAACTGTGAAATTTATAGCTTCACTTCTAATGTTTATTATTAGCTGCATATTAAAACAAAATATAATAATTAATCTAATTGTTATTACAGAGCTTTATACATTTGTTGTTCTAAATCCTCTTCAAACGATGATACGTTTACATTTCGATATTTTTCTTTTTATACCATTTCACGTTAAAAAAAATGCAAAAACAAATGATATAGCTTCATTTAAAAAAGTTAATGATAACATTTTCTGTGGGGTACTGAAATATAAAGTTTTCGAATAGGGCAAAAAAATGAAGTTACAAGTTTTAAATTTCGTTGAAAAAGTGTGGAGTTTCAATCTCTAAAACGGAGCGAAAGGATGTAGGACAATAAATTTGCTCTCGAATATCTCTGTCAGTGTTGCACGCGTAGACATGGATCTTTGTGGATTTAACTTCATGAAGTACAATTAATAAATTACTCATAGAGATTTTTGCTTTACGGGAACAGTTAAAAAAATAGAATTCATGTTTATAGAATGAATACTAATACCCTAGTATTCAAACTATTTCTATAAAACTCTTCACCTTATTTTAAGAAATTCTGAAATTTGATATACATGATCAATATGCTTGTAGCAAACTTCTTCAAATACCTTGTTCAGAAAAGTAACATTTCATGCATCAGTGGCATCCACATGACTTGACAATCATATTTTTGTATTTCTTCAGAACAACATTCGAATTATCATCAAAATATATCACTCTAACAGGAGAAAGTTGCGATGGTGCGCAGCAAGGTTTCGGAGCTTTAGCGGGATTGATCAAATTGACTAGAGCTTGCAGTACGGCATGACTTGTTGCATTCATTTGGCTGTTCATGGGAAAGCGACAGCGACCTTCACAATAGAAAGCACCGTATCCATCAGGGGATATGACCCAGTCCTGCAAATATAAATAAACATATTGCGAAATCTTTAAGAACATTAACACAATCTGTGTATATTTTTTTTCTAGTACTAATGTCTCGATAGCATAATCTTGGCTGGTATTCTGCTAAAATGTTATTTAATTACAGATCTTCATTTCTGAGAAGTCAAATGAAAATCTTCTGTTCACTGGAGAGAAAATTTACTAGACAGGGACTCCTCCAGCGCCTCTGCTGATATTCATAGACAAAAATTGTTAAAATTTGTATTTCTAGCACCAAGAAGTTTCAAGTTCTAGCACCAAGAATATTGAAAAAAAATTTTCATATTTTATAAGTATTTTTACGACTGTATACATGTCGCTTTTTTAAAAAAAAATCTGACTTGGACACTTCATGATTCTACGGACAGATTGCACAGATTTTTTGTTCCACTTCTAAAACTTATTCCAACTTAATTAACCGATCCTTCAAGACAAATTGAAAATGATGTAAAAAATTGCAAATTTTAAAATTAAATATCGCTATCAGACTTTTATGGTACGAGAGCCAAATTTCTTATATTTTATTTTGTAACTAGCCGCTGCGCGGTCAGCCTTCGTCTGGCTTCCAAGTGTACCGAAAAAATGCCTAAAGAGAACACCAAACATTAAATTTGAAAACTGCACAGAATTTTACTCTGCAGAAAAATTTTATCGAAAAAGAAACAAACAACAACGGAAAAAAAATTCAGTTAAAAATGCATTACATATAAAAAGCATACAGTGAAATAAGCAATATCCCTTAATACAAATATTAATTATCCTAATAAATAAATTAACCAACTTCCTGCTGCCTTCTCTAGACAAACGTCCAGTATCCAACAGAAAAATTAAATTTAAAAACTGCACAGAATTATCGCCCTCATTTTCCGGGTGGCTATAGTGCTGATATCAGCAACAATGGCTGCGTGCCATTGTTGTTCATATAATGAGAGAAAATCATCAATTTGATACTATTTCATAAAAAAAAACTCATTCGAATTTTGAAAAATCGATATGCACTGGCTCTAGTCTAGATGCATCCTGTGTACCAGATTTCATATGCCTGGGTCTTTTAGCTTACGCGCAGTACGAACGAAAGACACCTACACACACAGAAAGACTCGTCCTTTTAAATATAGATCTATAAAGTAATTAAACAATTTACCTTTGCAAAAAGAAACAATCTTTCAATTTCTTAAACTGTTCAATAGAGTGAAATCTCGCTTTGCTATAGCCCATTATGTCTTAAAATGACGCGATTACGTCAGAAAACATAAAATTAAAAAAAAAATCTAATTCGAATTTCGAAAAACTCGCTTCGAGGTGCACTGGCTCATGCAAAAAAATCATACAAAACTTTTCAGTATCTTACAAACGGTGAAATAAGCAAACAATAACATGAAAGAAACTCAAAAAACAAAACATTTCGCGCAGAATTTTACTCTGCAGAACAACTTTATCAAAAACGAAATCAATAAAAATGTATTATATATATAAAACTGACAATGAAATATGCAGTATCCCTTAATACAAATATTACTTATCCTAATAAATAAATTAACCAACTTCCCTTTGCAAAATCTTAAGAACTCAAATGGTATAAACAGATAAGAACTTAAACAGATTAAAAAATATCATGCAAAACTTTTTTATAATTAAAATTATATATAATTAAAACATAATATTACAATGAAATAAACAATATCCCTTGTAAAATGTTAATTATCCTAATAAAGTAATTAAACAATTTACCGTTGCAAAAAGAAACAACTTTTTAATTTCTTAAACTTTTCAGTCTCTTAAAAACAGTAACATAAGAAATACGATGAAAACTGTTGCCAAACCGAAATTTTTAAAAGAATGAAACTATTCAAAATAATGCAATTTCATCCAAAATCTATCAACTACAATAAGAAAGGAAAATTGTTGCCAAAACTACATTTTAAAATATCCGAGATGTGAGAAGTGTATTCGGAAGCTTTATTTAAAAAATTTTAAAAAAATACAAAATATTATTATTTTTCCAAAATTCTTTTTTTAAAAGGAGTCGAAAGGATTAAAGTTCAACGTGTCCAAAAATCAAAGGAAAATAAACAGCACATTTTTTAAAATAAGTTTTTTAAAAATAAATTCCGCTGAAAAGGTGTTAAGCTCACCTTCCTAAATAAATTCGTATTTGATCGATTTATTGAAATACGAGATTTATTTTAAGTTCGTAAAATAGCTAAGTGTCTACGCTTCACGACGATGTAAAAATGAAATGTATAGAGTGAAATCTCGCTTTCCTGTAACCCATTATGTCTCAAAATGACGCGATTTGGTCACAAAACATAAAATTAAAAAAATTCTAATTCGAATTTCGAAAACATCGCTTCGAGGTGCACTGGCTCTTGTGTAGATACACCTATGTACCAAATTTCGTGGCCCTGGTTCTATTAGCTTACTCGCAACACGAACGAAAGACGCACGCACACGCGCACACACACACACACACGCGCACGCACGCACGCACGCGCGCACACACACACACACACACTCTTTGTTTTATTATATGTAGAGATAATGAGTACAAAACTTTTCCAAATACAAGAACAGGAACTAGGAGATTGATTTAAAGTTACATTTCATTATTTTTCAAAATTTTATTTATTACCTTTTTTTTTAAATTTGACTTTGCGAAAACAAGAATATTTTCGTTATTTAAAGTACTTCTGTAATTGGACTTCTGTAATACGACTATGACCAACCATTGAGGAAGAAAAAAAAATTTAAATAAAAAAAGTCTGAAAGGTTTGAAATTTTAAATTACGTCCAAAGGGGCTTTATTTTAACGTTCCGTGTCTTACCTTTATTTATTAAATGTCATGATCTACGCACTCAAACCATAAAATTCAGTTACACAGCAATATCGGAAAATAATTTTAAAATGAGCGTATCTTTAGAATTTCCGATTCAGAGTCTCGCAGGTTGGACATATCCCCCTCCCGTACAGTGTTGCAATTGCTCGCTTTGAAATCGTTTAATTTGTTAATCAAAAATTCGTTGAAGTGTTACAAAATATTTTAATCAGAAATTCGTTGAAATGTTACAAAACATAAAATCGATAATAAAGCAAATTTCAAATTCAAAATTAGGGCTTCCAGATGCCCATATTCGCAGTAGGATTACGTCATTCAAAATTCGATGGCTCTAGGTTTTATCACAATGCGAGAAACATGCATACATTTATGCAGATTTTTCATTTTTTAAAATTTAATGCAGAGCGATAACATTTAGTGGCAACAATTTGAAAAGTGAAACGGGCATTCAGAGTGAATCGACGCAAAATCGCAAAACGAAAGTAATAGTCCTTCGGGACTAAATCCCTTTGGACTAAAAACTGACGTGTACACCACATGACTTCCTTGTACGGAATATTAAACTATACGTATTTTGCATTTCATTTAAACTTATTGGGTTGAATTAAATCTACTTTGTCGATAGCGCATTAACCACAATAGAATAAACGCACTCTTTAAAATTCATTACATTTGTTTACCATAGCGATACTCTGGCGCTAGGTTCACTTAACAGCGTTACATCTCATTCATTTTATAACTCAGAATGGACAAAAATTATATCTTCTGAAGAATTATCTAATTGCTGCCACATGTCCTATTCAAATACTATAATAAATCTATAACGATTAAAGAAATTAAACAAACAAACAAACAAACAAAAAAAAAAACAGTTTTTCATAGACGATTCAGTATTTCTCATTCAATTAATTTACGACAAGGTAAAAATACATAAAAACTAGAAATATCTATATTGAAAATTACGAAATGAATCTTAAGCACTTATTTCCTCGAATAAATTCCAGAATGGATTAAGCATGATTTAAATCGCAATAATGACAGAAAGCGTTATCTTTTTTTTTGTTGCGAAGCTTAGTTTCTCTAGATTGGGAACAAATCCAGTATTCTGCTAAGCTTCAGATGTAAACAAATATGGCTGCTATGCTAAAAATAATTAGGCTTAGCCGCACTTACAACTTTTAAATTGTTGATAATTCTACAAATCTTGCATGTAGATTTATTAAAGGCATAAAAACCTTAACCGAAAGATAAGAACAACATAATTCAATCATTCTTAAAGCAAAAAATGCACAATTTACCAACATATAAAAATAAAAAATTGAGCTCACCGAGCCGAGTAACAAAGTGGATATATATATACCTTTGGTGCGGATGATTGCAACCAAAATAGGAGGTGCACGTCTACATGCTATAGCAGACCTATATACAAAATTTCAACGTTCTGAGGCTACTCGTTTTTGAGTTATAGGAAATACATACGTGCGTACGTACGCACACACAGACGCCACGAAAAATTCTCTTCAGAATCCATTTTAAATCAGTTTTATAATTTTTTTGGAGGAAAATAATTCTTTATTCTGTCCTTAGGTACAGATGTTACGCAAAAACATTGTTAAATTGCATTCGATGGCGGTCAAAATGTATATTTTCGTTGAAATATGATACCCGAAATTTTTCGCGGTTACAATACTTTCTTTTTACTTCGTACAAGGAAGTAAAAAGGGCCGGGTAACGATTTTAAACTGGTTAAGGTGGTGGGTATATATATATATATATATATATATAAACCTTCCGTACTGCCGATGGAATAAAAAAGGGAGGTGAACAACTAAATATTATAGCAGTCTCATAAACAAAATTTCAATGATTTACAGCTAATCCTTTTAAGTTATGTGAGATATATACATAGATATGTAAGTACGTCCAGACGTCACGCAAAAAAGTCCCTTTTTTAAATCCACTTTAAATCCATTTTTGGAAAAGAGAGACCTTTATTCTATCCGTACACACAGACGTACCCCCCCCTCCCGAAAAAAAAACTGAAAACTTTCAGATTTTACTGTTTTTTAACATTTTGTGTGTTACCTTTATTTATTAAATATTCAAAATTTGATGACTCTAGGTATTTCTTCATTCTAGGTATCTTCAAAATTTGATGACCGTTTTTTAATCCCAATGCGAGAAACATACATACATTTATGCAGATTCTTCATTATTTAATTTCTTTAAATATAACACAGTGCTGTAATGTTTGTTGGCAACAGTTTGAAAAGTGTGTAAGGATTGTAGTCTTTGCACTCTACTCACTGCATACATAATTATTAACGGGCCAATCTTCGCATTACTAGTCTCTGTAAAGCATCTTAGTTTTTATCTAGTTAAGTTAGGTCATTTTCTTATTTTCTACGTTCTCGGCCAAAAATGGTGGTCTTTGTATCCCGAAGTGAGGGAGCATCTGTACCTTTTGAGAATAAAGGGTAAATTTAACCCTTCTCGTATTTGTTTTATTTTCCTCCCATACGCTTGAACATAGCTTAGAGTAAACTCTTTGTTCTGGCTCAGGACTTCAGTTATGTTTGCAAAATCAACTAGAAGGAACAGTAGTCCTGACAAGTGAATCAACGCAAAATGCCCAAACGATATTAATAGCCCTTCTGGGCTAACACCCTTTGGGTTAAAGAAAAATACGAATGAATTCGGGAACTGTCAGAATGGATATTATTGTTGAAGTATCATACCAGAAATTCTTCCCGATTACAGTACTTCTTTACTTCGTACAAGGAAGTAAAAAGTGTTTTATCGAAATACAAAGATCGCAGAATATAATAAGGTTAGGTTAGGCTAGGTTATTCAATTAGGGCAAAGCACACCAGGGCTATCTGCCTAAAGGGAGGGAAGCCTTCGTGGAGGACTTTCTAAGGGAAACTGGCTCGTATACACGTTACACATGGGGAAAACCACGAAAACGCCCATGCAGCCAGCCCGTTCGCGGGATTCGAACCTCGGACCGAACTACCAGTGTTCAGCGTCTTTACCGCTCGGCCGCTGGTAAGCCTTAGAATATAATAAGAACTATGAGTAATGAAATGTCAGGTTGGCAGCGAAAATGCAAACTATTTAAAATTACTTTAATCAAGATATTCTTATTATTCATTTTCCTTATTTGTATAAATGTTATTCATATGTTTAAAGAAACAGTATTGAAGTAGTTGAGGTTTCTTTAAAAATTAAAATTTTTAGAGCAAAATTCAGTTTTAATTAATCTTACTGCACGAAATTTTATTTTCCACTTAGTGATTTTACCTTAACTGTATTTCCTTTTACAGCAGAATATCATATGGCGTAACTATTTTGCCGTTAACAGTGAAGTACTGAATATCAAAAGTATCTCAGATTTTTTAAGCAAATTTTACAGTCATAAATAATAGTACATGAAAGCCTGTAATCGAAAATTTAACTTTTTATAATACCATAGCAAATAATGTGTAGCCCAAATAACAGCCAGTTTCCCCTAGAAAGTCCTCTACAAAGTCTTTATCCCTTATAAGCAGACAGCTCTCGTTTGCTTCCCTATATTCAAATAACCCAAGCTAACCTATCAATAGAAAATTAAATCGAATTATTACCATAAAATTAATCTGAAAGAGAATTACTAGTTATTAAAATATGATGCATGGAAACACGCGGTTAAAAAAATTTTGTTATGCGCTTTTTCTTCGAAGAATGGAATTTAAATAGAAGCTTCTTATTTTTTTTAAAGGGACAGAGAAGGATTTTGTTAGAAATCAGAAAATCTATTTCAGAAAATATAAGACCCACTGTGTCTCAGGAGAGAAATGAAAATCATTTTTGTGCAATAATTTCACTAGGTCAGATTACCTTCCCTGCAATTGATATATTTCTTCTCCTTAATCATGTAACTGAACATTTCTTATCTGAAATATCAAATTACATAAATATACTTGTAATGCAGAAGAACTTGGAATAACATTACAGGAAATAGTGAGAAATATTTGAAAAATGCGCTGTTAAAAAAGTAAAGTTCTGAAGAGAATAATAATGCTGTTGTAATAAATGCCATTATATTGTTCCAAAAAATACATAAAATAGTTGAGCCACATTTCATATCATTGACTCCAATTTCCAAATTGTCAGATTACCATGACCTGTAATATATTTTAAGATATGTTATTACAAATAAAGTTTTTGCAATCCCATGTTTTTGATTTTCGTCGATTGCTTAGAGTCTAGATATACTTTTTTAATAGAAATTAATTTTCGTGACTATTCTAATGATTGACTATTAAATCTTGTAAACATGACAAACAGAACATGAAAAAATAAAGAGGAAACATTGTAGAGACAAAGTTATTTTGGAAGCAGGAGAGATGAAAAATGAGCAATACTCTTGCCGGGACTCGAACCACGAACCTCTCGAATACGCGCCGAGTGTGCTGACCATTACACCACGAAGGCATGCTAAGGCAAGAGAAATACCTTGTAACATGAACACAGCATTATTTCGTTTCCGAGCTGAAACTTTTGAAATGTTTCACCTCTACAACTATTTTAGGAAGGAAAATGGTTTTATTAGAGAAAAGAAAGGACGTTTGGGACCTTTAAGGCACTCTTCAGCATTAATGGAAACCATGAGAGTACGAACAAGAGATATGTGGAATCTAAAATCCACGCACTGAAAATATGAACTTTGAATAATAAACAATTACATTTATTAACAAAATATGCAATATATTAAAGCAGCTTTGGTATACACACAGTACTTTGCGTTTGACTCCACCTTTACGAGAACAATGCAATTTCCGGAAAACAGTGTTTAAGTCCTGTTTCAGCATATTTTGTCTCTTTGCGAGGTGTCGAAATCGTATTACCTGCTGCTTTACCCAGTGGTGCAATCTTTTCTCCTACCACTTACGGTAGGGGAAATAGTGAGCGAATGACTATTAAAGACTCAAGATAACAGTTCCGTGGAATTTGGAAAAACCTGATCTCGAGTCTTAGCCAGGGTAGGACGCAGGAGGTATTTTCATGGCCTGGCAGAAGACATCTAGGCAAATAATTTTTAAGGGAATTCTTTGCATCTAGGAACCTGTTAATGCAATTGCAATAGAAAATCTACTCCAGGACTGTTAGCCTTTTTGCGTATATTAGCAATGCAAATTTTTGAAAATAAATCGCGAGTGTCGCTAGATCTTCTAACAGCGGAATTTAGCAATTATAGTTTTCATGCACGACATGACTTTTTCATGACTATTAGAACAAAGAAATGTGAAAAATATAATAAATATTTTGTCTTAGATTTCACTTATAACTTTAAGAGGGCTTAACTTAGTTCTCTAATTTGCATTAGAATACTCACACCTTGATTACACTTATATAAAAATAAAAAGCATAATATTATGTTTTATTCTGTTATTATACTGCACACACGTTTTAAAAATTGTAATTTAACAAATAACTACACTAAACAGAGAAACATTTTGTATGTTAAAATGAAATCTTTGAAGCTCTGACCGAAAATGGAGACTTTTCTCAGTCCACTTCAGAATGTGATATAAAACATAACAGAAGGAGACATAAGGGTTCTGGTAGCGTAAATAAA
>KK120760.1:18420-54149 GCA_000611955.2 Stegodyphus mimosarum | reverse complement strand
CCGCTTTCCTTTCAGGAAGAGGATTTTTACAGGCTATCTCATTTGATTAAGAATGCCATAAATGGATTACAAGCCTAAGAATGAATTTTGTGAAGTATTAACTTTTTTATCTTACATTTTATTTATCTTATAACTATTAATTTAATTATCTTACATTTGCTTTTCTTATTAGATCTGGATGATACTATTTAAAATTTACTATAAATTTACTTAATATTTATTTATTTTATTGTTTAATTTAATAAAGATGATACCTTAATTTAATTACCTAGCTAGTTTAAACTTGATAATATTTTCATTTATTCCTTTACATATCATTTAATTTTAAGTATGTACTGTTTTATGTATTTACTATCTTGTTTACTTGTTTTTTGTCCATCGTTCTAACGGCGTTCCATATGGGTCTGGTATATCTAACATTGAGAATTAAGCCCATTTTTATATTAATGTCTAATTGTTTTGAATGACAGGAAAGTAAGATTTGTGGATTTTCAGTAATACTCCTGCGACAATATTACAATAAAATCATTTTTTTTTTTACTCACCTAAACACATAAACGATTTCTATTTCAAATGAAATAAATCTTTATTTGCATGAGGCTTAATGTTTATTCTATTATAAGTTCACCAAAATGTTACATTTTTACTGCCCAAAAATGAAATATTATTAAAAAAAATCTGAAAGGTTTCAGATTTTACAGAGTTAGTAGCCACATTTTAGTTAAAAAAATGAGCACCTATAAGCACTTTTCAAGCACAATTTAAGAAAAAACATGAGCACATGTCTAATTACATATACACACAACTGCATAACCTTAAAAGAAAAATTAGACTTGTAATTTAAAATATGAGAAATTCAGTATTTATTAAGAGAGAATTGAGCATTACTCAACCATAGAAAACATTTACAATTGTTTATAAAATTTTAAACAATAGTTCAATTTACAGAACTAGTTTACAATGAGAGGGAAAAAATCTATGCAAAACTAAACTATATTGCAAGATTTAATGATGAAATTTCAGTTCAACATAGAGAAAATAAATAAGCCATATTTATTATATTCACACAAAGTATTTTAAGCGTAAAAAATGAAAACATTTATTAATAAGTAATAATATTTTTACTTTGACTTTTTTTGTCTTTTTTCATTTATGTCTCAATCCAGTTCTCTAAAAACAGTTTGTTCCTTACAAATAGTTTTTAACATTTCATTAGATTTATTTAAAAGACTCGGGTCTTTTGTAACTTCAGCCTTTTCAGCAAGTATGATTTCCGGGGTATGATTCACCATCTGACATTCCAAGGATAAGGAAGAGTAGTTGTTTATTTAGCCTCGGCTTTGGTACGGGGAAAGAAATGCGCGTTCGTGTTAAAAAAAAAAAAAAAAATCAAAAATAATCACTAAAAACAAAAAATAGTGACGAAATACTGAAATAGTGAATACTTTAGAGCAAAAGTAAGCACCTATAAGGGCCTTTATACTTTATTTTCAAGTACTACTTACAAGCACTTGTAAGGACCGCTACCCACCCTGTTTTACCTGTCGCCCAAAAGGGATTAAGGTTTTTTTGTACTCTCCTGACCTCATAGTCTACAAGTCTGCTGTTACACTCACCCCGACTAACCCCTTTTTTTTAGCTTTATTATTAAGCATCATTATCTTCGCACTTAACGCCGTATACAATTCAACAGCAAAATTACAAAAACTTTAAAAGCAGAACAGCAGTATACGTTTAAAGTTCCCGATATAGCGTTAAATGTTGGCATGCAGTTTCCCTTTTTTTTTAGCCTTTTCTTAGATTTTCATATCGACGTTCAGTTTTCCTACTGAGATGGCTTTGGAAAATTTTCTTTTTATTACTAACGTTTTGCGTGTTTACTTTATTATAAACCACGTTCTTCGTATTTATGCCACATAAAATTAATTTCAACAGCAAAATCATAAAATATTTAAAAAAAGCGTATCTTTAGAATTTTCGCTAGACAGTCTCGCGCGCTGAAGATAAACATTTTTTTCTCCCCCCCCCCATACAATGTTGCCATTGCTAGCTTTGAAATAGTGGAGTTTGTTAATCAAAAATTCGTTAAAAGTTTTAAAAAATGTGAAACAGATAAAAAAACAAATTCAAAATACGGACTTCCTGACGCCCATGTTCCGGTGGAGGACTACGCTATTCGAAATTTGATGGCTCTAGGTATAGTTTTTTTCACAGTACGAGAAACATGCATACATTCATGCAGGTTCTTCATTATTTAATTTCTTTAAATTTAATACAGGGCGATATTATTTGGTGGCAACGGTTTGAAAAGTGATAAGCCGTTTACAATGATTTAGCGCAAAACGTCTTTTGGAAATTAATATCCCATTTGGGCTAAAAATGAATAATAATGCATATTATTAAACTTTGTGCATGCATTTTGTAAGAAATTTTTTAAATTGCAAACTACCAAAATTTATTTTAATCAATCAAAGCAAATTAACCAAAATCTTAATTTTATGTGACCTATAAAGAATCAATTGATAATTATAATTCTTTGTCTTTTGAACAGTGATACACTTTGTTAATAATAACTTTCTCCACACAATTTCTGAAAAAAATTATGCTTGAAACATATACTGGAATGAAATACGATTAAAAAATAACCATGAGTAACTTCGAAACTGTCAGATGTTCCTTGTTAAGAGACTTAAATATTTAGAACATGTATACACTTAGTTAATAATTTAAAGAGAAATTAAATTTTTCGCAATAAAACATCTGAATTTATAGTTTATCTTATTCATTTCCTGAAAATAACATTGCATAAATAAAAACAATATTTACCAGTGTAAGGATTGCGGTTCTTCGTCTTTCGTTGCTTCTTGATTAGTGCTCTCTTAGTTCTCACGTGTACTCGCTCAGTTTGAGTTTTAAAATAAGCCAACATAAATGGCTGAAATTCTTCAGCCTCTGTTGAGCAAAGAATACCCAAATCATGTGGTTCTAAGTTATGAACTGTAAAAAGGAAGATTCGTAATTAAGCGTAATAAATTATTTCTGCAATTTTATTCTTGAAAGAACATATATGAAGGATTTCGAAGCATTTGTAGTATGACATAAATGACAAAATAATAACAAAATCCACACTTAAATTCAGGCAGAGTACGACAGTAGCTAAATTTGAACACTATTTTTTTAAAATTAAATGTCGATGTTTCTTAATTTTTGAGGGGAAAAAAAGATTCCAGTTGGAGTAGAAGATAAGATGACACTGCTATGAAATTAATCACAATACGAGTCGAAAATTTTATTATTCATGTAATATACAAGCAAAGCTGAGGTGTACTGAATATGTGCCTCACTTTCTTTGTGTAACGGAAGTTCGTGGAAAACGGTGAGCAGCTCGATATCAAACTCACTTAGTGATATTTTTTAAATTTTCTTTAATGAATATATTTTTTAATCGCGTAATCTTTTTCGGAACAAAATAAGTTATGCGATAAAATGGAAATGCATTACCTGCCTTGCCATGACTATTGACTGGACTACAGGGAAAATTAAAATTAAACGAATAAAAATTTTAACTGTCCGCATTGTTCAGGTATTCATACACTGTTCCAGCTCAGTTATTTCTCTTATAAAGCAAGTCTCGGGTTTATTAGAAAGCCAGAATTAATACGGAACTTAAATTCTAAGTATCACCTTTGCTAAATTGCAAGTAATTTGCACAAAAACATGGCTGAGAGTTCACTCACACCAAACCAAAATTATTTTGTTAATGAGGTAACAACAGGAAAAGCCCCAAAAGAAACTATTTTTTCAGCTATTAAATATGCAAAAGTATTATACTATATTCTTTTCAGAACAATTCTGAAAGGACTTCTCTTTTCTATAAATTAGCTCGTACTGAGAACGTGCCTCTGTTAATTACTATGCTCCTCAGATATTTCACTTGAAAAATAGTGCTTTCGGATTCTTGTACCATTTGAAATACTTTACAAAACTAAGGACTATTCCTTCCAAACCTTACAGCTTCAATTTGAAGACCAAACTCCTATACTACTTGAATTGAAAGAAAGACCTATACTGTTTGTTCGAATTTCTCTTGTTTCCAGAGATGGACACCATCAATTCCATGCAGTACCTTATGATTGCTTAGGGCCACAAAAGTCGAGCCTAGCGTGATGAAAAATAAAAATCATCTTATAATTCCTAATCCTTTTTCTTATTTCATCTCATAATCCTTTTTCCCATAATTTCTCATTATCCTTTTTTCCGCTGCCGAAATCAAGGAAAACGAGCACAGGAGCCCTGGAGAAAAAATTGTTTCTAGTGCCCCAGACTAGCTTAGTGTATCGTTGTCGCGAGGCTTGTTAGGTAGTGTTCACACGATGGTTTAGCAGTCACAATTAATCATAGTTCTAAGGCGTAAAAATAGTCATTTTCGTTCACACCTGTGAAATAAGGTCTAAGCCCTAGCCAGTAAGATAAGATAAATTTAAATTGCATACTGATAAGATAAATTTATGCATACGTAGCTGACTCAGCGAAATTGTAGACCAAATATCAGTCAGTATTTGCTTCGATTCGTATGCCATAAGGTTTAAAAGGTTGGAATACTTTTGTTTCGTTTCAGACGATAGATTTTGATGGCATAAGGCTTTATGGCTTAAGCGTAAAAGTTTTTAAGTCCATTCACACCTGTGTAACAGGGTTTAAGCCACAACAAATCAGCGAAGAAAAATTTACATAAATGTGCAGCTGATTCAACGAAACTGTGGGCTGAATTTCAGTTCATGTTTACTTCGCTACGATTGGACGGTCCTTATACCAAGCTGTCATTGAACATTATGAACAGATAGAACACGAAGATAAAATCCTAAAACTAGTTTTTGTGACATAGCTTCGTATGACCGACAAGCCAGCCCTCGTCCGAACGGATCCTTAGTCCCCATTTAGACTGTGGTATAAATGTCATACAGGCATAATCATAAGGCATAAAATGCTGGACTTCAGTTCACATCCGCGAGATAGGGTCTAAGCCGTAGCGAATTAGATAAGCTAAATTTGCGTATGCGTGGAAAAGATTTGCTCAATAATTGGAAGGTAGACTCATTTGGACGCCCCCCTGCGTGCCATTCACATTGTGTAATAAAATCGAAATTGGTGACAAGTTAGACGTTAACATCACGTTTAGGAGTCACGCCCACCATCACACAACATATATAAGCGATATTATCGGCTCCTGCATACTCGGATTAGACTTTAATATAATTTTTCTTTAGACTTTAAGACTAACAAACTGCATTCTGCCTCTGAGGAGATCACCCTGTTTGGAATTGTAGATCAAGGAGTTAAATCGTCCATCAAATAATAGCTCAAGACGATATTACAGTACCAGCAAGAATAGAAATTTTAATCCCTAGATGCATAGCTGAAATAGAAATTTCCGGTGCGGTATCATGCAATATCCCCAAAACTGTGACAGCCCAAAAGGAGTACTAGCAGCATTGGCATTCCTTATCTTAAGGACCGTTATCCCAACGGGAATTGGCAATGTAACTGATATGCGAAAGTCACCAAGAAAGGTGATGTGGTTGCGGCATGTACTCAGTGATCTGAGACAAACGAACTACTAGTCCTCTAGAGTATTTGCCTTCGGAGAGCCTAACATCGGAGTTATTGCAAATTGCACAGGTAAGGGATGAAGAGAGAAAGACTGTAGAAGGCGTTATTCAAGAATTTCAAAAAGTTTTTTCCCGCTCAGCTACTGACGTAGGTGGAACCGTTTTGACACAGCATAGAATTAACACTGTGGATCATCCTCCAATAGACAACATCCCAAATAATTACCGACTGCGAAACAGGAAGACGTAGAAAAACTTCTGAGGAGCGTGCAAGAAAGTGACGTTATCCAACCTTCAGCATGTCCATGGGCCTCCCCCATTGACTTGTTAGAAAGAAAGTTGCTTCAGCTAGATTTTGCGTTGACTATTTCCGGTTAAACGAAGTTACGAAGAAAGACAGCTATCCTCTTACTAGAATTGATGATATTTCGAACACTCTTTTTGGAGTGAACTGGTTTTCGACGCTTGATTTTTAAAGAGTGGATATTGGCAGGTAGGGATACACCCTGATGACCGAGAAAAGAAGCATTTACTACCGCAAAAGGACTTTAACAGTTCAAGGTGATGCCGTATTGGATTATATAGTGCGCCTGCAACAGTCGAACGCCTCATGTAGACAGTGTTGAGAGATATTTCCTACAAAGCTTGTCTGATGTACCTGGATGACATCATCATCGTCAGGAAGCGTTTTGAAAAACATTTAGAAAATATTAGGCAGATGAATCAGAAACTGAAAGAAGGCCTAGCTAAAGTCAAGTCCCTTCAAATGTAAATCATTCAATAAGGAAGCGACTTACCTCGGACAGGTGATCTCTGACGAAGGAGTGTGTACAGATCCAGAAAAAGTTTCGGCAATTAAAGACTGGACACACCCCGAAAATACTCATCAGCTGAGAAGTTTCTTGGGGCTTTGCATCTACCATATGACATTTGTGAAGGACTTTTGTTCCATCGCGAGACCCACTCACAAACTAACAGAGAGCAAGCAAAAGTACTTGTGAACCAAAGAATGTGAAGATGCGTTTAACAAAGGACGCCTTAACATCTGGTTCAATCCTGACGTATCCTCAGCTCGACAAACCATTTATTACCAACACAGATCTGAATAATGAGAGTGTGGGTGCTGTTTTGTCTCAAGTAATGAACGGTCAAGAACGTGTCGTAGCATTCTAGAGCAAGTGTCTATCTAAACCGAAGGGGAATTAATGTGTTACCAGAAAAGATTTGCTCGCCATAGTTAAAGCCTTGCAACATTTCCACCATTACCGCTACAGCAGAAAATTCCTGTTCAGTACAGATCATGAATCGTTGACATGGATTAAGTTTCAAGAATCTCGAAAGCCAAATAGCCAGACAGATACTATAGCAATATGACATCCATCAATAGACTCCAGCAATATGACATCCATCAAGGAAACTATCTGTTACAGAAAAGGTTCGTCGCATGGAAATGCCGATGGCCTGTCTAAACGGCTCTGCTCAGAAAACTGCCGATATTCTTCCAGGGTCGAAGCGAAATTAGAGCTGCTTAATCCGGCCGCACAACTAGTTACTACTTCAACATCGGCTGATCGAGACCCACGGAGTGATGAAGAAGGTCAGGAAAGATCAGTTGGAAGACGGCGACATTAAATCCATAATTGGCTTAATGGAGTCTTTAAACGAAAAACTTACCTGGCAGGACATTTCGTTCTATAATCATACGACAAAAAAATTTGGGCTCTCTGGGGCTCACTCCACATTCGGAATTGCGTCTTATACCGGAAGTTCAAATCGAATGATAGAAAGGCATTCTGATGGCGGCAGATACCTTTAATAACCCGGATACCGGACGTCCTTGAAAAGCTATATAGCAGCTCCACAGAATAATGAAGACTTTGCATAGAGTTCGAGAGTGGTTCTACTGGAATAATGCAAGAGCTGACGTGTTGAATTAGTGCCAATCATGCGATGCTTGTGCGTGTCGGAAAAGCTGAAGAAATGCAGCCGAAGAAAGCTGCAACGTTACAATGTAGAAGCGCCTTTTGAAAGCATCGCCTTCAACATCCTGCGACCTCTGCCACAAATTTCTGATGGTAACAAATGCATTCTCGTTGTCAATCATTATTTCACCAGGTGCCCTGAAGAGTGTCCTACTCCTAATCAAGAGGCTGTCACGGGCAGTGATACAACACTGGATATTCGAGGGTTCGGAGTGCCTTTCAGTTACATTCCGATCAAGAAAGAAATTTTATCTCGGCTGTGATAAAAGAACTCTGGAAGCTACTCGGCATCGACAAAACCCAAAAGACATCTGTACATCCGCAATCAGACAGCATACAGGAGAGATTTAATTGAACCATTCTTAACAATCTCTCGCTGATGGTTTCTGGAAACCAGTAGTACTGGGACTAGAAGTTACCTCTCTTCTTACTGGCCTATCGCAGTGCTATCCACGACACTACAATCTCAGATGCTCTTCGGTCATGATCTTCGTCTGTGATCTACCATTTGGTTGCCCTCAGGATGCGCCTTCATCGTCTAAGGTCATTTAAGTCATTTAGGATCAGTCATAAAGTCATTTAAGATCTCCAGGCATGGTTTGAAGTGATGCCCAATTTTGCACGAGAGCGAGTCAACTTGGCGACGAAGATGAAGCCCCGATGCTATAGGACATTGATTCAACGAAGGGGACAAAGTGTGGTTATGGAATCCAATTCGACGGAAATAATTTTCTCCTAAACTACGAGGGTAAGTTGAAAAATAAGTTTGTGGTCAGAGTTGTGTATGAAAGTCAAAAAATAGAATGAGACATTAAAGATATGACATACCTTTATTTTATTATTCTCATACGAGTACGTTGAGACATTTGTCATATCGCTTGATAAGCTTCAAAAAGTCCTCCAAGAAAAATTCAGGGCTTTGCATATGGAAGAAGCGTTGAACGGCTATGGGCGAAAGGCAACACAGCAGGAAAACGCGCAAGTCACCGATACACCATTGGGTAGAGGTCGCTGCAAATCAAGCAGATGGCGCTGTTGCAGTGCCTGCGCAAAGCGGAGACCAGCCTCTCATTTGAGCCCCCGGTAGGTATGGAGAGAGAAGGTGCGTTTTGAATGCGTGGTCAAAGGAGGAAGTGAGAGCGGTTATCCGCTATGAATGGGTACGTGGAGTATCAGGAACAGAAATTCATAACCGCCTCGTGGAAGTCTATGGGCCAGGTGTGATGTCGAAGCAAATGGTGCGGAGATGGTGTCGCACATTCAGTGATGGACGTCAGCAAATGGAGGACATACCGAGAGCTGGACGGACGCGCACGGCCACTACAGATGCAAATGTCAGGAAGGTGGATGACATGATTAGAGCGAACCGGCGTATCACCATCGATGAAGTAGCGGAAGAACTTGGAATCTCACATGAGCGAGCTCAAAACATCATCCACGACATTCTTCGATACAGAAAAGTGTCAGCACGATGGGTGCCCCGACAATTGACCTCGACACACAAGGAACAACGCATGGGGGTCAGCCTGGAACATCTCGTGCGTTACCATGAAGATGGCAATGACTTTCTGTTTCGGATTGTGACGGGGGATGAAACGTGGGTCCACCATTTCACGCCAGAATCGAAGGCCGCATCTATGGAGTGGAAACATCCGTCATCACCTGTCCGAAAGAAGTTCAAGACAACTCCCTCTGCAGGTAAAGTGCTCCTCACAGTTTTTTGGGACGCCCAAGGAGTTTTGTTGCTGGACTTTTTGGAGGTTGGAACCATCAATGCTACGCGCTACTGTGACACCCTGTCGAAATTGAAAGAGGCGATTCGGAAAAAGCGGCCTGGCCTTCTCACATCTGGCGTTCTGCTGTTGGATGACAATGCCAGACCACATTCGGCGACGGCAACGCAAAACCATATTGCAACTCTTGGTTGGGAGCGCCTACACCATCCGCCATACAGTCCTGATCTCGCACTAAGCGACTTCCATCTGTTTCCGGCTTTGAAGAAGAATCTCGGGGGAAGGCGCTTTGGAAGCAATTCTAAAGTGAAACAAGCCATTCAACGTTTCTTCCATATGCAAAGCCCTGATTTTTTCCTGGAGGGCTTTCTGAAGCTTATCAAGCGATATGACAAATGTCTCAATGAACTTGGTACCTATGTGGAAAAATAAAGGTATGTCATATCTTTAATGTCTCATTCTATTTTTTGACTTTCATACACAACTCTGACTACAGTCGACAGGGGAAACTTATTTTTCAACTTACCCTCGTACAGTCATTTTAGAGCGCTCCTTGCGTAATTCTAAACAGGCTGAACAACGTCGTGTTTGGGATCCGTAAGTTATCAAATTCTAAGTCTAAAGTCATAGCACTTGCGTACTTTGCCATAATCGAATAAATTAACCCTATTTTAAACTAAATATTTTGTTTATAATGCACAGTAAAAGCAATAATCTGCGGATCGGTCATCAGACTCAAAATGTAAAACATAGTGGTAGCCCATGTAGTAGCAGAATTATCTGAACTACAGATATCTGAAGTTCCAGTTATCCGGATTGCTTGGTGACCTTTTCAGGGAAAATAAAATTAAGTTTTTGCTAATTCCTTTTACCTGTTTTAAAGTTTTAGTTGATTTAAATGTTATAAAAAAGGTAATAAATATCGCATATTTTTAAGAAGCTGTTACGTTAATCTAGGGGTAGATACAATATGCAGTTTAGCCTGCAATATTTGGGAAATCTGAAACTTAACTTTTGTTTATCATTTCTTTTCTTGAGAACTAAAAAAAGTTTGTCGCAGCGAAACAATTCGCTATTGTCTATAAGCAATAAAAAATACGAATTTTTACAAATCGTGAAAGCAAAAACATATATCATTAATTTTATTACATTATGTCAATAAGTAATAATGTCACTCAATTTAATTTTATTTGGACTATGCGTTTTGTTTCATGCTAGTGAAAAAAATCTTTAATTTCAATACGTTAAAAATAAAAACCAGATTAAATGTTTATTTTGAGGAGTAACACAGTTAAAAATTATTTTTATCGTTATTTATATTACTTTAAACAGTAATCTGCCGTGTTTAGGCAAATAGAAAAAATGTTTCAGTTTTTGAAAAATACTGTGTTTTTATTTTGTTCAATTTTTTTTACATGCATATTTTATTTTTGTAGAAATAAAGCATGACAATAAAATTCTCTCACTTGCACTCCAGTAACTACTTACAAGGTTCAGCTAACGCTACGACGATACACTCTGATTCAAGATAACAAAATCTGAACCCTAAAAGCGAACTTAATTTAGATCTCTTATAAGGTGCCTAATGCAAAACATCAAAAAATGAGTCAAATTTTTGCTGATTAATTGCTAGTGTAAAATTTCGATTAGCTATTGCCAGAGTAAGAAATTTATGCGAAACATAAAAAAAGTATTTGGGAATTGAGGCGTATCGAATATTTCCTATGAATTTCTCTAGTAAAGATCTGGTTAATAAAAATTAAACATTAATTTACAACAAACGACACAGGTTTTGATATTAATGGGAAGGGAAGATCAGGCTCCATTGATTTGGTGCTTTTCTATGGAGAATTGCTTCATTAACGAAAAAGAAAGCAGAGGATGGCACACAATTAATAAATTAATTATGAAAACGTTTTTTCAAAAAAATCAAGAGTTAAGACTACTAAAAAATAAAATAATTTATATTATGTATGTACCATGTGATTTTCCAACTTAGATGAAAATGGAATAAAATCAGTAAGCACAGTTTATGCTGAAAATGGCAAAATCGAGGTAAGCATTGTTATTTCTTATTATTTACTCCCAAAACCCTGTTTCATGTAGATTAAGACAAGTCTGTTTAACGTTGTTTCATTCAGCGTTCTTCTTTGCGAGAAAGAACTTTTAGCGTACGACTGTATTTTACGCGATTTTTAGATTACATAGAAATATGAAGAAAAATTATAATAAAAAAAATCTGAAACTTACACATACTGGAAGAACTTATCTCCAACTTCAGGCCTAAGTTCCTGTTCGGAAATTCTATCCACTCCAAAACGGGTCCAGTAACATTAAAGATCAGCCAACCAGCGTCTTCTGATAAAATCATTATTTCATCGACGAAATTTGACTTCTCTTCACTAAAATGACACGTACTTTAAATTTAACTTTAAGCATGGTTACAAAAGTTAATCAAAGAAATCATGCAATGGAATGCATAACTAAATTTTGCATTATATTAGTGCTTGAAATGTTAGAAGTTTTCTACAGCAGTACATCGAAATGAGCTTTGTAAAATCTGGTAACAAAAGTCAATGCATATTAAGATAATCTCGGATACTAACCATGGCACTTTTTTTTTGGAGTGTAAGGTTTATCCGAAGTTTATAACAGTTACTTTAAGTTATTTACACTTTCCCGTCTCTCCTAATTTCAGCTTACAATTCCTACCAGAATGTATTTTCAGAAACGCGTTTAATGCAAGTGAATAAGAGCAGTATTTAAGTCGATGTTTCACTGACTTCGTTAGAGAGCCAGAGTTTCTGACTACCGCGGGTTTGCCTTTGAGCTACGTCTCTCTCTAAAGCTATTACTACGCTCGGCCGCACTTCAGGCCCTTGATAGCTTCGTCTACTTAATTGAGATTTTGGGGCCAACTACTTGGAAATCTGATAGCTTCGGCTATTATCTTTTCAGTTAAGCATTAGTTAAGCTTTAATTCTTATTAATTTGAGTTCAAGCCCAGGTGGAGGATTTGCTGAACGCTCTGAGATAGGAGCCGACTGTGTTCATCCTGATTTTCAGAAATAAAAGGTAATTAACCCTTCTTGAGTTTTATGTCTCTGTTCACACACTCAAACGATTATTCGCTTATCGGTGTAAAATGGTTCCTACATTTAATTGTTAAATAAAAGGGTGGAACCTCACAAGCGGTCTTTAAAAGCCAATGTCTAGGTAAATTGCGCGAGGATTACTTGCATAATCTGTCATTTCAGTTTTGACTTAAGAGCCTCAAAAAGAGAGAATCCAAGAATCTTTTACTTTTCTTCTCTAATCTTCAGATCAAATCATTTTAATACCCGCATTATGCAAACTCGCTACAGTCCATGCTTGAGATTCGAATATGGTTATTGTGGGAAAAGCGTATGCGGAGAGCATCTGTTAATCACCTTACCAACCAATGTGATATATGGCCTGTGGTATAATCACAATATCGTATAGTTTTTAAGAGAGTAAAACGGAATTATAGGATATTGCAGGATGATTCTGAGCCCTTCTGAAGGTTTAGATGCCGATTTACTGATTAGATGGTAACCGGGACTTGATAAAAGTCCAATTTCACCAATCTACAAAGATTATCCATTTATAATTTTGGAGAATTCATTTCTCAGTTACGTTAAAAGTAGTCACTATTACAGAAAGACTTTAAGCTCAAGACAATTAAATAGTTTAATTTCTCAGTTTCTATTATTTTCGAAAACTAATCCAGATCCTTCTTAATATGGTGAGAGTAAATATGCTACATTTACATTCTAAAAAGTAATTTCAAAAGTAAAACTAGCATTAACTTGAAACTGAACTTCAAAATTCTTACTAACCATTATACATATATATACTTCTTTGCTAAAATCAATTCCGAAATTCACACTGATTTAAGGTAAATACATCCCTCTTTTTTAAAAACAAGCGTGCTTTTGTACCTAGTGATTTCAATATCTGCTATTTACAGGGGCTGAAAAAAAAACCATGTGGATTCTTCTGCTTTGAATTTTAAAATACAAGTCCATTGAGATCATCCCATAACCAGAGGTACAGGTTGAACAAGGCCGGTACCTGTATATCCATGTAGGGATAATCGATATCGCCATGCCTTGCTATAATACATGTCAGAGCGTAATGAAATACTACTCAAACTAGGTCAGTACAATCTTTCTTCTGCAGTTGTGAACATGAACTTCTGTGCTCGCACTTCAGCTGATGTAACCAAATACAAATACAAATATTTTTTTCATTTGTTGTCTTCTGAAGATTACGCTAAAATACCAAAAGCCATACTTTCATAAAGTTAAAAAAAAAAAGGATAAAAGGGTAATTATGGTAACAAGCTGTGCAATATTTTAATTAGTACTGTAGTATATAATGTACAATTTGTATATTACACACTTTTATTTAACATTGGTAATATCTTATTAAGTGCAATTTATAGTAATGGAATGTAGTTTAAAATGGAGAGTTTACACGGATAATCCGAGAGGTATGGAAAACTTATTCAGACCAACGTAACACAATCACAGAACTCAGCGTGCAGTGTTGTATCTGCTGTTGACTAATATGTGATTTTGAGAAAATGAATTATTACATTGTACAGTATATTATTTAGCAACTCGGAGCCAGCTGAAACTTTGCTGAGAATTTTGTTTACATATTGTCTAATGACAGTATCAGAGATGCCAAGGGGAAAATCGCCATTACTCTCATTGACAAAGCAGGTTACGATGACGGTCTAGCTTCCTTTCGATTCACTGGGGTACCTGCAACATAAATGTGTAAACAAAATTTTGAATTCTTCGGGTAAAGTTCTGGCATAGGAGTCGGTCCTTCAGAGTAATTCTACTAAAGCTCGTTGTATGCAAGATTGCCCTATTGGCTCAGAATTGGCGAAACGGACTGCTGAACAGAAGAGGCTCAGCCGACAGTTAAACAAGGCAATTTTTTATTTTCGAATAAATTTTAGTTTCCTGTTTTTAAGAATGCTCTGTGGTTTTGGATGACACGAAATTTTTTTCAGTAATTGCATTCGGAGGGCAATAAAAGTTTTGCAATTCTTTAGTTATGTATATAAACGAAAATTCTATCGATAGACCGGAAAAACAAATGATTCGATTGGCTGATAGAAAAATTCCGGCTTCAGGAGCCATCATGCATTTGAATAAATTCATTGTACATCACGCTGTTTCAATTTTAGCTTTTCAGCCAATAACAAAAGTTACTATTCTTTAATAAAATAACAGGGTTCGTACGGTCCTTAAGAGTCCTTAGGTTTTTTGGAATCGATTTTTGGTCCTTAAAAGTCCTTAATTTCGGCCAAAATCGGCAGAAGGTCCTTAATTTTAATCATCTGAAATTTCTGTCTGTTTTTACGACTGCCAGTTTGAGTGTGAATTAGCATTTTGGAGGAATATTTTTGGCGATTCACTGACATATATGATGATCTTTTGAATGGGTGAATGGGTTCATGTGTTATAATTTGTTCTTATTTCTAATATAAATAGTGGGATATTCGTGTTTCTCAGCAAGAAGTGAAACATAAGCATTTCGAAATTCATTTTTTTCCAATGAAGATCTCTTAAACAACTTTTCGCTTTTGGTGATGTGAATTTTTTTATTTAGCGGTTCTAAATTTGGCGACATATCAACATTTTGGCGATTTTAAGATCAGTTTTGTAGAAAATTTTTAATTCCGAGATCTGAGAATTTTTCGACGATTTTTTAAGTACATTGTAACAGTAATAAATTCCATTAAAATAACGGTAATATATTGAAATTATATTTAAAAAAACATTATAATAACATATTTTTATTTTTCGCTGTCATATTATAAAATTCCATTTTAACTTATTATACAATATTTTGAATCTCAGAAATAAACAAGGTATAATGTTATAAAACACAATTTATGGAACAGTTCTTACTAAACGCGAAATTAGCTATGTAATTAATTAAAAATGTTTTCTTTTTAATTTTTTCATAGTAAGAGTTTATCCCATGTAATTGTCTGAGAATATTCAGAAATCTCAGAATATGCATAAATTTTCTCTATAAAATTTATTTTACACTTTTCCTTTTTTTCAAAATATTTCTGGCTTTTGGTTATTACAGAATTGGTAGGGATAATTTTTCTTTAGGATTTTAGACACTGAAGCTTAGAAAGTTTAGAAGGATTGGAAGGCGAGATTTACAGACCCACAATTCTAGAAGATTCCAGTAATATTAAATTAAAATTAAAACAAAATTAAAATTGTCTCCTTGGTATTAACACATAATGGATGTATTTTGCAGAAAGTTTCTGATGAATTTCTTACTTTTTCGAGAACGCCTTGAAGAACAATGAAAACATAATATTTGAATGTTTTACTTCTGATACTAGAATCTTTTTCTTAACATGTTTATGTTCCCTTTATTTTCTCTACTTTTCATTGGACACAAGCATGGAAAATATCAGGAATGCTTCTAATCTTATCACATGGGCAGGCGTTATAGAAATGTATTTTTTATTAATAAAGAAATTTAAAAGATTCATATAATATGTCTTAATGCATCATACAGAACTGGCGCTAGGCATATTTCCACCTGATGCAATCTCTGTGAATCTTGAATTCTGCTGCCTAGTGCCTTTCTAAATTCTGCTTCCAGTGCCTGCTCTAAATTCTAAAAGTTATGACATTTCTAGATTTTGTTGCTTAGTTTGTCACTAAATTCTAAAATTTCTGCCACACAGCTCTATAACCAGCCCTTACCATATATATCTCATATTTCTTCTCAATTTTGAGATTGCTAAAGAAATAAAATTAGCAGCTTTTTCTATATGCATTAAGTTGTTTTAGAATAACAAAAATCCTTAATTAAATCCAAAAATTCCAAAATAAAGAGGAAATGTGTTGAAGAAAGAGACTGAATAATACATAAAATTATTCTTCAAAGATATGTACAATTACTATTATATAAATTACCCAGTTGTTTATGATTTCAGCCTTTAGTATAGTTTCCTGTTTCTATTTGTTCATATGATAGAGTTACTGAGACAGCTTAAATTAAAACTAAATTGTATAGTCTTTGACCACTAGTCCACATTTTTAGTTTGAATTTGACTGTTCTTGTTTAATTACATCACCACGAGCTGTAACTAATTTTGTTAGCATCAGAACATGCCTTTATGTTCTAAGTTCTTTTTAAATAAGAGGCTTGCTTATACCTGTGTCTGACATTGTAGTTACTTTCAGACATAGCAATAATTTGCTTCACGTCTGCCGGGAGGTTTTGGACTATTTAATTTGTACCAGATCAAGTAAAGCCTCATAGCTGTATTGTAGAGAGGTTGACAAGTTAGGAGATAAAGCACACAGAAACTAGTGAGAACACTGATTTGCGTATTGAGACAATTTTCTGATTGTTAGAAAACATGCTTTAAAGAGAAGGAAATTGATTTAAATTAGCCAAAATGTCTGGGAAGGCTTCAAATTAAAAAGACGCATGAATATTTTGTTGAGTTTTGATGTTACAAAACATGAATGTTTAGTAGCTTTTAATGTGTAGTTATCCTAATATCGTTTAAGAATCAATGTCATAAATTACATGTACTTTAAACTTTGAAATTTTATTAGATTGGGATTTTAATAGGGCTTTTTTAACAAATATTATTAAAAAAATAAATAAAATTTCATATTGGCTATGTAAATCCATAATGACTAAGGTTACCTAATTTAATTATTTACAACTAACTGCTTACCTTTAAAAATTATCTTTGCATATTAAAGCGAGTTATTGCCTTTCATTAATCCTTACCGTGGCCACAAGGTGAAACACAAAAATGTAAAAAATCACGTAAAACTTATTCTTTGCATCTAGTGAGACTTAAAACAGTACAAAACAACTTACCACCTGTGGTGCTTTAGTGGTTTATTGGGCCTACACGAAGCTACGACACTAACTGTAACAGACAGAACCCAGCTAACTTTCAAATCTTGCCACCCGTGCCTACATCAGGCCTTTTAGGTTAGTTCTAATCAGCAGGCCTTGCTCTAGGCAAGCAGCAGCGGTGAAAGGGCGATCTTTTATGAATCATACTGAGTATGATCTACTTCTAATTTTAATCTATGCCGCTTGACATAAAATCTACTTGCTATTTACTAAACCTCTAGACTGAACAAGTATGTGACAAAAATGAAGTATTAAAAAAAATCATAAAACTAAGTGTTAGCAAAACATAAATAAAATGTCACTTATTTTCTTTATTTTTTTCCACTGTATATATCACTGTAACTGCGCTCATGAAGCTGCTGTTTTCGATTTATCTCTAGGTTGAAAATATTGATTTTTAACTTATTACTCTTTTAAGTACAGTCATTTAATTATTCATCCTACTTGCAGATCTATTTTCTTTTTAGGATGGTATTACAAAAATGAAGTTCAGGCATAGATAATATTTTTAATTGAATTTATTCAGTTCCCATTTGTTCATAGGTCCTTAATTTTTTCATTAATGGTCCTTAAAAGTACTTAATTTCCATGCGCAGAAATGTGTACGAACCCTGAATAAGAAATTTCTATACAGTAGAACTTAATAACTCGAGCCATTATCTAACCGTATAAATTCATTGTACATTTTCTGCACACTGCTTCAATTTCAGCTTTCCAGACAATTATAAAAATTACTGTTCTGTAACAAAATAAGAAATTTCTGCACAGTAGAACCCCTAAAAACCGAGGTCTTTGTTAACTGAGCTAGCAATCAGTGAAGAAATCATTGGTTAGGTTATTCAGTTATGGCAAAGCACACGAGGGCTATCTGCCTAAGGGGAGGGATGCCTTCGTGGAGGACTTTCCAAGGGAAACTGGCTCGTATACACGTTACACATGGGGAAAACCACGAAAACACAGATGCAGCCAGCCCGTTTGCGGGATTCGAACCTCGGACCGAACTACCAGTGTTCAGCGTCTTTACCGCTCGGCCGCTGGTGGACTCAGAAATCATTGGAAAATACAAAGAATTCTCTAATCAGTGATCGATCTTTCGTATTGTTAATGGGCCATTTAGCAGGCTTCCTACTGCAGAGATGCAAGTTGTTCGAATATCTGAATATATATTTATTCTATGCACTGCTGGTAATTTCAACTCCTTCAAATTTGTTTGGAAAGATAAGCAGACTATGGTGAAAATCCAATGCAGAAAATTCTTCCTAACGTTTATCTTCCGTAACCAATAATTAATCATTTCAACTCTGAATTCTTCTTAAAGGCGCGCAGGAGAAAAAAAAAAGTCTATGAAATATTGTTTCTAGGTACTAGAAGAACTAACTCCCTTGCAATATATTAACAAATTCCTACTTTAGTTGTTTGCACTGTCAAATCCTTCCACAAACAGCGTTCAAAAGCTAATGCAGGTGGGAAAACAGTTACAGATAAGCCGCTAAAGGGTCTCGGCGCTAAATGGTACAATAATCTATACTACCAATAAAATAGACCTCTACATATAGTTATAGGCCTATCACAAGAAAGGGAGGGAAGAAAGAGGTGAGGAAATAAAGTCTCATTAAAATGCAAGTAACAAAATGGCAAAATTTCATTGTTTTGGAAATCTTGATATAATTTTCTTATTCCAAGCTTTTCATGAATATTATTGTTATGGAATAAAATTTTTCATGGATTATTTGTTTAATAGAATGTAACAAACTTTATTTACTAATAAAAGAGTTTCTTAAAATATTAATAATAATATATTTTTTTCATTATTTTTAGAATTTCAAATAAACAATTTAAAAAAAAAAAATTTCGTGGGGGGGAGGCTGGAATTGGCAGAATCTAAAATTCAGTGTCTATTAACCGAGTTTTTGATTATCCGACGTCACTACGATCTCACTTACTTCGGACAATCGAGGTTCTACTGTACTTCAAAATGGAAAAATAGGAGTAAGTGCAATGAGTAAACGTGAAGTAAAAAAGAAATTCTTACTTAGCATTAATTTCAGATACTGCATACAAACTTAATGTATATTTAATATTTCTGCTGTGCAAGTGATTTTCAGTCAGGTTTCTGTAAATTCGCAACTCTGCCCAAACCATTTTCTCATCTTGGAGTGTAGTTTCGGTCATACTAAACCAAAACCGTCTGTGTCTTTCGTGCCGCAGGTGTGGATACTGATGATGAACTATAATTTAAAAGAAAACAAGCATTAAGTAAAAATAAAATAATAATTAACTTCTTTTTGCTCATTTTTTGGAGCATGAAACTATAAGAATATTTAATACTTTCATTAATGCTGAACAAGAGGAAAGACGAATAACATACTAAGGTGTAGAACTTCGAGTAACTGAATATGTATCTTTTGTATGCTCTTCTGGTAATATCAGCTTGTTGAAACTTTTTTGGGCAAGTAAGCAAACTATGGGAAAAGCGTAATGCCAGAAATTCTTCCAATTCTTCATAATGCGTCTCTTCTGTATCCAATAATTTACCACTTTAGTTCTGAATTCTTTTTAGAGGCACGCAAGAAAAAAAAAAAAAAAAGTATGTGTAAAATGTTGTTCACAGATGTTGGAGGAACTCCCATGCACTATATTAACAAGGTCCTGTTTCAGTTCGTCGTACTGTCGGATCTTTCCACGAAATTCAAAAGTAAACGCGCGTAAGAAAACACGTGGGCAAGCCGCCAGATGATCTGGCGGAGAGGGCCGAGAGAGTCAACTTAAAAACTAAGATTTCTGGCAATCGGTATTTCTGTATTCAAGTATATCAAGCTTTTCCATTCTAAATTCGTTTAATTCAGTTTATGTCAATCTTTATGGGCCTGGGCGAACAAAAATCTGTTTAATAAAAATATTATTTCTAATTATGTCACTTGAAAAAGAATATGGGGAAAATCATGTGACTCAGCCGCTTAAAAAAAAAAGCCGCTTTTATTCTGTTGACAATTTTGCCCCCGCCTAACGGAAAAGTACCAAAATGTTGATAATAATGTAATAATGAGCAAGAGAACTAATATACACATGATATTTACGCAGAGTTGTCATGAGCATACGGCTGGTTTGAACAGCCTACCAACGGCTAAGTGTCAGATTTTCCAACCGTCTTGTGTGAACTCTGTTAATTTTAAACGCTTGGATGTAAATTCTTGAGCAGCGTCCAGACCACACACTGCTTGTATTTATACATCCAAGTATAGATATAATTTAGAATTAAAAGTCTAATTCAGATAGTTTAAACTGGGAAACCTTTATTTGATTAAATTATTTCTGCGCTATTCCGATAAATCTGATATTGAAATCGGATCCGCACTTATCAGTGTCTATAATTCTTCTAAATAATGAGAATAACAATAAATTTAAACGCAGCTTGGGGGCTGGGGTAATCAGCTAAATTTTTTAGAAGTTATGTTTCCGGTAATACTGGTTTTATATTGTTATTATTTTTATATCTTTGCACGAATGACTTTTTCATATAGTTCCAATGCCTTGCCGGAATTAAGTAATATTTTTATTGTATTATCACATATACCTCTTCCTCTGAAATGAACTCGGTTGTCTTGAAAATGATCCAAGTTATTACACTTCATTACGAAATCAAATTGTATTGTTTATTCCTTGTCGCTTCCGACGAATTTTATATTCTTTTAATTACACATTAATAGCGATTTTATAGCCTACATTTAGAGTAAAAGCTTCAAATAAGAGATTGAATTAAATGAAATAAAATTTCGAGATTTGCTATGCATATTTATTCCATTTATGAAAGAAAATTCGTATAAACTTTCTGTAAAATTTTAATCGAATTGTTCTGCATTTGATGCATTTTTTGTGTGAATTATTAAGAAATATATTATTATAAATTTACATGTCATGTTTTTTTTAATTCAAAAGCTCACTTTTTACCAAATAAACATATCAGTAAAATCGGAACGCGTCTTAGAATTGCTGAATTCTAAGAGGATCGCAGATTTTCCCCTGGTACTAATTTTTCTGAAGTAATTAGTTCCTCTATAACACTATAATAACTATCTATAATTTAAAGCAGATATATTATTGTAGTTAATAAATTAAATTCGATAACTAAAAATTATTTCGTAAACGAATTTTAGTATTTTATTTCAATTACTTTACTTGCTTCGAATTAAAGAGTTTTTGTATCAAACACGCGAAGAAATACTATACCGATTTAATATTAAATAATGATTCAGCTTCCGATATCGTGAACTGATAAATGCATATGGGTTGAATTTCAAGAATGTTAAATGATTCGCATTATAATATAGAACTGAGAGTATTTACTTATTAGCGAATCGATTTGTAAAGCGATCAGCATGAAATTTCCGCTAGGGCAAAAGAAAACGAAAATGTGCTTGAAGCAATAAATAAACCTAAGTTTATTGGCTAATTTTTGGGGTACCTGCTTAATTAAACGTAAAGTATACATATTTATGTAACATTTTCTACCCTGAAAATTTAACTTATTTCTCTCCCCCGACCCTTTTTCTTTTTTTTTGTAAGATATCGCCAAACTGCGACAAGGTGATTACGCTAATACACAGTCCAGTCACATTAATGTGACCACCACGTACTTTCCATGTCAGAGTTAAATAACCAATCACAGAAGGCAGGTGGCAGCACAGTGCAGTTGAGCGTATATAAAGGGTGTGTGAGGGCTTCGGAAAACATTTCAATCGTTGGCGTAATGCAGAAACGAAGCGATTTATTCGACTTCCAAAAGGGCATGATCATTGGTTTCGGGCCAAGGGTGGAAGCATTTCCGAAACGGCTGAGTTTGTGAACTGTTCGCGTGCGGCCGTGGTAAAAGTGTACCGTGCATGGCAAAATGGGACTGTCCAAAATCAGCGACGTGGCAAATGTGGTGCACCACGGGCCATAGATGACAGAGGCGAACGACGGTTGCGGAGATGTGTTCGGGCAGATAGACGGGCTACCGTTGAGCAACTGACCACCAAAATGAACCAAGGGGCTACCAAAAGTGTCTCCCAAAGTACTATTCAGCGAACATTGCTGCGTCTGGGCCTCCGAAGCAGACGCCTGGTTCGTGCACCTATGCTGACTGCTGTTCATCGACGGCGAAGGCTAGAATTTGCACGCCAGTACAGCAGCTGGACGTCCACTGAGTGGCGACAGGTTGCGTTTTCGGATGAATCGCGTTTTATGCTCCATCGGACAGATGGACGTTGGCGTATAAGGCGTGAAACCTCTGAAAGGAACCACCCTGCAACCATTGCCGGAACGGTCCAAGCTGGAGGCGGGAGCATTATGGTCTGGGGAATGTTTTCCTGGCATTCTCTAGGTTCACTGATCATTGTGGAAGGCACAATGGATCAATACAAGTACGCATCTGTCCTTGCGGACCATGTTCACCCCTACATGCGCATTGTTTTTCCTCAGGATGATGGCATCTTCCAGCAGGACAATGCGAGATGCCATACAGCTGCCAGTGTACGTGCGTGGTTCGAAGAGCACCAGGATGAGTTTACCGTCCTCCCCTGGCCAGCAAACTCACCTGACTTAAACCCAATCGACCATCTGTGGGACCATCTCGATCGAGTTGTTCGCGCCATGGATCCTCAACCGCGTAATCTAGCGCAGCTGGCCACGGCATTAGAGTCGGCATGGCTCAACATCCCAGAGAACACCTTCAGGGACCTATGTGTCTCTCTTCCTGCACGTCTCGCAGCAGTCCGCTCTGCGAAAGGTGGTTATTCTGGCTTTTGACAGATGGTCACATTAATGTGACTGGACTGTGTACGTTAAATGCAAAATGGCGAATAGAGAAAATATCGGTTGTCTGTTCCAGAATTAAATATTAGCTTCAACCCAAATTTCATTGCACACCCGGAAGAAAAAAACTGCTGATGATTAAATACGCCAAATTCAGCAAGGAAAGGAAAAATGCATAAATACAGTGAAGAAATCAGCCATTCGCGAGTGGTTAGTGCGTACTGCTAACTTGAGAAATGGATACAGAAGCTGTGATTCGATAGTTCTAACCTTGTATCAGGTTAGCTTGACCTAAGTATAGCAACGGTGCATTATCTTGATTAAAATTTTGTTTTAAATTATATATCGAATCAAATCCGTGTTTATCTTCTCAGTTATTATGGTATGAATTATTTATCCCTGATACATGTATAGTAAATAAGTAGTTTCTCGAACAAGGGACGCGAAAATTTCCATTATGAACCGCCAGTCGATCATCGAAAGATTTTTAGTAGTTGTCGTAAAAATATTTTTTATTTTAAGCTAATATTGAAAACCAATATTATAAATATGTAACTATATAATTAATTGGAATCATAATTCGCGAATCATGTGATAAATAACGCTGTAGTAATAAATTGCCTTAAAATTTAAACTGCAACGGAATTATCCAGAACTGAAATGGAAAACTATTCTTTCAGGCGCAGTATTGAAAATTCATGAGAATCGATAAAGGTTTATCTCTAAGAATACCGCTTGAATTGTAGAAATTTGAATTTTTGCTTGAATAGAAAGTTACGTCTGTGACGTTTTCAAAGCGTTCAAAAATGAGGTAAGCAAGCATCGTATGATCCTAAATTATTGCGTAGAGTGCTCAAATGCTTTAAATAAATGGGTTCAATGCTTTAAATAATGGGCCAGCATCAAATAAATTAAAATTTTAGAATATTGCATATGTTTCTTTAGTTACAATCATATAAATATATAAGACTCGTAATACGTTATAAAATGGTGTTAATTATGCTGTATTGTTATGTAGAATATTTTATGCAAATAAGTTGTAAAAAAAAATTAAGCCGACAATATCTAAGCGAGTAGAAAAACGCAAAACAACCTTGGTTCGTAGTCGAACGAGGGAGAAAAGAATGATATCTGAAACAATTATGTGCTCTAGCGATCCTTAATTACTCAATTATTAAGCCCTGCATTCGGGGAAGGGGTTGAGTGATTTGTGCTAAAGATTATGCATGAAAGTAGGAAATAAGAACTACAAAAGGGAGGTCGAATTGTCACCCGTCGACGTGGTGAGGAATTTTTCGGCGAGAAGGTTTAAATATTATATTTTGGATTGTTACCTTGTTAAAAGATTCTAGATCTCTGAACCATAAATTTTTGGATTAAAACACCATTTTAATTGTTAGCTTGTTAAAAGATTCTAGATCTCTGATCTTCGCGATATATTAGTGTGCATGTATACAATGGCACACTAATATATCGCGAATCTCTATGAGGTTCATTGCAAGACTTTTGAATTTAAATACATGTTTTAATTTTTTTTTACTGTTTTCAGCATTTTACGTGTAATGTTGTACAATGAAAACAGTGAAATCCAATTGAAGAGTCAGTCAGTTCCTTTTCAAGAGGATTTGCGCGATAATCTATCAACCATAAGATGACAATTTTTGATTTACGGAATTATATGAAAACACAAGCTTACATTTCAACTAACTCAGTAGAAGATGCCAAATATAAATCCCAAATCATTAAGAATGTTTTATTATAATGTTAATAATAATGATAGTAATTAAAAATTTAAATTATTGTATCGTGAAATCACGGACGTTCAATTAAGTGCGTTGCTAAACAGAGGAATTTCGGAAACAGGAAGCATTGCATTAAGCTGTCAGTTAGCTTTCAAAATGTTCAAATATCCGTGCTTTTCCAGTCTTGTGTTGAAAAAAAGCTAATTGTCATTTCACAGACATAGTGGAACGTCTCAAGTGACCGTAAAATATCCTTAATGTTTAGGATTACTGATGTCGTGATTAACCTTGATAGTCACGGATTTATCCGAGACTATGTCCAAGATTGTCTGCGACTGAAAAAAGTTCGCGATTTTTCAATGGCTGGCTGTAAAAGTTGAAGTTTTTAATTTGCGAAATGGGTAAAGGTTCGTGAAACCTCAAGAACGCTTTTATTGGGATGCAAGCACTTTTGGATAAAATAAAGTAATATTTTCGACCGTGATGGATAATTTCAATAACACACCCTTTATGTTATCCGCATCCTCACAACAGACCCAATGGTGAGAATTAGACAATTTGCAGAACTGCTCTCCAAATTTTTTTCATTTCGATGAATCGAATGTTGCTTATTTAGTAGCTAATTATAGTTTATAGACGGCGAGATGGTTCTTAAATTATTTAAATCCTGCTCCTCAATAGATTTGCTGCAGATTGTATGTCTGCAGCAAATCTATCCTCTACTTTTCAACGTTTTGAATTTTCTATTGATAGAATCCCTTACTTTAACCTTTTTTTGTATTCTGTTTTTTCATGCCAACTTTATTTTGTCAGGAAGAGCTGCGTAAGTCGTAGTCTTGCAAATTATAAATTCTACGTTTCAATATTTAGGAAGCCCTAATCCTTCTTTGAAATTCCTTTTTTATAAATTGTCCAGGATTTTCTTTACTAAAATATGGTAACCCTATGTATGTTTTATAATTATCGTAATATAATGGAATTTCAGTTTCTAAATTTGAAATATTTAGAATCTAAATAGCGCTTGTACTTACTACTCCAAATTAAATGAAATTTCTTGTTATTTTATTTAAATACGTTTAAGTTTTCCTAGTTTTAAATACAGGGCAGTACGGTACAAATATTATACAAATACTATACTGAGTATTAAATGAATGAATATGACATACAGATTGGGTTACAATGTTCATTAAGTGGGTAGTCTGTAATAAAAAAAAATTGGTTTTTGTTAACTTGGGATTTGGGCTTAGCCATGACAAGCACGCCTTTCCGAAAAACGGATTAAAGAAATTTGGTGACTAAATTTTTGTTTTGTTTAATTTCTCTACAGCAAAAATAAAAACTGAATTACATGCTTAATTTTATGTCACATATGGGCGCAGATAATTTCATTGTTTTATTTTAACTAAAATATAAATGAATATTTGGCCAAATAAAAAAAAAAAAAAGCTTAATTTTGTTTGTTTGCTGGAAACGGCTTAGGCTTTGTAAAGATCTTAAGGACTGTTCACACTTGATACTCAACGACGCTATCGGAGCTAAGCGACGCATGGAACGCCGGTCTATCTAACTTAACTCCTTCACACTTACTGAGAACGTTTACTAACGACAGTTAATAAGCAAATAGAAGATCGCGCGCGCTTTCATTTTTTACATTTCGTAGGAGACAGCCTTCGACCGTGAAACTTTAATCGGTACAGCAAAGACTGAGAGATTTTTTTAAAAATAGTTCGACCGAAACGTATGGTTAGCAGAAAACAACGAAAATGTATTTTGTTGCTAAGTTTTCTTCTTGGTCATTTAGTACACAGGTTTCAAACCATCAAAAATTATTTAGAAAAATAAAAACATGTTTCATTATTATGTTTTACTGTTGTTATTTAATTATTATTATCAGTATCTTCATTCCAAATAATAAGCGAGTTTATAAAGTTGATGCGATTCATTTTATTATTTGTAGTAGTATTGTTATTTTATTATTTGTATGTTTATCTACAGTAGTTTTTTTTTTTTTTAATGAAAAAAAATTTAGAAGAAAGAAAAATATTACATTAACGCTTTTGTCTATGCTTAACTCCATTGCTAATTTTATAATACAATTAGATATTTATCTGAGATCATTGATATCAGTAATTTAATTCTCCGGATTCAAAATCTAAACACAAATTAGCATTAAATGGAAAAAAAAATTACTTACTATTTCGATGAAGATGATCTGAAATTATCATCCAAGCGCATTCTATCTGTATTTTGTAGTCCTTAAATCGATTATCCCATATAACGGGATGTCGCTGGATTTCGGTAATTAGACTACAATTTTCGCTCATATCTTACGAAGCAACAAGATACAAAAAATAAAGAAGCATCTTATCCACTATACAGCGATAAATTAAAATTAAAAGTATCCTCCTCAGAAGATTTTGCCAATATTCAAAGATCCTAAATTAAAGAAACGCAGAATACCCATAACGGCCTAGCCAAAAATGGATCTTGGTGAAAAAAAAAAGTGTATGCCAGAATCGAACCATGGTCACAGGTCTACAGTTCTTGTACTTGGCCATGATCGAACTCCCGATCAGAAAGTCTACCGCTTGATGGCTTTATCCGCTCAGCTGATACTTCTTAACCGGCTTTTGCGAATTGTAGTTCTGGTGCTCTGAATGCAAGAATTAATTTTTGATGGGTATTCTGCGTTTCTTTAATTTCCTGTGCTAATTGAAGTAAATTGAAAATTTTAGGATCTTTGAATATCGGGAAATTATCAGCAAAAACTTCTGAGGAGGATACTTTTAATTGATCGCTGTATAGTGGATTAAATGCTTCTTTATTTTTTGTATCTAGTTGCTTCGTAAGATATGAGCGAAAATTGTAGTCTAATTGCCGAAATCCAGCGAGTACCAAGATTTGGACTTCTCTGATCAAACACCCCTTTAAAATTATTTTAAAGGGGGTTTTAAGATTTTTAAAATGAATTTCTGTATAGGGATAATTAACTGTGGATTAAATGTCGTCAAGCCGTATACTCGTTCTCACTCTAAATCAAATCAATTAATCAATCGCTCATATCGTCAGCCATGTTTTTGCGCTCTTCTGTTGATGATGATGATTTGAAATATTCTTCTGATTGGTCGATTCTATGTGTGGATTAGCTCCGTTTTGCGTGAAGTTCAGATTTTTCAACTGGGTCCGTAGTAACAAAAAATTGGTTTTTTCTAGCTAATCCGCTGTGTTTGTTGTGTCCATTGTGTTCCCTAGTTTCCATATGTCCCAGTGTGAACGCCGCTTTACAAGGAAAACTGGCTCCTGTTTACGCTATGCACAACAAAAGCTACGAAAACAATCAGACAGTCAACCAGTTCGAAGAAAGGCCACTAGTCCACGTTTGATTTTGCCAAGGGGAAGAAAGCGAATTTAGTTTCATGGAAATAAATTAATATGTAATGAATGTAACGGAATAAATGTTTCTTGGAAATGATATGCTATGTAAATTGAGTAAATATTTATATATAATTGTCTATAATATGTTTGTAATGTATTTTGCAATATTTTATAGTTGTTTTTATTTACTTACTTTTATTTATTTAATTACCGTATTTCGTAGAGTAATCTTATGTTTTTTAATTGCGAACTTCTAATCATTTAGTGTGTGTTTGTTGTATGTTTATTTTATGTATCATATTGCCAATCTTTCAATTCTAATTGATTGGCGTTCAAACTATAAGGATAGTTCAAGTAGAACCAAAGAAATGGGCACAAACCTTCCTGCTGGACCTTAGAGATAATTTGTATCACCAGACTGGCGACATTAGTCGATTTCTAGTTAACTTTGCGAAGTCCTGAAAGTTTCCGGGAAGCGTTTCGAAACTCTAGGAGTGATTTTGTCTAAGTTTCCAGAAGCCCTTTTCCGTATTTCAGAAATACTTCAAATCAGGAGGTTGTAAACAGCCGACAGTTAATTAGATTAAGACTCTAAACCTGTTTACACAATTAAGCTTCTGTTCAATAATTGCTATTTTGGATTTTGCTGATCTGTGACATTCTTAGGGGAGTTAAGGAGAATCCCGTCTTATCCCTTGTTTGCCTTGCTGTATAAGTCGTTATCTCAGTAACGATTTAAGTCTTCCTGTTCATCTAGCCTAAGTATTTTCTATTTCTTCCTGTTCATCTGGTCTAAGATCTTTACAGAAACATAGCATGCCACTATGTTTTAAATTTTTGATCCATTTTCATCCACACATGGTGCTTGTCGGCCTCATCATACACATAGCAAGCATCTGTGAGCTATGATGTTCACTACTCAGCAACACAAGCGTCTAAACCCGAAACCTCACTTTTGCTCATCTCCCGGGTATCGGAATGACAGAGGGAAAAAGAGAATTTCGTCCAAGCTCTCACAAATGCTCATGTTGGATTTCATCCAAGCGCTCACAATTGCTCACGTTCGAAGACCGCGTGCTTATGTTGCTATCGCTTTAAATGCTAACGAATATGTGATAGTGGTGCTATATTTACTTAGCTTAGTTTTCTTAAAAATAAACTGGCTAATTTTATTCTGTATATTGTGTAAGATTAAATATGTATAAAATTTCCATTTGTAAATTGTGCAAAAGTTTGTCTGAATGCAAATATTTCGCATATTTATATTATCCAATATGAGCAGGCGATCCCATGCCAACAGGCTAATTAATTGTTAATTAGATTAATTTCGCATATCATCCAAGGATCCAAGGATTAATTATTACGGAAAGCCTAGAGTAAAGAAACCTTTAAGGGACCTTTCAGTCTCGAGCCTAACGCGCTAACCACTGAGCTAGGGAGAATACGGAATTGTTTGGTATTTTAAGATTTTAAATAATTTGGGGGGGGGTATTTTATAATTTTTTAACATGAATACAACACCAAAAATAAAGCAGATAAGAAAGATTTTACGATTAATAGGTTCCTTGGTCACATGGATTATAATATAGTTATATTAATTTCGCATATTCACATTAATTTCAAACACACACGATACGCTATAGACTAAAATTTCCTACACTCAAAATCCCTTTTCCCTTCTTCATTTCCCAGAAAAGGGATAAAACCGGTTATGAGCAAAAGTGAGGTTTGGAGTCTAGACGCTTGTCTCAGCAACCAGGAGAACAATACGCTTGTGGCGATGCTTTCTTTTCGCTAAATAGGGAACATTCTGCAGAGCTTTCAGAGTATTATTAACGATTTTATCCCTTTTAATGTCGCCTAGGTAAGTATAAAATCGGACGTTAAGTATAAAATTTTAATTATTACGCCAATTCCTAGGTAAAACCGAAAGAAAATATTAAAAAATTCTCCATTATTTGATGATACGGATTGACTGTTCAATTAAGTCTTCAATTAAGGAAGTTAGTGCCCACTGGCAACCCGAATGGTAAAACCGCTGGTATTTCAACTTTAGTTCGAATTCTGGCAAACGGGTTAGCTGCAGGGCTCCATTTTACCCACGTGTGACGTGAATGTGAGCCAGTTTTCGTGAAAAGTTCTCTACGAAGGCATCCTTAAGCAGATAATCTTCGAGTGCTTTAATTTATTTAATGCAGATAATGAAATTAGTAACTTACTTAGAATTTTGTTACAAATGAGTTAGCTATATAATCTGCGCTAAATACTGTACGGTAAATGAGCAAATAAGATGCTTTCACTTGCAAATAAGTGTATAGCAAACAAGTCGGGGGAGAGGTAAAACCACGGGCTGCAACACACAGCTCGGATATATTTGGACTTCTGTATTCTGAAGGAGGGACAAGGAAATTCATTCTTTTTACACTATTTTAGTTTTCTGAGTTTTTACTGGTCTATCAGATAAATAGTTATATTTAAACACGGAGAATTTCGGAAGCTTACGATGAATACGAGCCTATTTCGTTCACTGAAATCTCTTCGCGAATGCATTGCTCTCCTTAGGCAAATAGCAAAGAATCTGGCTGCATGAGCGTTTTCGAGGTTTTCCCTCCGAGTAACGTAAATACGAGTCAGTTTCCTTCAAAAAGTCCTCCATGAAGGCATCGTTCCGCATAGACAGATGTTTCTCAAATTGCTATGCCTTGATCTACAGGGTGTCTAAGAATTATCTTTACAACTTTAATAACTTCTAAAATAAAAAAGATATTTATATTCTGTTTTCTGCAGTTATTAGTACAACTCATCAAGTCGTTTCCCCCCCCCTGTTCATGGGTGCACCTCAACATGTTTGCCATTTCTGACCCTAAGCACATCCAGTCTGCATTCAATTTTCTGCCAAGCACGCTGTAACATCTTGTATGTAACAGTTGTAAAAGCATTTGTAATGCGCCGTTTTAAGTCAGCAATTACAGTAACATGTGTCCAGTAAACATCATCCATTAAATAACCGTTAACTCGTTTTCGTTTCGTAGTATGAACTGCGAAAAATAATTTTTTTCTAATCATATTACAAAGTTTTTTTTTAAATAGAAATAACTTACTGTGCCTGCTCCTCATTTTACTTGAGGTTTTGAAAAGCCCTTTTCCTTTTACAGATATCTTCATACTTCTATGATTTTCACTACATGCAAGCTATTTCAAAAGGATTCTGTGATTAATTTCTCTCCAGTGACATGTATGAGGCCCATACATGACTTTAAGCATGAATAAAATAAGCCGATACATGAATCAAATACAATGCATTTCATGTTAAAATAGTCCGAGTCAAGCGATACTTCTAAACAAATATACGTGAAGCTTATATATTTTAAATGGTGCTATTATAAAGGAAACATTCTCCACATATGATTAATATTATCAGAGAAAAACAGAATTCAAATTTTGAGGGATTGTAGATAAAAGGGCATGTCAGCTTCGCATGTTAAATTTTTTAATGTAAATGTTTTTCAAATATCTTTCATAGCGAAAGGGTATAATAATTTAAACAGTATATTTCAGTTTTCAATTTTTAGAAATCGTTAAATTCGAAATCTTTTGTCTAATGAAATTGGATTTTTATACCATTCCTAAAATGGATATTTCCCTCGTTCAGATAAAAATGGGTAAGATACTTTTTAAAGCCAGTTTTATATATTACAGAAACTTTCTTTTACAGAATTTAAGAGGGTAAGGCAAAACGTACCTAAATTTCTTAGCCTTTTATTAAACGTGTAAAGTAATCAGAATTATATTATTTTATTGATCAAGACCTCTGAATAATGATAGTTTGATCTGGATTCGAGCTCCAACGAACGGTCTTCTTTTTCTCCATGTGTAACAGGAATACGAGCCAGTTTTCCTTGGACAATCCTCCAGGAAAGCATCTCTTCTTTTACGCAGACACCCTCGTGTGCTTTATTTCAAGTAACATAACTTATTTTTTTAATAGGAATCCTGTGCTTACAATCGCTTTTTAAACGGCACAGCGTTTTTAAATAACCTGCGTGAAAACAGTAATAAATATACTCCTAAAAAACAGATAATATTTAAGACTTTTAATATTCATAAATATTCATAAAGTACCGAGAAAAAAAAATTATACTGAAAAACCAAATACACGTAAGAAATCTTAACTTATATTCATAAATGCATTAAAAAAAGTTTTTTTTAAATCTGTTTTTAATTACAAAGTGCCCTTGATTATACATGATTAAAAATAAAATTTTGAACCATTTAACAATGATGAATTTTAAATTAAAATTGCCTGTTCGAAATTTAAGGAAATTAAAAGCAACTATTTTGTATTTGTCATTTCTATTCTAACAGTTCTGTTACATATTTAAATTATTTTATTTATTTAAGTTGGTAAGTAACTGATAAAAAAATAATTTTAAAAGATAAAGGTGATATTTTAATCACTTATCTTAGAAGAGGGGAAAGGTTGAAGGAAATAAATTTTTGAGTTAATTTAATACTCGTAGTTGAAATCCAGAATAATGTTGACCTTTTCGCCTGGAGAAACATGCAGCCCTCGAGAAAATTTTTAGTGAATTTGTTCAGAGGCTATATGTTTGCAATATAATACGCAGATAAAATTTATAATACAATATGTGGTGGGTTATACGAATTCAAATTTAATTTATTGCTTTGAAAAACAAAATAAAGCAAGCGTTTATTAATGACAAAAGCACACTGTAAGACCTCAATTAAACAAATGGAATATAAAAAATTCGCTATTTATATTGCAAGGCAAACACTATAGCATATTTATATAGACATACAAAACAAACACTTACCTTTGTTTACAAAGCTTATGATGAAATCCGAGTATCTTAGGGCGTCGTGATTTCGTTTTTTAGTAACAGCGGCTAAATTCTCATGCAAGACAGCATTGTCCCCCTCAAGAGTTTTATAAATATTCAAGAGGTATCTGGATGCAGAACTGAAAGTATCATGATTTCGAGGTTTAGGTCTATGATCAAGGCCCAGCAAATGAAGAATTTCTTCCTCGAGTTCTTCTTTGGTTTCTTGCTGCAGAGGTTCATACAAAATACTTTGTTGAAGTCCGTTATCTGCATAGAAGCCTCCGGATAATGCTGACACTTCTGCGGAAAAGAAGAAAGTGATTAATAGAATAATAAGACAGCGACTTTCTGCCATTTTGCTACAGTAGAAAACAACGGCGCAAGGTAAATAGACTTCCGGTCAGTAGATCGTCAAGTATGCAGCTGTGAGGCTTTTACTATCTCTGAACTCTTCCCCTAAGGCCAAACGCAATTCAGCTTGTGAAACGCACCAAAAAATCACCTTAGGAAGTTTGCAATTTGTCGCCATCTTGTGGGCCTCAAGAAAGAAAAAAATATATGATGTGAATCTATCCATCAATTATTATAATATGCTGTTTTTATTTAGGACATTTCATATTTCTTATACAAATATTTTATATTTACAAATATTTTATATTCTTAAGAGCATTTGTAAAATAGATCACAGTTGGACTTAATTATTAATCGACTTATTTATTATCTCGATAACAGAATTCGCGAAAAATGATTTCTAGACTGTAATTAGATTAAAGTTACGGGAGCTATAAGTTTTTATGTGCTTATGAATTTCCTCGCTCTAGACAAATGAGTGGGGTATTGATTTACAGTAGAACATCAAACACCAAGCCAACTAGAACCACAGACCAAACTCATGCTATTAGCTTGTTCACTTTTTTTTTCTTTTAACGTATAAGCCAGATGTACATTAACTGTAATGCCAAATCAAAAAACTGTATTTTTTCACTTGTCATCGTATATTAGTCCAATAAAAGCTATACAGTAACAAATTAAAATACTTTCACTTCCATAAAAAATCTAATCTGGACACCACATGACTTCCTTTTACGGCCTATTAAATTATAAACATTTTTTGCTACGCTTCCTTTAAACTTTTTCCTCATATTTTTCTCAATTAACCGATCCCTCAAGGCAAGTTGAAAACGATATAAAAAAATGCAAATTTCAAAATTAAATATACTGCTCAAATTTTGTCGTATGGGAGTCAAATTTCTTAATTTTACTTAATGGGCATAAAACTGTGATCAGGGAAAAAAAAAAAAAAATTTTCTTAACGGATTTATTGTCAATTTTTTTAAAGCTCACGTAGTTTATTTCAGCTTTAAGGAGTGCCGATTACAATTGGTCTAATTTTATATGCATTAAAACTCCGCTTTGTATTAAGTTAGTTTATCTGATTAGTTTATAAAAAGTTAGGTTAGTTTATAAAACCCGGGAGACCATATTAAAAGTTATATTTCACTGTTTGTTTTAATTTGACATTGACAAAGCATGAATATTTTCGTCATATAAAACACTTCTGTAAGCGGAAGTATATGACTAAGACCAACGATTTTTAAGCTGGATAAGACTGTGTACATGTGTGTGTGTACATATATATATATATATATTACATGTGTGTAGACGGACAGGTGAAATTTTTGTTTTTGGCATATTACTTTGTTTTTCAATGTATACACACACATATATATACATATAAATCGGTATCAAACGTACCAGCCGTTTATAGATACATTTAGTATTGCAGATTCCAATAAAAAAAAAGGGGAGATGCACAACTAGATGTCGTAGCAGCCCTATATGCAAAATTTCGCCATTCTACGTCTGATAGTTTTCGAGTTATGTGTGATACATTACTTCATTCATACATATATACATACATATATACGTACGTACATACGTACATATGCACAGACGTCTCGAAAATGCCCTTTTGAATCCATTTTAAATTCATGTTACGAACTGTTAGGGGGAAAGGAGTCCTTTCTTCTGTGCGTACGTTAAGCAAAGAATCGTCCAAATGGATTCGGTAACGATCAAAATGGATATTTCCGTTGAAATGTGGTACCTGAAATTTTTCGCGATTACAATATTTCCTGTACTTCGCAGGAAATAAAATTCCTTTCACTTTTTTTTTCCCAAAAATATTCAACATGTTGAAATTAATTCTTTTTTGTCCACCCAGTTTACAAAGAAAACATTTTATTTCATAATCTGTTAAATAAATAGCAGACTTTTCTTGAATTAGCACTTTTTTTTAGTGAATTTTTGGTGAATTAGCACTCACCAAATATTGTCCATGAGTTTGCTAAAAATTGATAGATAAACATCCCCGCCAAATGGTAAGTCTACATCGTTTTTTCGGGATCACCTGATGTATAACGTGAATACAAGGAAGCTTCCTAAGAAAAAACTTTCTACGAAGTCATTTCACTTTTTGGAAAACTATTACCTGTTTATTTAATTAAACTAAGTTGTCAGGAAGAGATACATTTCTTTAAGACGAAAAGCGAAAAATTTTTACGATTTTTTTTGTTTGTTTTTCATTTTTAAAAACAGTTTATCGATTTTTAACTTGTTAAATGAAGTGCTTAAAGTGTTAAATAAAGCGTCCTGAAGTTTTCATATTGCAAGTTTTTTTCATTAATTCACA
>KK120760.1:0-18394 GCA_000611955.2 Stegodyphus mimosarum | reverse complement strand
TTTTTTTTTTTTTTTTTTTAAATTTCATCGTTGTTCTGTAAGAATGTGCGCTGTGTACACGCGACTTGAAAAGTAGCTCCGTTACTTAATTCAATCAAAAAACAGTGCGTTTTCTAATTTTTTATGAAAGTGAAAATATTTAAATTTTTCCTTATTGTATAATATTTGTTGAAATAAAATACAGAAAATGAGAAAAAAAATTAAAATCTCTCCTATACTTTAAATAATAAAGCACCTAACCTTCAAAACAAAAGACAACTAAATTATATGGGAATTCTAATGATCGAACGCAATGTGAGATAATTGGGGTATTCAATATTCATCAGTATGCGTATTTTGGTAACTGACAAAATTCAGTATCAGTTCAGAAACTCTTTTAAAATTATTTGATAGAAAAAAGCCTTATAAACAGAGCTTCCATTTTTGTTCTTTTAATTTAAAATAAAATGAAACATATTATAGAAATTTGTTCCGTAAATCGACAAATATTTTCGTGTCCAACTGTTGCCTCGAATTTATTTATTTTTCTACTTACTAGCCCTCAATAATAACGAATCAGCTGGCGATTTTCCCCCATTATCTCATTTTCATGGCAACGGATATTTCACATCGAAATCTTCGATAAGAATTTGCACAATATACGGTGTTTATATAAATTATACCCTATTTTTCAGATACCATTAAAAGAACTTTTCTATCGTATTGTTGTGACTTTAAGCCTATTATTAAAGCTTTTCATACACCTAGCATTTATTAGAAACTACATTATTGCTGTTGTTGTCTTGTCTATGGAAAAGGTGCTAAGTGGAATCCAAAGTCTGCATGACAAGTCTTGCCAGGTTTGAAGCCCGAGGACTATAAGACTTGCATAGGATACCCGAGTCTTAGTTCTTCGCCTAACAACTTGTCGAAATGCGTACATATTATGAATATACAAACCTATAAACTAACTGGGTTGTCACTCATTTAATAAATATTGCCTAATGGGTCATGATTTTGAAGTTAGATCGGATGACTGAAAGAAATATTGAATATGAAAGAAAATTTGAGACTTTTTCTCTGATGCAGCGAAGAGTCTGAGATATAATTCCAGAGATAGTATTTCATATATGCAGCCACGGCTGGTGGAAGCAGTCCGTAAAGAATGCGCCGCAGGCGAGCTGCACCTAAAATGGAGGCGCTTAACGATGCTTAATAGTCATATAAACTTTCATTAATAATTACGAGTCTATAAAATATAATTAAAAAAATTAAGTAGAAAAAATGCAATCATACATTGCCCATTTAACACATACATTTTTACTAAAAAACTGAGCACTATTGTGCATCAAGTGTAGTGGGATTTGGAAGTTAAAAATTCAAAAATTTTTTACATGTTAGCTCGCTCTATATCGAAATGCACTGCCGACTGTTTATTTTGAAAATACCTGTGTTGCATCACCCAGTCTTGAAATAAAGCCTTTAGAGTGCAGATTTAAAAAAAAAAAATTAACAGTTAAGGCGTTAATGATACATTATTCTGTTTTACAGTATGAAGATTAAAACCTAAAAATATTCAGTAGCTTTTAAAAGATACAGTTTTGTTAGCATATCACACAGCAGGACGTCGATTACTTGAATTAAATCTTCAGAAAATTCGAGAAGATATTTTTAAAAATTCCTTTGAAAATCAATGTTTCCCAACCTTGACTTTTAGATCGATTAAAAATATCTGATCATATGCATTCAAAAAGTATGATACTAGTTAAAATTAGCTTCTGTAGGTAAATAAAAAAGATTGGTGAATATAACTGCACCAATTGGTTTTTGATTGCAAAACGCAAATCTGCTGACAAGAATTTTAAAGCATTCGAAAATATGGATAAATGGCAATAAAAAAAAATGTTGCTTCGTCTAATCGAGATGTTATATACTAGTTTAACTATCCAACTATTTTATTAATAATTTTTAACGTTATTTATTTCGGAATGAATAGAGTGCTTTGAAATTTATATCCCTATTAGTTCGCGCGAGTAAAAAACATATATATCTTCATAAACTATTGTACATGGGACTGAAAGAATTAATTAATTTGGTAATTAAAAATAATAAATATACTAAGCGAAAGAAATTCATAAATGGATAGATAATACAAATAAGAATGCGCATGTATTATTGTATATTTTCGCTTCAAGAACCCAGCATTTGCAGAAATTGGAAAGAGCAGTTTGAAATTTTGGAAGATTGCAAAATAGCAGAATATCGGAAAACACCATTTTAAATACTTTTTAACAGTCTATCTGCAGTGTTTTAGCAGCTAATTTTTAATCATTATGTATTTTAAATAAGAACATTTATGTCCACACTTTTTCCAGAAATATTATTAGTTCAATGCTTAAAGACCTTCTTTCCAAGCTTCATGCACGCGCTGCTGTTCATTGCTTTTTGTGCATTTGCCAGAGCTTTTAGTTTCTGCGTAATGTAGATTGCAATGTATAAAGCATTCGTGACCGCAGAATGCAACGTGTAAAGCATTCGTGGAGGTCCAAATAATGTGCTGCATTACTATTATGTTTCTGATTTACGCAGATAAATTTCTAGAGCATGTAGCTATACACATGGCTGCTCTATGCATCTAAATGAAAAGAAAACTTTGAGGAAATAGCGATGAGAATTTATGCACTGCTGACCACCGTAAATGCAACACCCTCAAGGAAGCATGCAAATAACATGAAATTTACAACATGCGTTAGCGGAGGCGAGATATGCAAATGATTAGAATTTCAGAGCAGACGCACATCACGCGCGCCTGTGGCGCCACTTGAAAGCGCTATTCAAGACTTGGAGTTTTCGACGATTTCAAGTTCGACAATTGTGTTTTTCTGTTTTTTAAAAAAAAAAAAAAAAAAAAGATCAATTATGCCCCGTAGTAAACAGCGATTATCGTTTGATCAAGTATCCGAGTTTCACAGAGGAAGGATAGTGGCCTACCGAGAGGGTGGATTATCTTTCAGCGAAATCTGTAGTCGTGTTGGACGAAACCAAACAACTGTACTGCGGATATGTGACCGTTGAATGCAGGAGGGTACGACGGATCGACGTGTTCGATCGCATCCACTTCAGTGCACCACTTCACGTGATGACAGGAACATCGTGCGCATGGCAATGACGGATCGCTCAGTCACATCACGAACCATAGCGCAGCACATTCAGTCTGTAACGTATCATTCAGGGTCTGCGCGTACCATTCGACGCCGTTTACAGCAGAGTGGTCTTCCCGCAAGACGTCCATTGCTTCGTGTACCCTTGACGCAGAACAACAGACGGCCAATGGTGCGATGAAAGAAGGATGTGGACGGCAGAATGGAATGAAATTGTCTTTACTGATGAGTTACGCTTCTGTCTGCAACATCTCGATGGTCGGATTCGAGTCTGGAGACACCGTGGAGAGAGGATGCTGAACAGCTGCCTTATACACCGCCACACTTGTCCTGCACCGGGTATTATCGTATGGAGCGGTATTGGATATCACTCTTGCACTCCTCTAGTACGCATTACCAGTGCTTTAAATAGCCAGCGCTACATCTCAGAGGTGTTGGAGCCAATTGTCCTTTCTTACTTTCAGGGCTTGCCACAGCCATATTTCAACAGGATAATGCGCGACCACACGTGGCACGCATTGTAAAAGGGTTCTTCGTCAATCGCCAGATTGAATTGCTTCCCTGACCGGTTCGCTGTCCGGATCTTTCTCCGATAGAAAACATATGGTCCATGGTTGCTGAACGATTGACCCAGATTACATCCCAAGCTGCCACACGAGATCAACTTTGGCAAAGCGTGAAAGCGGCTTGGTCTACTGTACCCCAAGAACTCATCCAAAATCTCTTTGAATCAATGCCGAGGCGTGTGGCAGCGGTGATCTCCAACAATGGCGGCTAATCTGGCTACTGATTCTAGAAGAAACCACACTTCACAGAATTCTGTAAATTTAATCATTTGGTACTTGGTCAAGATGTTATCTACTAAGTAAATTTTGTTGTGATATCTCTTGTCTTTCTTGGTGTTGCAATTTGGGTGGCCAGCTGTGTAGAAGAACTGGAAATTGTGATGAGTAACCAGCGCCGGCGCAAGGGTTTCCAGGGCCCGCGTGCAAAATAGTTGCAGTCAACCCCTCTTTTTAGAAATTTTTTCATGGGGGAAGGAAGTTTTGAAGAAAGCATTTGTTGATTTTTTTTAATTTATCGAGAATGATTTATTTCTCTGTATTTCATATTTACAAAATTTTTATAATTTCTTTTGCATTTATCACTTGACAGATTTTATTTTCAATGGCAAGATTTTTCAGATTTATGTCGCAGTATGATCTTCAAGTTCCGGAAGCACAAATTATTTGACACAATTAAGTTCAGAATGTCGAATGGGTCATTCATACCGGCTGTAAAAATGTCTTTGGAAGCTACTATTTCGTCAAAGTTCTTCTGCGTTAATATCTTTATTATCACCGCACTGTAATAATTTTTCAAATTTACTGCACTTTATTTTCAAACTTGCATTATCGATTTCTGATAATTACCCAGGAAACTAAAATTATCGGCGTGATTTTTCATTGCATCAAATCTTTCATTTAATGATACCCAAGCAATATCCAAAGTTCTAAGAAAGACATTTGCCCTTGTAGGGATTTATATTTATTTTTAACAACCAGTTAAATTTAAGTTTACGTTCTTTCCTATAAGCCTTCATTCCCCTAGTTATCAATGTCTGAATATTCACATTTGGTAGCTCGTGTGAAGTAATGCAAATTCTACTTTCAGAAGAAATATTTTAAATACCACGTTCTAAAAGGGAAAGTTAGAGAATGTGGGCGAACTCTGTGTTTGTTATAGCGCGAGCTTCTGCTTAGTATTGATTGCTGGTTAAACGTGGCGTCGCAGCTATTACTTTGCTGCCACGAGATTTTCAACGCTCTTTTAGGAAACAGGATAATCTGAGCCCTGTAGCGTAATTCTACTATTTGTGAATATTTTCAAATTTTTAGTTTAGTTCTTACTGTTTCAGTTACCGCCCCAACAGAGGCGTAGTTGACGCATTGCAAATTTCAAATAAGTGTAATAAAGGGTACTTTTAACCCTTCTTCTGTGCCATTATTGCAATTCCAGTTTTCACACAGCAGATAAGCAAGTAGACCCTACATCTGGTGCCCGAACTTCTACTCGAATCCATTGGCCAATGATCAGGACAGACAATCATCCCAACAAGATGCAGAAGTCATAGGCCCGATGGTGACCAGCCCTTTGGATGGATTCGGCTTCACTTGACAGACTAATTGGCTAATACAGACGATGAGATTGGCCATCAAGCCAGCAGTGACATTCGACGGCAGGAACTCCGTCACCTCATTCCTGGAAGCCCTTGAGACGCACTTCCAGTTATATCCTGTACGCGAAAGACGGAAGGTAGCTATTGCTTCGAGCGCCCTCCGAGGACAGCCAGAGTCATGGTGGAAAGGAATTGGGAAATGTTTACTCGGAGAAGTCGGAAGCCTCACTTACAATTTTGAAAACTTTAAAGCGGCACTCCTAAAGGCCTTCCTGATTGTGAAAGATCGTGCCAAGCTCGAAGCCGAACTGTACAGCTCTTATCAACGGTAAAGTATATATTATAAACATGCTATATGCAAGGAAGCCCAATAGAGAAGTTATTCAGATTATATTACCAAGATTATTACCCGCTGTGCAAGACCTTAGGGGGCTCAGTAATCCACGAACGCTGGAAGAATTATTCGGATTAGCCTTAAAGTTCCAGAATCGGCGGATAACGGAAAATTGACGGTTTCCTAAATAGGGATACCATTAGCAGTTCTCTCGACAGCCGGTCGCGGAAAGAAATAAATACAACGGAGGGAAACGTTTTCTAGCCAAGCCGTCAACAAGCAAGAATGAAAATGATAAAGCCAAAGACCGCCAACGTACTCAGAAAACATCGGGAGGAAAGAAGGCTTTAAACGAATAGAGGGGACTGAGAAATTGAGGGTTCAGACCCCCTGTGAACCGCAAAATCTTTCGGTGGTGTATGTAAATACCGTGGTAGTCAAGAATTCCCTATTACCGGTAATCCAGGTTCTTTTGAACAACGAACCCGTACAAGCACTAGTGGATACCGGTGCTCAAGGAAATTTTTTAAGCCAAAACTTACTATCGAAATTTTCGGAGAAAAAAATTATTTAAAAATAGTAGTAAGGGAATCATAGCCGCATAATGGAAAGTTTGTGAATGCGTTGGGAAACTGTCTCTTAACGTTCAGGTAAAAAACGAAGTTTTGGAAGTTCTATTTATTGTTGTTAAAAATTTACAAAATAAAGTCATTTTAGGTACAGAGTTCCTTAGGGCGGCGAACGCCACAATAAATTTTCCGAAAAATTCTTTTGCCTTGAATATGGTGATAAGGGGGGTGGAAGAGGAAAATATACCGAAAATTGACCTTCAGCATCTAAAGCAAAGCGAAAGTGTCAAGCTGAAAGAACTTATAACTTTTCGACGTTATTTTCTGAAAAACCTGGTAATGCACAGGTTGTCCCCCATGCCATTGAATTAAAATCAAGTGAACCATGTGAAGCAAAATCTTGTCATTATGATAAGGAAAAGAATTAATAACTGAACACCACATAAAACAAATGTTAAAGGACAAACTAATAACTCCCATCAATAGTGAATATGGTAAACCAGTTTTGCTATTCAGAAAAAGAAATAATTTGCCCCCCTCGGATCCAAAAGCTTGGCGTTTTGCCATTGATTACCGGAAATTAAATAGCATGACTAAATTCCCTATTTACCCTTTACCAGTAATAGAAGAAATAATACGAAAAATTAGGTCTACAAAATTAGATCTTTTTACGTATGCCGTTTGGACTTTGCGGCTCCCGTCAGCTTTTCAATGCGCTATGGACATTATTCTACGTCCTGTCCGCTGGAATCCACTTTAATTTATTTCGATGATATCATCGTAACCACTAACACTATTGAACAACATGTGGAAGATCTCCATCACGAAGTTTTTTCACTATTAAAGGAAGAAGTGTTAACGATTAATGCTGAAAAATGTAAGTTCGCAACTAAAGAATTGCAATATTTAGGGTACAAGATTTCAGCTAAGGATATCTAAATAGTATTCGCGCGACTTTTACTAATGATATTCTTGGAATAGACCTTCTTGGTCCTTATCCCCAGAGTGAGTTAAATAAAAACCGGTGATCGCAGACATTTTTCTAAGTGGATAGAAATTATTCCATTAAAGCGAGCTTCAGCTAAAATAGTAACAAATGCGTTTTTACACAGGTATATTTTAAAATGCGGTGCACCGTTAAAAGTAATAGGCGATAACGGAAAGCAGTTCGTTAGCCAAATTTTTGAAAATTTGTGTAAAGGGCTTGACATACGGCATACGAAAATGGTCCCGTAGAGACCACAAGCAAACACTGCGGAAAGAGTTGATAAAAACATTGTTAAAATAATTAGGAGTTATGTTAAAAATTATCATAAACGCTGAAATGGCTGCACTGATGAACTAGCCTATGCTTTAAGAACTGCCAAACATGATACAACGGGCAAAACGCCCGCTGAATTATTTCTGGGTAAGAAGATTTTGACACCTTTAGATAAGTTCTTTTTTATTCAAGAACGAGAAGCAGAATTTAAACAGGCAAACATTCAAAAGCTGATCGATGAAGCTTTAAAAAATTCAGATGTAGCAAGAGGGTGACAAAAAGTGTATTATGATAGTGGGCGATAATGTGCTGAAAAGAAAATTCACTCTGTCTATTGCACAAGAGAACTTTGTGTCGAAATTCTCCCATAAATTTGAAGGGCCGTATGTAGTACAGCAGATCGTAGTGGTTGTAATTTATTTAAAATCAGATTCCTCAGGGAAAATAAATAGTTCAAGTTCGGATCAATTAAAGAGATATTACGAACGTAAAGACTTTGATGTTTTGAGTAGTTTCTTGCAGGCTTCCGAATCAGAAAAGGCCGCTTCCTCAATGACGACTTCGACCCCACTAAAACTTCCACCACCCGGGAAGAGACGAAGAACGGACCAGATGACAAGGTCTCGGGTAAGCAGAAGAATTCGTGAGGAAAGAATCTTTCAACATGTAGAAGGTTCAGCGTGAAAAAAATTCAAGGGTGAAGGATCGTTGAGAAGAAAGGCCCCCAGCTGGGAACAAGAAGGGCCGTGCCCTGACAAGGTCTCGTACCAAATAACCTCAGGATACGTCACGGACGTGCCGTACAGAAAAAATAATACATGCAAGACCACCGGTCGTTAAAATGAAGAAGAGACCTGCCGATTCTCAAGGCCCACAGCAAAGTAAAACCGAAGCAACCAAGAGTCTGCGGTCAAGAGTCCTTGTCTACCGACGCTTCACCATTCCATTCCACCCTAAACGAAGGATGCTAAGAGAAGAAAAGAGGAGAGACCAACCCCAACCCGTGGAGAGGAAACAGAGATTGAGAATCTCTAGTGCGAATAACCTCACATGGAGTGAGTTCTGCGATAAAAAGGTGACTGAATACCAAGCGACGAAAAACAAAGATTGTCAGGACTGAGTGTTCGGTGCATATTCTTGGCAAACATCTTCGTGAAACTCCTTAAGTCCTGATCTTGAACAGGGAGCTGAATGCAGCTATGTTCTGTGGTCGAATACTGTGATTCAGTGGTAGAAGAACTGCACTTGAAAGGGATTTAAAATCCTCTTTTATTAAATCATTATTATTTACAAACCACTTCCCAACTCGGGAGGGATACAGAAAGTAAAGAGCACACTTGGGTCTAAAATGAACAATCAAATAATTTAAACTAAAACTAATTAGAAATTAAACAGTCGTCTCTCGCAGAGCTATAACGCGAGGTTGGCCTCTAACTAAATGGTGCGTAGCAAGATTTACTAATACTGACGCACTTAGATTTATTTCAATAAGCAATCAACGTAAAACGCTATGGTTTAGAATTTAAATGCTAGCTAGTCAGGCGAGCGTCGAATAGAGTGACCGTGATCTGAGACTAAAAGCTCTCTTACTCTGAAAGGTTTCTACCTTTCGTTTAAATAGAACTTGGCTCCACTTCAAATTAGCATAAAGCTGAAAACGTGCGCTTCTTCTAACGGGAAGTTGAAAATGAGAAGGGATAGAAAGATTTAAATTAAAACAAAACTTTGTTAGTTTAACTAAAACCTTACAAGATAAGTGAATTTTTCAAGAAATCTTTTCTGTTGTATAAAGTTGCATGAAAACCTTTCAAATACGAAGTTACATTGTAAAGTCTATTGCTTCGGTTGAGGACTTAAGTTATTTTAGTTTTATTTGGCGAAAGTACAAAGCATAGTGTATTGTAAAAATGTAGAACTAGTAGTTCGGTTTTGTATACTGAAAGATTGTTTACGTTAAAACGCCAAAAGATCTGGCCTGATACATGCAGCTTAGTATTAGTACTTGTTAATGAAAACTTGTTTTTAGGTTCGCACTTTTGGTGAGAAAAAGATTCAAGTAAAATTTTCATTTCACTCTCTATTGTAAAATTATTTGATTGTAAAATGTGAAAATATCTGCTGTCTTAAAGTAAATGATACTGCAAATGAAGGTTTAAATCTCAAAAGAGCATATATAATAAGTATTTAGTGCTAAAAACTTCAAAAAAATTAATGTATTCAAGTGAGTTCGCTCAAATGAAATGTTAATTAAGTCAAATCATGCGATTTTGAGCGAAAGCTTGCATGTGTTTAAGCCGAATGTGGAAAAACTATTTGGTATGCATGTGTTTTGTAAGGCTCTTCACCGACACTCTAGTTAATTATGTTTATTAGCTCATGGAGAATTAAGGAGTAGATTTAGGGTGTGCCTAAGAAGGTTGTTATGTGCTAACAAGTTGATGTGCGTTTAGGTGAAGCGTTTGTTCACTGTGATATATTACACTTGCGTTTTCACCACACATTGCGGACAGCCAAAAAGGGAATTAAGTTTAAATAAAAGCATGAACCTGTAATGAGTAAATGTGACCCGTAAAAACCGTAATGTTCGAAAAAGTTGAGAAAACTACGGTAGAAACAAAATTGTTAGAAACTCAATAAAAGAATTAATGTGTTCTGAACTATGTTATTTATTGTTTGATACCAACATGTATTCATAAGTATTCCTTTCAGATGGCTAGAAGGACAAGACTGAATACCCTATTCAAAGCAAGGATGATGAAGCAAGTTCAGCGGAACAAAAAGAAGAAAATAATTATTTAATGTTATAATGAAGTTTACGAATTGTGTGCAAACGGGGCTCAGGGCCTGTTAGTTGTAGAATTCAGCAGTTTGTGACAGGTCTTTAAGAACCTTTATCCAAGTCTGCTAAATACTGGCAGGGCCAACTGTAGGGATTTATATTTATTTTTAATAACCAGTTAAATTTAAGTTTACATTCTTTCCTGTCAGCCATCATTCTCCTAATTGTCAATGCCAGAATATTTAAATTTGGTAGAGCGCGTGAAGTAATGCAAATTCTACTTTGAGGAGAAAAGTTTCATATACCAAGTTCTAGAAGGGGAAGTTACAGAGTGTTGGCGAACTTTGTACTTGTAGCCGGAGCTTCTTAGCATTGATGGCTGGTTAAACGTGGCGTAACAGCTATTACTTTTCCTGCCACTAGATTTTCAGCGCTTTTTTAGAAAACAAGATAGTCCGAGCCCTGTAGCGTAATTGTACTATTTGTGAATATCTTAAAATTTTTAGTTTATATTTTACTGTTTCAGCTACCGTCCAAGCAGAGGAGTAGTTTATTAGCATCGAGTTGACACACTGTCAATTTCTAAAGGATGTAATAAAGGGTACTTTTAACCCTTCTTCTGTGCTGATACTACACCTTCCAGTCTTCATACAGGAGATAAGCAAGTAGACCCTATACCCTAAATTTCTCTTCTGGAGATTGAGGGGATTATGCAGCATGTTCGTAATCGAAGTGGCATTTCTTTTTCCTTCGTCGGATTTCTTCCAATTGTTTTAAACTGTGGCTCGCCATCCACTTCTTCACTAAGTCCGCTGGATTTCTCAAGAATAGTTTTGTAATTGATGTCACTTCTCTATTCTTCAATGAATGCTTTTAATTGCTTATTATTGCCTTTAAGGCTAGTGTAACACTCCAACAGTTTTCTTGCAATTGTTTGCTGACAAGATTAATTCTGTTAAGTAAATCGTACCAAAGTATCAAGGAACAAATAAATTTCCAATTCTTGTTTTGGCACACATACTTCGTGCTTCATGTTGCACTTCTTTTGAAAACTATTTGTAGAGACATTGGGTATTTTTTGAGAGCAGGAGAGATAAAAAATTACCAATTCCGCCGCCGGGACTCGAACCACGGATCTCCTGCGAACATCATTTACGTCCGAAGTAGTCTTTATCTTATTTATGAAATCAGACATTACTTCTGGCTGCTGCTGATGAGCAGCATCTTCCTCACTTTGCATCTGCGATTCTGCACACGGGATGATTTCTTTATCTGTTTCCATGTTATCAAAATTTTAAATATCCACTTTTCCTTTTAAAATAAACCATAACATCTGCTAAATATAGAATAAAAAAGAAAAAATATGAAGCAAATGAAAAACTAAAAAAAGGGGGGAAGGAGAGGAAAAGGAAATCTGAAAGGTTTCAGATTTTAAATTACGTCCAAAGAGGCGCTTCTTTAACATATTGCGTGTTACCTTTATTTATTAAATATCATGTTCTTCGCACTTAAACCACAAAATTCAGTTCAACAGCAATATCGCAAAATTATTTTAAATTGAGCATATCTTTAGAATTTCCGATACACAGTTGTGTTTTTTTTTTTTTTTTTTTTTTTTTTTTTTTTTTTGCACAACGTTGCCATTTTTCGCTTTGAAATCCCTGAGTTTGTTAATCAAATTCTTTAAAGGTTTACAAAATATGAAATGGATATTAAAACAAATTTCAAATTTTGGCTTCCAGATGCCCATATTCTCAGTAGGATTACGTCATTCAAAATTTGATGGCTTTAAGTACCGTTGTTTTATCACAATGCGAGAAACATACACACATTTATGCAGATTCTTCATTATTTAATTTCTTCAAATATAATACAAGGCGATAATATTTGGTGGCGACAATTTGAAAAGTGGAATTTACATTCAGAGTGATTCGACGCAAAATCGCAAAACGAAACAGTAGTCCTTCAGGGACTAAGCCCTTTTGGACTAAAAATAACCTTTATGATAACTTTTTCGAGCTGTTGATGAAGAATTAGCATCTTTCTAACGAACGATAAGAAAACGTTTGACGGGGTGATGGGTCAAACTTATGCTTGCCAAGGGCTCCGTGTACAGTGACCCTTACACTTCCCTCGCTACACAAACACCAGCTAAGTCTTACCTCAATCGATTTGCACACCACCATGAGAGCACCGAACGGCGAACGTTAACCACATAATGAAGCCCTTGTAAATACCCCCCCCCCCCGCAAAATATAAGAAATATAGTGAAAGTGATATTGTGAGAATTGTAAAGGCATCTCGTATCATATGGCTGGGCAATTATTGCCATATGGCTGGGCAATTTAGATATGATGATGCCTTTCCAACCAAAAGGATAACCTTTTCGAGAACTGAGGGAGTAAGACGAAAAGGAAGACCACGCACTAGATGGGTACATGATGTCGAGGAAGATTTAAGGTTAATTAAAGCTAACCGATGGAGGGCTATTGCGCTGAATGCAGTCAGGTGGAGGAAACTTGGAGAGATAGCCCTGGCTTGTAACTGACTGTGGAGCTTATGAAGAAGAAGAAGAAATATCCCCCAAAACATTCAACAGCTTTACTTACAGTTGTCGTTCCGCTGTATATATCTTTCACTAAAATGAGCTTGTGTGCATTGAATGAATGACGTATTTTTCAAAGCTCAGTAAAGTAAAGAAATTGTAGTGCGTATAAAACTTTATTTGATCATTAAAAGTTATATCACCGGAAAGCCCTCAAAGAGAGGAATCTCCTGATACCAGTGCCTAAGGGATACGCCCAACCACTTGTGAGTAGTCATTAAGAAGCAAGATAAACTTTTAAAAGATTAACTCCTGAACAACAAATAACAATAACCCAACCATCTAACGTAAAGGTATGTGATTTAGTTCATAAATGATAGAAAGTGTGTATAATTAACGTAATAATTTTTATAATAGTCATTTACAAAAAAATATTCTCTTTCATAATTAATAAGTTTTATATCATAATATAAAGCATTTTAATAGTAATTAGTAACTTTAAATCAGTCTTGAATAAATATTTAACATATAAATTTCTTTTTAGAAAACCATTGTTGTTATAGACGTTAACGCTGTAACTTCAAATATATAAACCCTATTTTAATAATAAACTAAAGTTTTCCATAAATTTTATTTAAGTTTTATAACAGGATTGTAAAGAAAAATTTCCTCTTTCTTATATATAAATTTTATCCCAATATATTAAGAATTTTTAAAGTTATAAAAATTTTTATTAAATTTTAGCAATATTTTTTTTTTAAACTTTAAAATCCATAGAATTTCATTGTCCTCATTGCGCATGTAATTGCGATACATGGCACATGCAAAAATTATTGCAAAAATTAAATTTTATTAAATAATTTTATAATTATACAGTATTTAAAATATACTAAGCCTGAATTTTAATAATAAATTTTCATACAAGGAGCAATAAACTACTAAACATTTTATAGCTGATATAAAAGTAATACACATATTATACAGTTTTAATATTTTAGCTATTATTTACCTCCTCAATAAAGGTTTTTAAAACTTCAAAGTACAACTAAGAATTTCTGTTACATAGAGTGATAATATAATATATTTATAGTAATTAGGAAAGGACTGTTATTTAAAAAAAATCATTTGATATAATTCTCAATATCTCAGTGCACTTCCTATTAATACCAAATAACAAATTAAGAACTATTCAAACTACCCACATAAAATAATCATACTAAATCTGCCCTAATAACAATTATGTCAAAGTCACGTTCTTCGAGCTTTTCTTCGATGGACATACCTGAAATAATCCCTTATACAAATATGGAATCAAGAACTGTAATACAGCATCTGGATCCATCTCTTATCCCTAATACACTGCCTGAAATCAATGATCTGGCAGAAGATCAAGAAGTTAATAAACAGAAGATTCAAGAAGCATATGACAAATGTTTGGAACTCCTTCAGAGTAAAAAGAATAGTAAAAAATATTTATCAAAAGACTTATTTCAAGAAATTAAAACTTTAATCGACTTTCTTAAAGACACGGCTATAGAAGGAATTATAAAAAATACTGGATACTCATCCAAACCAGGAATTCATCCGTCTACACCTCACCAGATGCCTAATGATACCTCAACTTATGATGCAAACTTATTACTTTCCCATCCACAGCAGTTTATAGATACAGCCTCTTCTCCAATATGTAATAATACTTTAGAAGAGAACAGAACAATTAATTTTCCTCTTCAGAGTCAACGTTTGTCAACATCTAACCCAATTCTCCGTGATCATCAATGTCACAACAATTTCTCAGTGTCTTCCAATCAATATAATATGGCTACCTCACCTATTTGCTGCAACAATGAACAAACTTCATTGAGCAAATCTTACGCAGATGTTCTCAAATCCAATCAAAATCAAAGTCGTAATCATCTTCCTTCTTTAATAATCCTTCCTAAGGAAAATATGACAAATAGTCAGCTCCAAGAAAATCTTGAAAAGTACAACCCAATTTCAAAGTTAGGAGTGAAAATAAACAAAATTTCATACATGAGAAAAGGTGGATTAGTAGTATCATGCTCAAACAAGGAAGACATTAATAAAATCAACACAGCACTAGAGAACAATGATAAAATCAAACAACTCGTTACCTTAAAAATTCCAACTAAAAGAACTCATGTTCCATTAGTCAGAAATGTTCCATTAGTAACTTAGCAAAGAGTACTTCAGCAAATGAAATAGTAGATATAATTTCTAAAAACTTCCAAATCAATAATTCAGACATTAAACCCATATTTAAACCAAAGGACAAACGAAATAACGCAATCAAATGGATAATAGAATGCACCCCATATGTATTCAAAATTCTAATGAGCCAAGGTATTTTTCATCATGGCTGGAGAAGTCATAGAATAACAGAATTTTTTGGAGTTAGACGTTGCTTCAATTGCCAAGACTTTGAACATTCTCCAAAGGACTGCAAGTATAGAAACTACTGCGCATTCTGCGGAGGAGCCCATAACATAAAAGACTGTAATGCAGATAATCCTATGTGTATCAACTGTAAGCTGCAAAATGATGTAAATAATACCAACTTCAATGCATATCATCCTGCCTACTCAGCTATTTGTCCAACATACCTTAGAGAATTACAGAAAGTAAAAGCAAGGACTGAATACGAAGAAATAGCCTAATAGCATTCTTGTCTCCAATTAACAATTCCTCACCTTTAATCAGATTTCAATAACTATAATCAAGATGGCAACAATTCTTATCAAAAACTCTTCTTTAAATTTCCTTAAATTTCAACAGATAAATTTACAGCGAGCAAAGTCAGCAACTTTTAACCTAATCCATCAATCAACTGAATTAAATCCAGATATAATTCTTATACAAGAACCTTATTGCGTTAAAGGTAAAGTGAGTGCCATCCCAAATTCGTAGAACTGTTATCAACATTTCTCAACAGAATGTTCTTCAGTCAGATCAGCAATTCTCATCATAAACAAAAATCTATCCCCAATAACAGTTTTTGCAAATAAAGATATAATCTCAATTTCATTAAACTATGAAGAAGAACAACTTATAATAACATCATTCTATTCATCACCATCAGAAAATCTAGAAAATAATTTAGATATTCTTTCCTCAATAATAAGAAAATTTCGGAATTCACATCATGTCATAGGAGGAGACTTTAACGCGCACAATACAGCGTGGGGTTACAATCTTACAGATCTAAGAGGAGAGCAATTAGAAAACCTAATAGCATCTCACAATCTCTTTCTCCACAACGTTGATTCTGCTCCACCAACCTACGAAACTATTCATGGGCGTGGTTGGCCAGATATTACACTAACCTCCTATTCCTTAGCTAATAAAATCTCCTCATGGGAGGTACACGAAAGAATCTCCCTATCACACCACAAGTTAATTTTTTTTACAATTAATGTGAATATTAAAACATGCTTTACTCACCGCTTTAAAATCAACCCAAGTTCAAGTAAGCACTTTATTCAGTCAATAAAACAAGACCTCTTCCGAATTCATTCTGACATTAATAATTCCTCCAATAAAGGAAGTCTTAATAAAGCTGTAGAAGATCTTACGAACTTTATTCAAAATCATTGCAAAATTTCCTTCAAAACTAAAGCATCAAATCATAAAATCAATATAAACTGGTGGACTAAAGAACTAAGAACACAAAGGAACAAGACAAGAGCTTATTATAGGAAAATGAAGAAAGCTTCAACTCAACAATCCAAAGATGCTGCATATATTCTTTTTTCACAACAAAAAGCAATTTACAAAAGAATGATCCTGACAGCCAAAAATAATTGCTGGAAATCATATTGTACCAAAAATAAAGATACCTATGGTTCAATATACAAAATATGTATGAATAAAGTTTTCAAGCCGACACAAATAAAACTTCCTTTAGACACTAATCAATCTTCGCTTCAAAATCAAGATGCAACATCTGTAGCTATATCAAAAATTATGGACAACGTTTTTATACAAGATAATCCCGATGAAGATACAGGTGAACAATTAACAATCAGAATTAACAATACTGCTCCACATTCCTCAAATGACATACCTTTCACTCTACGAGAAATTTCAAATATCATCAAGCAACTTCCTAAAAATAAAGCACCAGGCCTCGATGGTATTACAAATCAAATAATAAAACTAATTCACTCCTCGGACAGAACGCTATTCTTAGATATGTGTAATAAATGTCTTCTTTTAAATACCTTTCCTACATGCTTCAAAACAAGCCAAGTTGTCCTATTTAGAAAACCAGATAAAGATCCTGATAATGCAAACTCTTACAGACCAATTAATTTACTACCAGCCATAGGGAAGCTTCTAGAGAGAGCAGTAGATGGTCGTTTACGCCACCATCTCACGAAAATCAACTATATAAGTAGTAATCAATACGGCTTTACTCCAAATAAATCAACTACACACGCAATAGACTCAGCCTTAAACCAAATTACTATCAACAAATCAATAGATCTTCACTCAGCACTTATCTGCTTAGACTTAACTAAAGCTTTTGATTCACTTTGGTGGCCCGCTGTAATAGAGGCACTGAGAGTTTCAAACTGTCCTAAAAGTATCTTCCTTATCTTACAAAATTTTCTAACAGAAAGAAAGAGCCTAATCATTTACAATAATAAAATTATAGAAAAAATCCAACAACGAGGCTGTCCACAGGGATCATGTTTGAGCACTGATTTGTGGAACCTTACATTTAATTTAATAATATCTTATCAACGGCCAGACCACACCAAATGTATAGCATTTGCTGATGATGCAGCATTTGTAGTAAGTGGAAAATCCAGAAATCAACTTGAATCTAATGTGAATGAAACGCTACATCTTTTCAAAACTCAGTGTGCTAGACTTAAATTAAATATTAACGAAGAAAAGTCTAGAGCAATAATATTTCCCAAAAAATCTCAAAACATTACAAGACTTCCAAAATTTACTATAAATAATAGTAGAATTAAAATAGTTCCAAAACTTAAATTTCTAGGTTTGATAATAGACAAGAAACTAAACTGGATTGAGCACCTGCTATACATAAGAACAAGAACATCCAAACTAGCAAATAATCTAAGAAACGTACAAGGATTAAATTGGGGTTTAAACCCACACATCCAAAAAATACTTTACAACACAGTTATTGAAAAGATAATTCTTTACGGTGCAGAAATCTGGTCTCATCCAATGACAAAAAGAAAAGAAAGACTACTACAAGCGATTCAACGCCCATTTCTCCTCCGCATCACCAAATGTTATCGAACAACTTCAAATGCAGCTCTATGTGTCCTTTCTGGAATTCCACCTCTCCATATTACAGCACAGTGCGAATATATTAAAGGTACAATATTAAAATTAAGAAGACCGTGCGCTATACAAGAAGAAATACTTGATCCAACAAAATTTGAAATTCCTGGAAATCCTTATAGCAGGCACCCAGCTACAAACCCCAGAATGTCTTGCACGCTAAAACCATCTGCTCAAAACTCTTCTTTTCCTATTATCTATTCAGATGGCTCTAAAATGGAATCAGGTGTAGGATGTGCTTGTATTATCTTACCAAATCAAAACC
>KK120759.1:416652-432712 GCA_000611955.2 Stegodyphus mimosarum | reverse complement strand
CCTGCAATTTCTCTGCATTGCTGTAAATTTTTGCCTAAATTGTGTCCAAAACTCAAAGGTACTGAGACTATAACTAATTCCAACTGTTTTCACTTTTTTGCCTGTGGCTGCTAAAATAAGCCACGTCTCTTGCTTCACTATACTTTTTCTACTATCTAAAATGTAAACTGCGTATTCAAAATTGCGGGGTGCCTAATCCACCTGTAATCATCTGTGAAGCAAATATTTTGTCTCCAGAACTGCTTTATTTAATGTTAAAATTATGTTGAATTTGGCCCTGTCTGTCTGCAAGTCTATCATTCCATCTATGTAAGAACCACTGCCATTCCTTAACATCTATCATGAAAAATTTATTTCAGGTACCCCTTGGCAAATATTGGTGATTTTTTGGCAACATTATGTTTACATGCAATGCTCTCTGAAGTAAAACAGCATCGAAAACATAATTAAAACATAAAAAATTATAATCTCAATAAACTGCATTTTAAATTAAAGTAAAACAAGGAAATAACATAAAAAAAATTGAAATACATGTTATCTAATCTGTGTGGTACAAAAAGGAAATATCAACATACCTTATTTAGAAATTTCTGTGTCTTCGATGCACAGCACACAGAATTCCTTAAAAGCATCCAAAACCTGTTTAAAATTATCTGAACTAGAATATGTATACTGCCATCACCACATAAATTCATGAAAGTAAAAATCAAAAATATTCTCCAGACTGAAATTTCTTTCGAAAATCCTATTTTATTACACCCAAAATACCTTGCATAGTGTTGATATGAGCTCCGGTTTCCGAATCCTTAAATGTCTCTGGATAATTTACTGAGAGGTGAAAGAAGCCATTTAAATCTTCATATACGCTCCAGTCAATCAGTGTTTTTTTTTTCTCATTTGTTCCAAATTGCATAGAAACTTCACGTTAATCTTACCACCGGCAGCGATTTTACAGTGTACAGCACAAAATAACCAACGTACTTCCTAACCAACATCCAATACAGAAATAAGCCCTGGGAAATATTTTCCCAACAATCAAAATCACCACAGTCACACATTATAACCAATTACTTCATAATTTTGTTTCCAAAACATTCGCCGTCATAAATAGAACAAGAACTTTCCGATAATCCAAGGGTTACCCTAAAATATATACTACCCCAGCTATCACCTGCAAACTTATTTTGACCATGACTAAAAAGTTAATTGGTTTAATCGTCCCTAGTTAACCAGCCAACACTCTACTAAGTTTTATTGACATAACAACAAAAATCTTACATATGTTGTATCTATGTGTAATAACATATGTATATATATATAAATTCAAAATAAAAGTAATTAAAAATAAATTAAAAAACTCATGACTTGCTCTAAAGCTACAAAGTAATAGACCTATAATTTATAAAAATTTATGCTATATTTTTCTTTCATGGTTTTAAATTGAATTTTTGTTCCTTGTAGGTATATGGATATATATATATATATATATTATTCCTATACTTCCTATACATATATATGTGTGTGTTATTTGTGTATTTTTTGGTGTTATTAATATGTGATGTTATTAATATGTGAGATATACAACCAGAAACTAATTGTTAATATTTTTGTATTGAAACTGTGTTTAACTTAGAAATTCTCCTGTAATAAAAAAAAATTTTCTCCTTATTCCTAAGATAAAGTTTTCTTAAAGAAACATTAAGATACTATTTAAACTTTTACTATTTATTATCTTGATTACATTCAAATGAATTTCAAGTGAGTTACATTCATTAAAAGAAAGAGATAAAATGAGCATGAGTTCTTATTTGTGAGTGCAATTTTATTACTTATGATACAAATTCGTATATTTTACTATATAGATCTTATTAAGTCAAAAATAGTACAAAACGGTTTTTATTAACTCTTCTTATCCAGTTTTCTTATTGGAGGGAAAGCTTTAATCATGAGAGAAACTGGATATGGATTTATTATGTTTTTTTTTTTTTTTTTTTTTTTTTTTTGTTAGCTGTAAGCTTCATGCTGTTTCTTTGTGTTTTGATATTTTACGTCAAGTTTTGCATTTTTGATAATATTTGCATTTTTTTAGCTTAGTTTTGATATCATTATATTATACTATATATGCATAAAATGTGATAAAAAGATCAAAACCACCAATAGTTGACCTTTCATATTATTTCAGATAGTGCAATCATTTCATAATAGCTTATTTTATTTATAAAGCATTAACTTCCATAAAAATTTTTGGCAATAACTTGAAAAGATATATTTTTTGTTCTTTGAAAAAAATTACAAGAATTTTTTTTTCATTCCTTCCATTTCCTAACTATTGATCACATTTCAAAATCCCAGGTAGGAAACATAGGGTGAGAATTTAATCATAGATAAGCTGGTTAAAAGTTACTTACCGAGTGCAATTTAGTAATTGTGGCAAGTTTTTAAAAAAAGATTGTCAAACTATCAATTTTATCATAAGCTGGCAAACATTATCAAAAGGAAGCATACTTTAGCAATTTAAAATATAAATTTTAATTATTAAATAAGAAATATATGAAATATGGGATGTATTAAAAAATAAAACCAATAACCTTTTTTTGAAAAATATTTCTGTAAATGTTTTGCTTGGTTATTCTGCTCTTGCACATGGTGATCTGTTTTTTTTTCGGGGGGGGGGACTATATTGCACAAATTTGGTGTTGTGACTGATTGTGATCTGGATCACCTAACAATGACTGAACCTTCAACATGCACTCTAACAAAGCACTCCAATGTCATGAAAGTAAAAGAGAGATCCTGTTTTCACCATATAGAAATAACAAATGGCAGTTAAACACAGAACTTATAGTCATGAATGAAATATCCCAAAATCTCTCTGATTCAAGTTATAAATAAAAATAAAGTTACCAGAGTAATATCATTATTTAACAACAAAATTATGGTTCCTTACTAAATAAGGAAAATGAAATCCTTATCAAAGAGTAAAATCGCCAAATTTGGCATGCATCTACTACCGCATCACTTTAACCGATAAGTAGTTACTATTAGCCCAGTGTAAGAATATGTATGTTAATTTTTTTTGCATTATTAAAATACTAGCTTAATATCATAATTTGAGAAGAGTTAAATGTGACATAGATTGTAAATTTGACATATTTTACTAGAATGTTTATTGCATTATTAGGACTATGCATTTAATAAGATAAAGTAATACGATACAAAATCCAAGATTCGGACTCATCGGGACTGGCGATTCCGGATCTGGGATTTTTCTCGATATTAAATCATTGATTTAAATCTAGTAAAGATAGCATGCTGAAATTATACAATTAAAGATATAAAATCGTAATTTATGAAATGAAGAACATTTGTGATCTAAAGGGTAAGAAAATTTATAAGAAAAAGCTTAATATTTGTTTATTTTATTAAACATTTCTTTCAATGTGCTTCATTTTATGTGCTAATACTTTCTCTGTAATTTTACAGACAGACATAATTTCTTATTCAATTACAAAGTCCTGTAATTGCTGTGTTGAGAATTCCGACTAACTTGTCAATCGAAATTTTTTCAATAACCTCTCTGTCACTTTCTTCACTATCGGTAGCAGTATTTTCTGGATCTAAAACCATAAAACTACAGATTTTGCCGTCCGTTAATTGATTAATGATTGGGACATTGTCATCGCAATGAAAAACTTCTGTTATGTTATCTTCATTATCACCACTTCTCCACATTTCTTTACAAAATCCATTAACTGGAAAATTTCACCTTTGGTTTGCAATATCCGAAAACCTTCAAATTCGCGGCTATCATCTTTATCATCCTCAGCATGAAATATGGTAGCTGTCCATAAATTATGCCATTTTTTAAAGTATCTGGAGACATCCTCCCACGATCTTGCGATGCTCCACCTAGCGGATTTTATGCTAAAATATTCCAAAAATTCTTGAATAGTCTTGCCATTGTTCAAGAAATTTAACATGGATTTTAAAAATGCTGCTTTATATTTGCATTTCACCGTGCATACTATTCCGATATCTATAGGCTGAATGATGGATATACAATTTGGAGGAAAGAATAATACAGATATATTATCTTTGACTAAAATTTTAAGTGAAGTATGAGCTAAACAGTTGTGTACAATCAGGACTATTTTTGAGTCATAAGGTAAACCAACCGAATTCAAATGTTGCCGAGCCGCGGGTATAAAATGATTTTCAAACCATTCATTCATTAATGCTTGTGTCATCCACACTTTTTTATTTGCACGATATATAACGGGGAAAATCGTTACTCCTTTAAATGCTCGAGGTCATGTATGTTTTCTGATTACGAAAAGTTAGCACTTGTGTGTTCTTGCAGCATTTGTGGATGCTAAAATTGTTAGCCTAGCTTTTAACCTTTGACACCAGTTGGAACCTTTTCTGTAGAGATTGCCAAGGGATTTCACTGTACATATTGCCAGAAAAGACCAGTTTCATCAGCATCGTAAATTTGTTCTGGAGATAATTTTTCACTAGTAATGAATTCATCTGCAAATAGTTCAGTATCAGCTGAAGCTTTTTCCCTTGAAATTTTTAATTGCCTTATACCAAGGCAATTTTTAAATTTGGTCAACTAACCTGTCAAATATGTGCACTCAGTTTTTAAGTTAATTTCTTCATGAAATATTTTGGCTTGAGTCATTAGCATTGCACCCATCAAAGATACGCCCTCACTACGGCGCTTTCTGACCCATTCAATCATCACTTTGTCATGACTGTCTTTCTTAGCATACCAAACAATTTTTCTGTTATTCATTGCGAGTGGAGTGTCGGAATCCATAAAAAAATCAAAAAAAGTTCCTTTTTCTTCTTTCTTATGTCATATATAGTTGACTTTCCAATGGCATACTCCTCACATAATTTTGAGACGGATGATGCCTTTATTGATTTTTTGCAGCAATTCCACTTTCTGTTTAATGGACCTCGGAACACGCTTTTGCTTTGTAGATCCTTTGGCAATTCCAGAATTAGAAATTCTTTTCAATATAATCAAAAGTTCAAGCTTTAATTTTTGTAAAACTGCCATAATAATAAGAGTTTTCAGAAAAATAATAAGTTGGATCAAATTAGAAGATTAAAGAGCAGCGCACTTTGCTACATTAGCTGAAATTCCTTAGAATCAGTAAAGATAATTTTAGCCTAGCATAATAGCATCCACTATACGTTACTGGGTATGTATCATGAGATTGGCAACAAAAGACAAGTTGTCCAGCTAAATTTTGTCTTGCTTCTATTGCATACTGAATTAACCCTGAATTGTATTAGTTTAGTTATTTATTATACCTACTTCTATTTCTTCCACCTGCTTAAGACTTATCTGAGTCTTAAATAAATAAATTCCCACATATACCGAAGACTTATCAAGGGCCGGCGTTAGATTTCTTACCGCTTGATGCAGTCTTTGTGGGTCCTAAATTCTGCTACTAAGTGCCTCCTTAAGTTCTAAATTTTTGCTGCTCCTAAATTTTGGATCCCAGTTCTTCTCTAAATTCCAAAAATATTTCCTCCCTTAATTTTATTGCTCGATGCTTTTCTAAATTAAAAAAATCATCTGTTCCCTAAATTCTGCCGTCTGGTGTGGCTGTACGACCTAAGACGCTGGTTCTGGGTCTATGTGAGTAACATATCAGTTATTGTTACTTTAAATAGCACTAAATGTACTTTTTTTGCCTTTGAATTTCATTAACAAAATCTACTTTTAGCATATGAAAAGAAATTTTTGTTAAATTTTTCCGCGGCATTAAGCTTAAATCTGTAATCATTGCCAAGTGTAATGTTAGTGTAAAAGGTTGCCATACTCTTGTTATTCAACTACTAATATTAAAAAAAAAATTGTTTAGACATCGCTGCATGAGTCATTACTGAAGCTGTCATCTATTGATTAACATTCTGTGATGAAAGCAATATATAATAAATAATGATTCTCCTGGTCTGGGTATTTTGTTTAGTGCCTGAGTGAAATTAAGAATCGGGACTGTCCACATGTTTTATTACGGAAGAAAAAATCAAATGCACAAAGCATACAAAAAAAAAAGTTTGTGGCTTTGAAGTCCGGATTTTAGATCATTCCGGATATTGGACGTCCAGATCTCGGACTTTGTACTGTAATATATGTGAAATGAATGTTATGAAGTATGAAATGAAAAAAGTAGCACCAGTCTGTGACACAGCTAAAATATAATAGCTCAAATATACCAGTGTTCTCTTTTCAAGCATTGCTTGTTATGAGCTCATGTAACTAAATACCAGGAATGGCAGTAAGTCATTGGGGAATCTTGTGTGTATTCTCAGGTTACAGGAAATGTTTTATATTTTGATCTCATACCTCCAACTAGATGGTCATAAACAAGTTTGGAATTTCAGCTATCAGTGGTCAGAGAATATTTGACTTATCTTTGTTTCTGTACCCATACTTCTTTTTAAATTTGCTCCCATTCTTCCTTCTAGTCTCATGAGTAATGTATTGTTGCATCTCTCCTATGTATAAAGTTCTTATTTACTTCAATAAGGATCCCAAAACATCAGAATAGGGATGCTATAAGAGCTAAGAAACTAATTGTTTCCTAGGAAAATCGTAGATAATAAGAAACTAATAGTATCCTAGTACTAGTAAAATGAATGATTCTTAACTTCATAGTGTCTTCATTTCTTGTCTTATTCAGATTAAATTGTAGTGACAAAATAATTTACCTTCATAGTTGTAAGAGAAAGTTTCACTAGACTCTTTTAGGGAAAGGTTTCACTGTATATAAAAATTTTGGAACTTTTTTTGTGTCATTTCATAACTGACAAAAATACATTGCTCTAGTGTATTATATGTTTTACATTATTTATTTAGTTCAGTAGGTAATGTACTGTAGTATACAGAATATATTATTATTACTGTATTTAATTTTGGTAATATTAGACCTGCATAATTTATGAATTAAGTTTAATTTTGTATGTTACAAAAATGACAGTTTTAATACAGTTTTTGATATTATCTGTGATTTTGCATTATTTATGTGGTTTTATACTAGCTTGTATAATACACGTACACTCATATTTATGTACATTAAGATATGTCTTCAATGTTTTAAATATTATTTTTAGTAATTGTAGGTATATCTTGTGTATATAACAATTATGACAATTCTTACCTGCACATTATAAACAATCCTTACCTGGCCTATATTTTCATTATGATTACAAAAATGGTAGTAAGTTATAATTAGTAAAAATGTAAGTAATAATGCTTGTAAGTCATATTATCTCTTAGGCTGTAAAAGTGGACTACTGTTGAACTATGAAAGTTTGCAGAGATCCTGCAAAATTGTGCCAATTAATTCTGCAGAATTATGAAAGAACCAATACCTCTTTATTCAATAAACAATCAGTATTTGACCTGCTTTGTTTTTTTCATTTTGTAAAAAGACTTTCGTGAATTTCCAATATTTTATTAAGCTCTCCAATTTAACCGGAAGCTCCGTTTAAAATGCTCTGACTTCCCACAGGTAATTGTTTGAATCTATCATTGTTTTGCCAGTTACATGCAACTGACCATACTGTACTGATTAATAAACACCTTGTTTTGATGGTACAACCCTATAAGCTTTGAAAATAATCCAATGTTTGCTGTTCTGTAGAAGGCAAGAGTCAAATTTTAATAATTTTTTTTCCAAATGCATAAAAAATGCAGCTTAGCAATTAATTTATGTTTTTATTCATAAAAATAAATTGTGGCCTATCGAGAGTTGGAATTACATCAAAAGAAAGCACAGAGTGAGTTGTTACTTCATGTGTATCTACATCTGGCATTAAATTAGGCTGTTTGGTGATAGTTTCATGGTTGATGGGATAATACGTAAGTGCTCAAAGATTTTTTAAACTGTGCAAATATTCGTGTCTTAACATTTTTAAATAAAAAAACTTGTAAAAATTATGAAATGTATCTTTTTATATGTTTTTCTGATCTGTTTACTTATATTTCGGAAAGTTTTATACACATTATAGAAAATAAAATGCAAGAAGTGTGACTCCCGTGTGACTAAAATTGACCGAGATATTTAGCTTTAAAGCTGGAAGTCGTATCCACAGCTGTACAGAAACTGAGTGAAATGTTTGCATTTGTATATACCATATTCCTGCGTATAATGCAAACTTTTAATACAAAAAAATAAAATTGAAATTTATATGTGTGCATTATACGCCGAATATAAAAGTGATAGATTTAAAAGTAAAGAAAAGATGAGCGAAAAAAAATTAGATTTTATTATCTAAAAATTTGATTTCTTTATACTTAAGTACTGTTTATTTAACAGAAATGACATAGGTTATGAACTTAAAAATGTTCATTATTCGATAAAATGAAAAGTTTGTTATATTTGTCTTCTGTTATACCTTCAGGCACATCACTGAATTCTGTTTCATCTCGACCATCACTGTTACTCTGATCCATAAATAAAAAATTATCTTCCATTCTATCTAGATTATTAGATATGCTAACACTTTTAAAATGACTTTTGAATTATGTCAGGTTTAATTTCATTCCATGGTATTATTATCCACTCACACACTATTTCTAAAATAGCATGATGCATTTGGCTTCCTTTTGTAAATATTTTTACCTTCTAACATCTGTGTATTCCACTGTTGCTTTGAATTTTCTTTAAATGTTTTGTTGATACACACATTTAAAGGCTGAACTAATGGCATTAATCCACCTGGAATAACAGCCATGTCTGTATTAAACTTTTTTAACAATTTCTTCACATTATCCGTTAGATGGGATTTGAACATGTCTCCTTGGATTAGGAGGTGGTGGTTTCATAGAATAATATGATAATTTTCAGTACCAATATTTATTTATGGCCTAAGAAATGTTGGTTATTTATGGAGAAGACCACTAAGAAAGTCTGATAAATTTCATTGTGTGATTAGGCTCTCTTTTTTACTTTTCTAACTTTAGAAGGCAGTTTCTAAGTAATTGTTGTCTAATGTATTAAATTTACTTTTCTATTTAAATCTGATGTATGTAAATAAACTGTGTTAAAATCACATAGAAACATGTATTAAAAATTTAACACAAGCAAAATTATATTTTAGATTAACTTCAAAATGTTCCGAAGGGGAGATCTTGTTTGGGGTAAAATGAAAACTTATCCATGGTGGCCAGCAATTATTCTAGATGCCAAAGATTGTGGAAAAAAGCAATCAAAAAATAAAATGTGGCTTTTTTGGTTTGGAGATAATAAAATTTCAGAAGTAAGTGTATATCTATTTAAATCTGTAGGTTTTTTTGACATGTTTTATAAGCTACATACTCATGGAACTTTATTTATGTGATGTTTGATGATTCTTAATTTGGGATAAAGGATATTTGCTTCAATAATTTAGTAATTGTTTCTAATATTTGTTCATATCCTTTGTATATAAATAAAACCTCAGGAATCTGCTTAACATGAATCTGCTTTAGTTGGTTACTGTTATCGTGAGCTACATAGTTATTTGTCTTTTCCCTTTTTGTCAACCTCAAAATCTAGTCCTGTTAAACTCCTGAACTGCCTCTGCTCACAAAATTCTGTTCAAAAGAAGTAGCTACCCCTAAAAGGTAAATTGCTAGAAAGTTAAATATTTTTTTATTTAAAATGGTCACTTTTCTATTAGGCGCTTTTTTAGTTTTGTCCCTTATTTAGACTGCAGCAGTGGTACTACATTAGTGTCCATATCAGTAAGTCCATAAGGAAGTGCTGATGGTTAACAAAAAATTATGAAAACTTCATTCAAATAAGACATGTATTAATGCAGTGAGGGAAAGCACTAAGCTTACATGGTTGGGCAACTGGCTGATGTTTAGATGTATCGGTGTTTAGGCAGTTTTGCTATGAAAGTGTAAATATTACATAAGCAAGCTCATTATTTGTTTACAGCTGTGCATGTTTTATAACTGTATGTTATATGAATGGAGATGATTATATTGTTTTCTATTTTCAATAACTTTAGTATAAGAAGCATTCATTTTTATAGCAATATATAATGAACCTTTTCTAAGATCACCACTCACAATTCCAGACAATTCTGATATGTGGAAGTGATTATTGTAGAGAAGTCAACTATTGGTAATGACAGTTTTTGATGACAGTTAATTTTTGTACAGATTTACTCCATTCAAGGTTTTTGATGTCTGTTAAAAGTACTTATGTAGATGTGCAGTGCATCAGTTTATTTATGCTGTTCTGCATTTTCTAAAGATTTTTGCTATGATTGACATGAAATTTTGCTTTTTATTCAGATATATTACTATTTTCCCCCCTCTCACTCAAAAGGAAAGTATCGCTTTCTGATCAAGATATTAACAATAAAGGTAAAGATGTTAGCTTGTTGGAAGATCTTTCTAATCCATATAACAGCGGGAGTATTTTTATTAATTGCAGACAATCTACTCATCCGACAAAAGGCACTTTTGAAATAATAAGATATTTTAATTCACACTGCACATTCCTACGTAATTATATATACAACACACAAAAGAGGAGTTATCTGTTATATCTATAGTTCATTTGTTCATTACTAGTTCTAAAAAGGTTTTGGTTTCAAGGCGATGCGCACGTGCGAATCACATGACTCGTTTGGTGAAAGTTTCAATTTACTCCCAACATTAAATTTGTTTACCAGTCAAATTTAAAGCTGTAATCTTTGGGAAAGCTTTACCTTTCAACCTCTTTTTGTAGTTATTGATGGAATCTTGTCACTCATAAGATCTTGATGTGAGTCACTACAAACATTAGGATGGGAGTAAGTGACCATCTTATCAGCATCTCTCAAGACATATGTCAATGGCCAACTGTTCATTATTGCTTCACAATCACACAGAATTGTTGTTATTTTTTCATGATGAACATGTCCCCAAATCCTGTGAAGGATTCTTTCCAGGACTCCTATTAATTACTTTCCCCATCCTCCCCCATCAGGGAGCTGAGGGTGGAAAAATTTCCAAGTGATCCTATGGATGCTAGTATGTTCTGAGATTTTATCCTAGTTTTAAGCTTTTGAATAATTTGTCACTTCATGTGAAATTCATTCCATTGTCAAACTAGATGGTATGGGATCTTCTACATCCAGCAGTGAAATGTCTAATCTTTGAAGGGAACTCTCAATTAATAAAGAGAAAGTCAATTTCAAATCAACTGCTTGAAAAATTGCACAAGGAAAAATTACTATCCAGGATTTTTGATTTCCCTTCAGTATCAATGGTCCAGTCATGTTAACACCTACAAGCTCAAAGATTGCTGCTTCTGTTACTCGATCTTCAGGGAGAGGCACAATGATTGTTTTTAAAGAAATATAACCGACTCTCTGACATACAACACAGCTTCTTAAACCTCTCTTGAGAGTCTTTTGTTCTTCAAGATCCATTATTGTTCTTGTAAAGCAGATATTGAAAATTGTATTCCCATATGAATGGTCATTTCATGTTTAGCTCTTATTAATTTTAGTACAATAGGATGATACAGAAAATTCATGCTTGCCACCAAGCTCGCACTTTATGTGCAGGAACAAGTGACAGTCGGATGGTGCCAAGTCCGGGCTGTACGGTGGGTGATCGAACTGCTCCCAATGAAACTGTCGAATTAACGATTGAGTGGCACCAGCAGTATGGGGCATTAAACATTCTTACCCACTTTCTCACCATTCCATCCCTTATCGCGTATTCACCGTAAACTTCTGTCACTTGACGATAAATTTCGGCCAGTTTAACATTCCTCACGTTCAAAAATTTAATCACGGCACGAATCTCGCAGTCAGTGGGAGAACTAATTGTCTTAAACATTTTGAATGTGCACAGCAAACTGAAAACACAACATAGAGCAACCAAAATGGCGACAATTGAAAGTCAGTGAACAAGAAAGACTAGTGCGCATGCGCGGGACGCCTACCACAGCGCTGCGACGGCGCTAGAATGAAACGGTACTTAGTTTCCGAACACGCTACGTTTCTTCTTTGAATTCTGGTTTCAACCCAAAGGATTCCATTAGAATCAATCATTGGGTGGAGTATATGCAATCTTTTATACTCTAATTCAGAAAATGATTCACTTTGCACTAGCCTCAGAATAGTTAATTCGGCTCCTTTCATTTACCCCATTAATTTTTCTAAAAGTTCTCTCATTAAGACTTAATCTCAACAAAATGTGATTTTTCTGTTCAAGATTTTTCTCTTTAAAATGGTATAGTATGAAGAAATTTTTATCAAAATCATTTTTATCAATCCATTGTAACATTTGAAACTGATTTCCTTCTTCCTTTCAGCATTTATAATATCAAGTTTTGTCATAATTTCAGAGCTAGGCTTTTGTTCTGAGGCATTCCTCGACCAGTAGGGACCTTCCCACCACAAAAATCGAAGTAAATCTTTCTCTCAAGGTAAAACACGTATTTGCAAACAGTTGTTATGTGTATCTGAAATAACCCCATATTTACCTAGGTGAAATCTGTTTAAAATATTTGGATTGATTCCAAATAATTTAGACCATTACCTAAGCAATCATTTAAGAACACCGTTTCTTTCCTTCACTGATGCATCGAATATGGGTCTTAGATTAGGGGTAAAATTTTCTTTAATTGCAACCCATTGAGGTAATGACAATTTTTGGTTTTCTCATCTTCAACAGATTCTATGGTACCTTCTTCCGCCTATTGGTTAAAAATATTTTCATATTCTTTCAGGCAGTTTTTTGACTGAAGATATTTTACTGAGGATTTTAACCTTTTTCTCTGCTATCAATGTATTATCATGTAAAACTGCATTCTCTTCTAATGAAGAAAGAAACACCTGATATATAACCTTACTATCTCTCTTTAATGACTGACGAAAATTATTTTTAATGACTTCATCCATTTCTTTTCTTGTTTGAATTATGGCAAGATCAGTTATTTCTAATGACTCAAGACACTATAAATCTGAAATTCTAGCATCATTGACATGAAGTTACAATACAGTTTTCATACTGCTAGAGAACTCATGCTTTTCAGTTTTCCCCATCATTGGCCTTTCTAATTTGGTACATACATGCGATACCCCACATGCGAGTTATCTAACCCTCTTTGTTAGAAGCTTTCCCACTGCATCTGTGCCTACAAGAACATAAGTTTCTGAAGGTAATTTTTCATACAGCAAATCCACAAATTTATTCTGCATGTCAATTAAGTAAATTCCACGTGTCTGTAGTTCAGTTGTATATCTGTCTTTACCGATTTCAGGAATGTCGGTACATGTTTTATCCTGATCCAAAGCTTGAAAGTTATAGTGATAATCACCTTTAAGACTGCTCAATCTAATTAAATATTTACTATGAGTTCCTTTCTTTTCAATTCCTCCAAACAATCCATGGACTTCTTCTTCTTTACCACATGTTTTATAATTCATGATATTAGCTGCATATTTTGAAATGTAGGATCTCTGGGAAACACAATCCATTAAAATTCTCACATATCTTTCGATCCTGTCCCTGCGAAATTTTACCACTAAAGTTTGCAAATTAACTAATTGCAAACAAGATTTATGCATCAGAACGCAGTCTTTTTTTTATCATTATCACACTCATTAATATCTTTACAATTTTTTCCATGAGAATCATTCTGAACAGTGCAAAACATTATCGAAAAATGAGTCTTACCGTGTATAGAACATTTGACTTTTTGTTTTAGTTTTAGGCATTTAAAACAACCACTCTTAACTTCTGCTTGCTCTCTGCTAAGGTTAAACAAACTGCATTTCGACATTCTGAACTTTGATGATCTGTAGCAGAAAATATACAGATCAAATGCATATAATTTCCATCAAATGCATGCAATATCCCATCCGTAGATGGTAACTGCGACACAAACAGTGCATCTGGTAGCCATTTATCATGCCAAGCTGATAACTTGCTTTCGTGTTTCATTTGGTGTGAATGTGAAATTATTGGTGCCGCTTGTCATTAGATTGTGTAAATGACATTTAAGCTTTCCCTTTCTTTCTTATTATATTCAAGGATTAATTTGGATGGAAGGAATTTAAGGAGAATTGAGCATAGTATACTTCCATAAGTATTAGGTGCAACATTTAATACTTCTATGTTGCGTATATGAGTCTGACTGTGATTGAATAATTTTCTAATTTCTATTTTTATTTAATATTCTTTCTAAATTTCTTTAATATGGTTAAAATTTCTTGGTTAATTTTCAATAAATTATCAAACTGTGTATTAATCTACACATCTTTACTTCTAAATCTAGCTTCTAATAAATTAACAGTTGAGTCATAATTTTTGGACGAAAGTGAAAATCCTTCTATTGTGCTTAATGAAGTTCCTCCAAAATGTGCAATCAAATAAATAAATTTAAATATTTTTCCTAAGGATTCATTTTTGTAAATAGCCAGTTCAAAACATTTCTGGAAAGAAAGCCATTGGCTGATATCATCATAAAATTTTGGAATAGATATTTTCAGTAATTTAATACATTCTTGTGTATCACTTTCTAGTGTTTGAGCAGAGAACTAAGAGATGGGTATAAAATTATGAGGGTACACTTTTAGCTTTTAGAAATAATTTATTTACAATCTTAGAATGTGTAATCACAGAGCACTGCAATACCAGCATAGTTCTATTTTTTTATATCTGTATCCAAAGTGTTGCCAATTACAAGTTACTAAATATTACATGTTACCATTTACAAGTTATTAAATATTACATCTTCCTTTTTTTTTTTTTTTTAAGAGTTCAAAAGTTTTAACAGTCTTAAATCAGTTCAAATACCTGGCCGGCTTTCTAATCACTCTACCACTTCTAGTTCTTAGCTCACCGTTCCTTGTTTCTGAGTTAGCAGAGTTTGGTAGTTGATCTTTTAAACTTTGCCCTTGAGAATATCTGGAATCATATCCTTTTACATCTGTTTTCTGTGTATTAACTCCTTGTTCTGTTCCTCTGATATTCTCTTCAACAGCTGAACTGTTTTCTCTAATATCTTTTCTATTTCTTCTCAATACTAATCCACCTGTTCTAAGTATATATGATCTAGGCGTCTTATGCACTTCTTCTACAACTGCTGGTTTCCAGCGATTATCTTGATATACCCGAACACAATCTCCTTTATTTAGCGATGGTAATGTTTTTGTATGACGATCATAATATGACTTCTGTTTAGTTCTTTCTTGGTTGATTTTTTCTTTTACATTTTTCACAACTTGAGGTTTAAGTAATTCTTCAGATGTAGGAAGAACCGTTCTTGTTCTTCTACTCATAAGTCGTTGAGCTGGTGATCCTAGCATCTCATTAGTTGGAGTGTTCCTATGAGCTAACAATGCTAAATAAGGATCAGCATGATCTGCTTGAGCTTTCTTTAACAATTTCTTCGCCGTTTGTACTGAACGCTCTGCTAATCCGTTCGACTGTGGATGGTATGGACTGCTTGTTATATGTTTAAATTGGTATTTCTTTGCAAATTCTGCAAATTCTTTACTTGCAAACTGAGGTCCATTATCAGATATCACTATCAATGGTATACCGTATCTTGCAAAATGAGATTTCATGTAACTGATCACTGTCTGACTTCGAGTATCCAGTAGTTTGGAGATTTCAAAAAAGTTGGAATAGTAATCTACAATTAATAAATATACATCTTTGTTAATCTCAAATAAATCTGTTGCAACTTTATACCAAGGTAAATTGGGAATTTCATGTGGTATCATAGGCTCTCTTATTTTTTTTGTTCTGGTATTCATTACATATAAAACAGTTTGAAATTGTATCTTCTATCTGCTTGTTCATAAGTGGCCAAAACAAAACATCTCTATCTCTTTTCTTACATTTTTCTATATCAAAATGACCCTCATGAATTAAATTTAACATTTCCTTTTGCATAGATAAAGGAATAATTACCCTTCCTCCTTTGAAAAATAAGTCATTTTCCATTGTCAACTCATCTCTGTAGTCCCAAAATACTTTGACTTGAGGTTGTACCTGATGTTTCCTTTCTGGCTAGCCTCTCAAATATATTTC
>KK120759.1:391762-415681 GCA_000611955.2 Stegodyphus mimosarum | reverse complement strand
GAAGGCACATCTGTAGGTTCTGGCATTTTAACAATTGCTTCCACTTTAGAAAAATCAGGTTTTAGTCCATTTTCACTTAACTCGTGCCCTATATAATTCACACGATTAACTTTTATTTTACATTTAGCCTTATTGAACTTCAAATTATTTTTTCGTGCTCTCTGGAGTACTTTTTTAAGTCGTAACTCATGTTCCTTTTCATTAGATCCCCATATTAAGATATCATCTATAATACATTCAACGCCTTCTAGACCTTCTATTATTTGGCTTAATTTTCTTTGGCAAATTTCTGGAGCTGAACATATGCCAAAAGGTAATCTTTTAAATTTGTATCTGCCAAAAGGTGTATTGAATGTACACAAATTACTACTTTCTTCGTCAAGCTGGATTTGCCAAAAAGCACTATTAGCATCTAAAACAGAAAATAGTTTTGCGTTAGGCATTCTAGTGACAACTTCATCAATGGTTAACATCGGATAATGTTCTCGTTTTATAGCTTTATTTAAATCTCTAGGATCTAAACATATTCTTATTTTGTTCAGTTTGACAACTGTGACCATTGAATTTACCCATTCAGTTTGTTCTCTTACTATCTCAATAACATTTAAATTTTCCATTCTTTGTAATTCTTTCTTAACTTTATCACATATAGCTATGGGTATTTTCCGTGGAGGATGAATGACTGGTGTTACATCTTGTTTTAACTGGATTTTATATTCTCCATTCAAACAACCTAAGCCTTCAAATACATCTTTGTATTCCTCCAGTAAGTCTTCATGCTATCAATGTATTATCATGTAAAACTGCATTCTCTTCTAATGAAGAAAGAAACACCTGATATATAACCTTACTATCTCTCTTTAATGACTGACGAAAATTATTTTTAATGACTTCATCCATTTCTTTTCTTGTTTGAATTATGGCAAGATCAGTTATTTCTAATGACTCAAGACACTATAAATCTGAAATTCTAGCATCATTGACATGAAGTTACAATACAGTTTTCATACTGCTAGAGAACTCATGCTTTTCAGTTTTCCCCATCATTGGCCTTTCTAATTTGGTACATACATGCGATACCCCACATGCGAGTTATCTAACCCTCTTTGTTAGAAGCTTTCCCACTGCATCTGTGCCTACAAGAACATAAGTTTCTGAAGGTAATTTTTCATACAGCAAATCCACAAATTTATTCTGCATGTCAATTAAGTAAATTCCACGTGTCTGTAGTTCAGTTGTATATCTGTCTTTACCGATTTCAGGAATGTCGGTACATGTTTTATCCTGATCCAAAGCTTGAAAGTTATAGTGATAATCACCTTTAAGACTGCTCAATCTAATTAAATATTTACTATGAGTTCCTTTCTTTTCAATTCCTCCAAACAATCCATGGACTTCTTCTTCTTTACCACATGTTTTATAATTCATGATATTAGCTGCATATTTTGAAATGTAGGATCTCTGGGAAACACAATCCATTAAAATTCTCACATATCTTTCGATCCTGTCCCTGCGAAATTTTACCACTAAAGTTTGCAAATTAACTAATTGCAAACAAGATTTATGCATCAGAACGCAGTCTTTTTTTTATCATTATCACACTCATTAATATCTTTACAATTTTTTCCATGAGAATCATTCTGAACAGTGCAAAACATTATCGAAAAATGAGTCTTACCGTGTATAGAACATTTGACTTTTTGTTTTAGTTTTAGGCATTTAAAACAACCACTCTTAACTTCTGCTTGCTCTCTGCTAAGGTTAAACAAACTGCATTTCGACATTCTGAACTTTGATGATCTGTAGCAGAAAATATACAGATCAAATGCATATAATTTCCATCAAATGCATGCAATATCCCATCCGTAGATGGTAACTGCGACACAAACAGTGCATCTGGTAGCCATTTATCATGCCAAGCTGATAACTTGCTTTCGTGTTTCATTTGGTGTGAATGTGAAATTATTGGTGCCGCTTGTCATTAGATTGTGTAAATGACATTTAAGCTTTCCCTTTCTTTCTTATTATATTCAAGGATTAATTTGGATGGAAGGAATTTAAGGAGAATTGAGCATAGTATACTTCCATAAGTATTAGGTGCAACATTTAATACTTCTATGTTGCGTATATGAGTCTGACTGTGATTGAATAATTTTCTAATTTCTAATTTTATTTAATATTCTTTCTAAATTTCTTTAATATGGTTAAAATTTCTTGGTTAATTTTCAATAAATTATCAAACTGTGTATTAATCTACACATCTTTACTTCTAAATCTAGCTTCTAATAAATTAACAGTTGAGTCATAATTTTTGGAAGAAAGTGAAAATCCTTCTATTGTGCTTAATGAAGTTCCTCCAAAATGTGCAATCAAATAAATAAATTTAAATATTTTTCCTAAGGATTCATTTTTGTAAATAGCCAGTTCAAAACATTTCTGGAAAGAAAGCCATTGGCTGATATCATCATAAAATTTTGGACTAGATATTTTCAGTAATTTAATATATTCTTGTGTATCACTTTCTAGTGTTTGAGCAGAGAACTAAGAGATGGGTAGTTAGATGAAAGAGTATCATTAAGAGCAGTGGCGTGCATTAGGTTTTCATGCAGGGTATGCAGAGAACAACAACAATAATAATAAAACCATAAAAATGTACATTAAACACTTCTTTTTGTTATTAGAGATAAATTGCTTAATCTATCCTGGCTCATTGTATTGCGTGCATAATTTTTTACTCTTTTCAATGCTGAAAATGATCTCTCCACCAAAGTAGTTGAAAATGGAATCGTACAAATTAAATGCCAATTTATTTACTTGGCTTAGGGCATCTGTCAAATCATTCAGCATTATATGCCGAATAAGATTCGATAAATTCATTTTGTGGTATGACTCACTAAGATAAAGAACGCATAATTCATTGGTTAGCTTTACAAAATCAATTTAAAAGTGATTTAAAATTTAAAAGTGTTTTGCATAAGTGTCCTTTAACGAATTAAGGCATTCATGCGGAAATTTACTTTGATATTTCTTAAAAAAACTGAAATTCAATAGTTGAAAAATTTGAGCGAATTTAATTTTTTAAAACGCATATCTAACTGATAATAAATAGTGTCCATTATTTCATAATATAAATTTTTAAAATATTGGTCTTGGTCTACAGTTGAGGTTTTGTAAACTTAGATGACTTTTTTTTTAATTTGGGGGATCCACTACAGAAATAGTCTCTTCATAAACTTCATCAAATGCAACAGAAGTTCGCATATTTTGAATTGCATCTTTTACTTCCTCTACTTTTTGACTAGAATATGCTATATCTAAGTTAGTTTTTTTGTAAAATATCAAATAGAACATCACTATAACTAAACACTTTGGCAAACATATTTAGGAGAAAATTGCCGTTAAATTCTTCAAAAAACATGTGATAACGCTTTGCAATATTAATTGTATCATTACTCCAGCCTTCTGGATTCTCAATAATATTTTCAAATAAATCAGATAGCCTTGCCTTTCGCTTTTTATGGTATTTACCAAGCGATATGAATAATTCCAATGTGTTGTAGCTAATTTTGAAAATTTTCTTTTAATAATTTCATTTAAAACAAGATTTCCTTTTTGTAGACACTGAAAAAAATGAGGCTATGCCAGAAATTGTTGCAAAAAATAATTTACAATCTTTTATAAACAATACAGATTGTGACAGAACTAATTTAAGTACATGTGCGCAACAATGCACAAACATAGCTACTGGGAAAATGTTTTACTTACTTTTTTTTTGCATCCCATTCAACGCTCCTGCCATGACTGCTGCCCCATTATACGTTTGAGCAATCAATTTATTCTCACACCCCAACTCAAAGTCGTTTCTTGCACAACATTACACAAAGCTTCCGCTGAACGATCACCACTAACATCTTTAAAAAACAAAAATCTTTCCACTGGTGCACTACAATTATTAACGTATTGTAGCACAACCGATAATTGCGATTTATGACATATGTCAGATGTTTCATCCAGCATAATAGCAACGAATGGTGTTTCTTTTACCTCATTTCTAATTTCTGAAATTACAATATTTTTACCGATGCAATAATATCATTTTGTATTTTATTAGAGGTTCAAGAAAGTCCCTGCTCTAATATAACGCTTAATAAACCATACCTTCGGATGATTCTGAATGCCAAGTGCAGGAAAAATAGATGCACTTGCCTCAGTGCTATAGTATGCTGTGCTTCTCCAGTAGCCCATACATATGAAGCGTGATTTTCTATTAGTGCGCAGTGCGTACACAGCAAAACTTCCTATGTTCGTTTGCTTTTGAACACGCTACGCGGTGTAGCACCTAGTACCGCACGTACTGCGGGAATATAAGCAAACAAATCAATAGAATAGTTGAATATATTATAAATAATATTTATTATATACCATATAAAGATAGGTCAACATAGATGCAGAAAATTATTGTCTCTCATAATTTTGCCAGGGTGTGCAGTGCACACCCTGCACATATGGACCGCACGCCACTGATTAAGAGTATGGTTTTGTTGACAGCTCAAAGTTCTTTTGCTGTTGGTTAAGGAATGCTTAAAATTGAAGAATTAATACATCCAGTATTAAAGTTGGGAGTATGTTGAAAGTTTCACCGAATGAATCATGAGATTAGTATTGGATTTTAAGAAACAGACATTGGATTAAGACATTGGATTAAGAATTAGTATTGGATTTTAAGAAAATAAAATTATTGAAATGAAACATTACAATGTGTCCAACAGATATCTTTTTAATTGATTTATTAATAGCAGTTATATTCTCATTTGAATAAATAGTACAGAAAAATAAATTACTTCAGATGAATTAATAATTTGGAAGTGTCTTGATTCCAACACAATATTATTCTTGGTATGTGGCTTTTTTTTTTTTTTCTTAGCAAATGTTATTTATTCTTTATTTTATTATAGGCCTTTCAATTACAATTAAACTATTATTATGCATTTAAATTATTATTATTTATTTTTATTCATATTTCATTTTACTTTCAGGCAGGCATGCCTATTCAATTTTTGCAAATTTAAACTTTTATTAATCTGTAAAAATTTACTTTTACGTCCTTAATCTATCACTTATTGCTAGAATTGATTGCAGTTTTTAGTGCTAATAGGATCTAATTATTAGATTAGTTTGTTTATTTTATTTTTTCACAGTTTTATACATAATTAATTACAATATTTTATAATATGTTAGCAAAATTATGTGTTAATTAAAAAGTTGCTGGGAGGGTGACTTGCAGGAAAATTTATCTTGTACTTAATTTTCTGAAATACTTTATACGAATGTTATTTTAAAATACAAAATGACTATATATAAAAGAAGGAGGGGGGAAGTATGGAAACTTTTTCACTGTAAATTTTATGAAGTAATTTCTAAAAGACTTGCTACTTTTGATGAAATTTGTCAACTTTTGTCACTTATCAGTCATTTCCTTTTCTAAAACAATTTTAACTTTATAATGTAAACTAACCATCTTATAAATACCAATCTTCTATGATACTTTTCTGCCAGCTTTTTTTTATAGTAAACTGTCACTAGTATCAATAAATTTTAATCATGTTTCTAAATTTAATGCTTTATATTTTGTTGACATTTTTTATACAATTCTGAACATTTAGGAATTAAAAATTCAAAACCACAAGTATGTAGGTTTGAGTTGTTAATTTTAAAATTAACATGACTGACTGCAATCAGCTGAAAAGCAGAAATGAATTGATTCTGGCACTGCTTGAATATTCGTTTTTCATACATTATCAGCTGCATAGACATGAAATAGAAAAAGCATTGCAGTAAAATTTCAGTAATTCATGTCTACTTAATTTATGAATGCTTACTATCTACAGGTAATTTAGATGTAAAGAAACAAAATTTTGATTTTTAGAAATTTCATCATGGCAGTTTTATTCCTTATATAATTATGTAAAGAAATTTTTCTAGCAAAAACACTATATTATAGTGCATATCGATTAAAAAAGCAAATGTTTTTATGTACTTATCTAGCATTTTTTGTGAATGCATTGCACGTTTTTCATCTTTTTTTAATAGTAAATATGGATTGCAAATCTGCATAATTTTAGGGGTTCTGAAAAATATTACTTTTGGTTATATATTTTGTAACTTCTAAATTTAATTTTGATTTTTTGTGTTTTACATGTGTGAAGAATTTACGTATTCACAATTTTCAAATGTTGAGTTCCAACTTAAATGCTCTTCAAAGCTGATTTGTTTACACACTAAGCAATGTGCAGACTTACTTACATCAGCTGCAGATAGGATGGATTCATAAAAATGACATTTATGAAACTTTTTCTTACATTAAAAATGGGAAACTCAGTTTCTGAGGGTGTGAAGAACAGAGACATCTTCTTTAACAAATTCAAAAATTTCAACTTTAGCAGTTTTTTTAAGCTATTAGTATTGTTATTAATCTTACTGAATATGAGCCAAACAGTGATTTATTTATTTACAGACGTATTCTCTCATTTGAGAGCATAAAAAATTCCTCTGAAAATAATTTTTCTTATGGATATATTATATTTTTGCATGAAATATTTTGATATATTTTTACAAGAAAGTTTTTTTCTTTAAATCTGCAAAAATAATTCTTAGTAATTCCCCCTTTAGGAAAAAAGGGGGAATGTTTCTCACGCTTTGTAATATAGTTAAATGTATTAAACATAATAGTTTTGAGTCCAAATTCTGATTAAATAATTCTCAAGATATGACTTGCCTTGTTGTTTATGTTAAAACAACAAAAATTTAATCAAAAATCGGAATGGAAAAATTTTAATGAAGCTGAGGAAGACATGCTTATGATACACTAAATTATCTACTCTGCCTAACTATTTCATTCAATATACATGTTTGTGATTTGCTGAATGCAGAATCTGCTGCTATTCACTATTTTCAAGATTATGGAATTCTTCTCACTACTTGTAAATGTTCAAAATTCCATAAAATGAAGCTATACATCACATAAGAAATATCAGGTTCACATGTAATATTCACAGGATAAATGTCAGCATTAGACTAGAAAATGAGTTTCGAAGGTAGTGATATATTTACAGTATGGTTCATTTATCTGCAGACAAAGGACTTCTATGCGTCAGTTGCAGGAATTGTTATGTATTAACTGATAAATACTGCAATAAATTTTTATTAAAAGAAGGTAGTTTTTCTGTTAGCAAAACATCTCAGTTTGTTTGATACTTGGTATATTTTAGGATGATTCTGATATTAAGGGGTATTGGTAGTTGGGAATTCATGTATTTAATGGTCTTACTCATGGTAAGAAATGGTTTTCTTAATGTAGTTTATTGCAATGTTGATATTTTTTAAATGTTTTCAGAAATATTAGTCTCTTTGAAAAGTGGTTATATATACTAACTGGTCACCATGAGAGAGTTCACTATTTTTTAATAGGATTAAGTGATTTAAATTGAAGAAAATGTTTTATGTAAACTTTGCAGTCAGCTTAAATGTTTTATTTAAAATTTAATGCTTTTAATGCATATATTACTCGTGCAATAAATTTTAACTTCATCTAAAGAAAATTCTTATTTCATGTTCTCTGCACTTTTTAACATGAAAACAGTATTTTGTAAAGGTCTTCAATTTATTTGAGCCTTAATTCAATTATTTAACATAAAGTATTATTTCTGTAGCTGCAAATACGCTGCTTATCATTCTGGCCGTTCATCTTGTCAGCAAAAACCCCTCTTAATTTCAGATAAATATTTATTAATATTTGTAAATTCCATGAAGGGATTTCACAAGACTTTGATTAAGACCCAAGACGTAAGGTACATTTACATATCCTTGTTTTCATGAGACATAAGCAGGATTAGGAGCGGTAACTGCCTCATTTTGGAACCACTTACAAGTTGGGCCTGAGCTTTACGGCTGGAGGCAGCATGCATTTGTTTTCAAAGTACACTCATGTGCAAAATAAAGAATTTGTGCATTATGTCAAATTTTTGGAAAACTGATGGACAGATTTTAATGAAATTTACTATGAATATATATTTACAACAGAGAAAAAGATGTAGCATTCAAAAGTGATTTTTTGTATGCATGACTAAGTGCGGGGTTGTCCAAAATCGAAATTGTGATATTGAACTGAAAATGAGTCTAATATGAGATTATAGTCTCCTCTCACAGCCAGACAGGTTGTGCAGCATGACAGCATACTGGACAGGAGGCAGGTGAGGAGCCTTTGTGGCAGTCAATCCCACTCTTGCAACAATACAGTGTTCAACTCTGGGATGGTTCTTGTAGGGATAAAAGCAGCAAGATAAAATTGCCCTCCCAAGAGCATCCCAGACATAAGGTCAGAATATTTGGTTGGCCAATATATATGGCAAATATCTCCACTTTCTAGGTAGTCACTGACCAGCTGAGCCCTATGTGAATGAGTTTTGTCATCTATTAATAGGAACCCAGGACCAACTGTGCCCCTGAAAAGTCAAATGTAGGGCTCTGTGGTCTCCTCCCTATATCTCATAGCATAGAATTGGAATTTCCAGTCCGCACCTCAGAGCTGAAGTATCACCGGAGCCATAGGCTAAATTTTATAATCTTTCTTTGGTAGCATAAAGCTAAATGAAATCTTGTCAGAAATTTTGAAACCCTAGCATAAATTTTGATGTCTTCTGACTATAGAATGTGTTGGCCTCGCCAACATCTTTATTGAAACTATTTACATTATGTGCAGTGATCCATAATTTACAAACATTGTTATCTTATGAAGGATTCAAGTATACAATCAGTTAGAAAGATGCAGTACAATACCAAAATATAAATGCCAAACATGGAATATATGAGAATAAAGTTTTACATAAGAATACAAACAAGTATTTGGTTATACAATGATGAGATTATTCATATAACAGTTCTTCATTGAGGTAAATATATTCCATTAGTTTTGACAAAATTTTCCATTTTTTTTCATTTAGCACGAGTTTACATAGTAAATCAAAAGTTAAGTTTTGAGGAAGAAGTTCATTGCGTTTGGTAGCAATGCTTGGGCATTCTGTTAACATATGGACAGCTCTGCAGTTGTTAGTCCACGTTGACACTTGCAGGTTAAATCTTTCAGTTTAAACCTGTTGATATATATAGGGAATGCACCATGATTAGTAAGCACTTGATTAAGGAAAAAGTCACAAAAATGTCGCTTCTCTGATACCTTTGGTAGGATTCTGTAGGTATTTCTGCCCGTTTCCTCTTCTTGAAATCTGTTTTGCCACAAATTGAGGGCTTTTTCTTTTGCTATTCTTTCTAAGAAGCTTAAAGGAAGTTTGCACTCTACTTTTTCTATGGAATATATTCCCTTAGCTAGTTCATCAGCCTTTTCATTTCTTTGAAAGCCCTGATGGCCCTTGATTCAGTGGAGTTTTGCCTTAGTATCCGATAGGAGTTTTTAACTTCAATTATGTATTTGTTTATCCGATAGGAGTTTTTAACTTCAATTATGTATTTGTTGAATATATCATACTTCTTGACCGATTTTAAGACAGCTTAATTATACAAACAAGCAATAGAGAGGGAAGCGATTTACGCTTGCCCGGCCTGGTGGTACCCACCCACTGTAAAAATGCGAAATAAAGCAAACACCATCCAACCAGCGGCACTGCTAGCCTACGACTAAAAGCTATAAAACAGCTTCGACTTCATCTATTCAATTATTAGCGGGATTAATCCCATTGGATATCAAACTTGTTCTTGAAAGGGCAATTTAAAGTATCAGTATATAAATTTGCCATCTATTTATGTTCTTTAAGCCAAGATAAGGCCGATTTCAAGGCTTAAGTTTCGGCTTGGTATACCGAACAATTTTTATCTAATTGGAACATAAATTGTTCTCAAAGTTCCCCATTCCAGAAGGTGCAGAAACCGGCACCCATACCATCTTCATTTTTTGAACCATTAGTATAAATTTCTAGGTCTTGATTTGTTGGTGATTTATTGTCCCAGTGGAAAACTTTAATCTTTGCCAGGTGTTCGTACCATTTATTTACTTAAAAGTCAATTTCATCTCTTGAAATATTAATATCATCAAATTCTCCGTCCAGCCTCTTTTGGTTCTTTGAATTGCACTTTCAAGAACAAGTTTGGTATACAATGGGATTAAACCCGCTAATAATTGAAGAGATGAAGTCGGAGCTGTTTTATAGCTTTTAGTCATAGCTAGTAGTGCAGTTGGTTGGATGGTGTATGCTTTATTTCTCATTTTTACAGTGGTTGGGTACCACTAGGCCGGGCAAGCGTAAACCGCTGCCCTCTCTATTGCTCATTTGTATAATTACTTTAGAACCGGTTTAGAAAGACCAGGCATTCTTAGTAGGTTATTTATTATTTTGTAAACCTTGGACTTTATATGGTCTAAGTGAGGAAGCCATGTAAGGCGTTCGTCGATTATTACTCCCAGATACTTTATTTGTTTTTTCCTTTTTATAGTTGTGTTGTGCAATTTAATCGTTGGTGCTGAGCATGCCACTCCTCGTTTCTTAATTGTGGGAAACATTGAGCTTGATTTCTCTGGAGAGCCGAATCTGATAGTTTTTTTTATGCTACTTTAGCTCTTTTTTGCACTTGCATATATGTTGAACCTGTTACTAATAGTAGCACGTCATCTGCATAGGCTTGGATTTGTATTCCATCTCCATAATCTATCTGGAGGGCCGTATTCATAACTATGTTCCAAAAGAGGGATCCAGAGTTGAAACCTTGGACACAACCCTTTTCCTGAACCTGAGTGTATTGCACTTTATTCAGTTCGTAGATAATGTGTCTGTTATCCAATAGACTTTCAATTATTTTATAAATATTAATGAGGCATTTTAAGTTTCTCAATTCATGAAGTAAAAATGGCCACCAAATATTGTTAAATGTGCTTTTTATATCTAATGATATTATATTAGTATTATAGTTATTTCTTCTATTTTCTTCAATCATAGTTATTATGTCCTTAATTGCATCTGACAAGCAGATGCCCGCTGTGAATCCATATTGTTTATTGCTAAGCTTTCTGTTTGAATATAGGAAGATTAATCTGTTTGTAATGAGCTTGTTGTAGACCTTGCTACATGCATTTAGGAGACAGAAACAGCAAAACAGATGGGCCTGTAGGCCTCAGGAAGCTCTCCATTTTTTCCTTCCTTAGGAAAGTGCACTAGTTTTGCTGTTTTCCAGCAGTTTGGAAAAGTTCCTAAAAAGTTCGTTAAACAATGTCGTTTGAAGAGCAGGATTAGAATAAAAAACTTCCAATAATTTTTCTCATAGTAAGTTGTCTAATCCTGGAGCTTTTCCAGGATTGAGAAATCTGATTGTGTATTCGACCTCTTGCTTTGTGAAGGGTGCATCCTCTGGTGCTCCATAACTTCAAAGTAAATTGTTCCGGATTTGGATATGCTCTTCTTGATCATAATGTTGACGATCTTTGGGAAAACGATGGTCTAGGAGTAGTTGAATCGTTTCTGCTAAGGTTTGTATCTTAGTATTATCTGGCCTTATCAGCGTTTTAAGTTGCATAGGGGATTGGATATTTCCCTTGGCAGTATTATAATGGATTCCAAAAGGAGAACTTGGACATATTTTATCTAATTGTATTTTCCATATGTTCCGTTTAGCTTAATAGTTCTCGCTTATATTTAGCGAGATCTTTTTTGTAGATCTTTTATAAAAGTCTCTAAGTTCTTCATCTTGGGTACATTTTTGGCATCTCTTTCTCTCAGATATAATTCTTTTCCACATAATGGAGAGTTCTTGTTGTCCACCATGGGACTCCTTTATGCTGGGTAGTAATTGCTTGACCTTTGGCTTTAATTCCTACATCACACAGTTCTTGAATTTTCCCAGTCCATTTAACAATAACATCATTTAGATCCAATGCATCCTTTATTGAATGCTGATTAAGTTTTCCAAAGTATTTGCCAAGAGTTTCCTTGAGAAACAACCAGTCCATTTTTACCAACTTATATTTACTTTGAGTTAGTTACATTAGACAAGTTATTGTAGGAGATTTCAAAATATATGTAGCAATGATCACTCAGAGTTATTGCATCCAAGACCATCCAGTTATTTATTATTCCATCTAGAGAGGTGGAGCGTGAGGCTGTAATGTCGATCCAGCTCTTGCCCCCCGGAAAATTGAATGTTGGTGGGCTGTCTGGATCATTTTCTATAACCAATCTGTGAGAAGTCAAAAATTCTCTAACTGTGCGGTCTCTTGGGTTCTCAAAAGAAGAGCCCCATAGCTCACTCTTAAATGCTAAGAGTCATAAGTCATCCAGTATGATGACATCTTGATCTTGAGGTAAGTTTCTTTCCACTAAATCTCGAAGATTTATTACGCCCGTGAAATCCGTTATAGGTTGCCTATAACAATTAAAAATTGACAATGTTTTATGGTAAAGTTATTATTATGAGATTAGGCATCGAGATGGTATTTAATACCGTAATTTGTGGATTGACCACCACTGTGGCCGTTTTAGGAATTTGGCCAGCCGAGTATATTACTTTAGTTTGAATTGGAAAACCTATTGGTCTTCCATCACAATACGGTTCTTGAACAAATATAAAATCATAGTCAAAGATGCAGGTTTTTAATTGTGCCATTGCGACGTGTGAGCGTACTAGATTAATTTGTATGGCTTTTATTTTATTGTTATTCTGTTTATTAATCATAATTAATTCATTTTCTTAGTTCTTCTATTTCCAATAGTCGACTAGGACAGTCTTTTGAAAAGCTAGAATGTTGTTCATCTAATTGTTGATCGTTATTTGCGTTTCTTTCTGCACAGTTAACACATCTTTGATATGTACTCTCACAGTTTTTGTGGTTATGACCCACTTCTCTGCAATGTCCACAAGATTCCTCAGTTTGGCAATGTGCCGGAATCGGCAACATTTGAAACATCGCGTTGGGCAAAGGTATACTTTTAGGTTAAATCTTTTCCAATTTAAACATCCTTTACGAATTTTGATTAGCTGCTTAAATACTTCAGGTGCAGTTTCTGGGACCCAATGATTGGCATTCTTCTGCTTTATGGGGAACTTTACCGTTAGTCCGTCCCCATTTATTCCTTCATTTTGTGCAGCTATTGCATCCTTTAGCTCTTCTTTTGTGATATCTTTTGGAAAATTATATATGATAATTTTAAGACAGTGCTTTGGAGGTGTTACGACCTGGATTTCTCCTTTTCTAGTATTTTAAGGTCTGCTTCTTTATTAGTTTCAAAAAGCAGGCCTCCCTTTGAGACCTGCTTTATCCTTTTGACTCCAATTCGTTTAGATGAATCTATTGTTTTAAAAAGTTTCTTTTTAATACTCTCTGGTCTCTCCCCTTCCTTTGAGGGGTAAACTATGGTAATGAATTGTTTCTCTTACAAGACTTTGATCTTTTTCTAGAAGGGCATTTTAAAGTGTCCGCATAAGAGTCCTTGTCTTTTTCTTTTGTGGAATGTATCTGTCCTTCAAGATGTGCCATTTCTACACATTGTTTGGTCAACAGGTTGAACATCAGTTGAAACTGATGTCTTATGTCCGCTGCAACTGATCTATGACCAGAAGCTTTTTTCGTTAATATAGTCTTGAGGTTGGCTAATATGCCTGTCCCTCTTTAAGAATGTCCTTAGAATCCATATTAGAAATTTTATCAGATCGTTTTATTCAAAAGAAATATACCACTAGGGTGTCTACTGACCTGGTAGCCTGGGGTTAACACCAGGTCGGTAAAGTAGTAGGCACTTCTGCTCAGGATTTAGACCCTCTTTTGTGAGGGAGCCCCCGACTACGACAAGGTACCCTAGCACTGGAAAAGTAAGATATACTAAAAAGTAGAAATCAAGATAAGAACTCAAATCGCATTTCATCATAATTCTAATCACTTTCCCACGGGGGGTTATACATCGTAGCAGTCAGAAAGCCTTTGTCAAACACATGCAGGGGTGTGTTGCCATCCAAAATAATGTCTGCCCAAATTATTACACTTCCACCACTATAATAATACTTTTACCATGATGAGGGAGGGATGGTGTTATGTTCTTGACTCTTTCCAGACCCAGGTACACAGAGAATCTGTGTCCAGGCTGAATCTTATTATTGTCCAGGCTGAATCTTATTGTCTCATCTGTAAAGTTCACAGTGTTCCACTGAAGTCTGGTCCAAGGTGCATGTTGTCTGCACCATGTTAAACATGCTGTCTTGTGTGCTGCAGTGAGTGAGATGCAAACAGCTGGTCTTCTGGCATATAGCCGTATCTCATAAAGCCTTTGGGCAACAGTCGGCAGTGTACAGGTCACGTGAGAGCTGTGACGCTGTTGTAATCCTGTCGCTATGCTGAAACTGCCAAATAATGACCATCATTCATTGTTGTGAATCTTGATTAACCTTGACCAGGTCTGCTCAATATGGATCCAGTGTAATGAAAATATTTCCACAAACCTCAGATGACATTTAGGTTACATTAAATGCCATAGCCACCTGTACTTGTGACTGGCCTGCCTCCAATCTATTGACAATTTTCTAGCTCATACCATCATCCGTATGTTAACATCTATTTATTTTACCTTATAAATGTTACCCAACTCTTGTAAAGAAACATGGTGGATGTCATGAAGGAGTATGAACACGCAAATTGATGGAAACCCCTCCTGAGCTTACATCCCCTCAACAATCATAGCTCTGCAGAGACACGTGTTTATGGTTATGTATTCAACTGTGAATATTTGCATAATTCTTTGGCAGTATAGTTAGTATCTTTGTTTCAGTAATTTTCATAAAAATAGACATAATTTGCAAATCCTAATAGTTTCGCATGAGTTAAGAACGTATGAAATGCTCTCTTCTGAGAATAATATTAGAGATAAGTGAATCATAGGTCTAAAATAATATCTTTACAGGTTGGGATGTTTAATATTAACTACCAAGCTTGTTCAACTAAATAGCTTTTGAAAGATTATCATAGATGAATGGTTCAGGTTTAAAAAATGAAACATATATTTTCAGGAAACACATATAATGAAACATAAATTATAACAAATGAAACATATATTACTTTTTTTTTGGACTTTGATAATTTTAATGATATAACCACTCAGTAAATATATATGTAAAAGAAATTATTTTCCAAACCAAAATAAACCCCATCTTCATATAATCCACAATATTTGAGATATCATAAATTAAAAATTTTATTCAAGCCTTAATTCAATTATTTAAGGCAAATTATTATTTCTATAACTGTAGAAATACTGCTTGTCATTCTAGCTGTTCACCTTCCCAATATAATCTTCTCTTAAATTCAGGTATTTTTATAAAAATATTTAACAATATTTGCAAATTGTATGAAGGATTTTGCAAGATCCCATTTAAGATCCGGGCTGAAGTATTACATTTCCTTTTGGTGCCATTTGTATCCATTTTCCTCGTTCTCAAGAGAGAAAACATGATTAGGAGCAGTTGCAGCTTCATTTTGGAACCACCTACAAGCATATATATTTGTAAACATGAGCTAATTTCTTTTAGGAAACTAGTCATGAATGCCTCCCTCTCTTACGCAGGTGTCCTTAGGCAGTGTTGTGTTTTAATCAATTATCTAAACTATAATACCTTTTTTGGCCTTCAGCCATCAGACATGAAAGTGCATTTCTGATTTGCTCTATGACTGTGCAATCCATGTTACCCATGACCTTACCTACTGTGACTGTCTTTCTTCAGGAGCCCAGAGGATGATGATTGTAGCATCATTACTGATACTTGATTTATCTGTATGCTCACAGCCAGCAAAAAATGCTGTAATGGCTAATGACTATAGGAAAACCAACCCCAACACTGAGAATGAAAAGGAAATCAGGAAAAGGAGAATGAACGAGACTCCATGTGATGGTAAACCTAAACTGTGAAAAGCTAGAAGAATTTAGAAAGAAAGTTTGTGAATCTGCATTTAAAAACTTTATGAAGGACATACAGAAATCTACAATGATTCACAAAAACTTTGGTATCAGTTTTCATCTTTTGACTGAACTTACTAAGAAACCCAAAAATCCACGTACTGATGAAGTGCGAACTGAAAAGAATGTCTGGATATCCCTCAAGAAACCTGCAAAGACCATGATGAGGGAGGGATGGTTTGGGTGATGATGAGGGAGGGTCAAAAAAAAGGGTGAATGATTTGAAGTCCCACAGAGTAACTGTTTCTAACAAAGTCCTGTTTGATGATGGAAACCCAGCTAATGTTGAAACTGAACTGATAAAACAAAAGATCCCTCCAATGATCATAACCTCTGATCAAGTGGACTGTATCAGTCTTAACTGATACTTTGTAGAATCATGCAAAGAAAAATTTGAAACAACTGTGAGAAAGGAATTTATTAATATGGAGACGAGTGGTGATTACCAAACCAATGCTGCACACCATAGAAATAATGGATTCCTGTTTCATACATGCCTGTCAGGTAATGGAAAAACTACAAATGCCTTCATTAAGGGACTCTCCCCAACAACTCCTTCTGACGAAATTAAAAGCAACCTCAAAAGGTGAAACTTTCCTTAGAAAAAAGATGTCTTACAAAAAACTCGCATTCAGAATGTGAGCTACAGAGATCCTTTTCAGATTTAGAGAAGAAGAATTTTGATCCCCTTGATCACCAGACTGAGCCATTCAATAATGACTGTATCTGAAATGGTGACCGTTTCACAGTTCCAGTTGTATTTCTGTGGAGATATTTGCTATTCAACCAACCTCACTTCCTTATTGCCCAGAATCTTTCCCTGTATGAACCCCATGCTTGCTACAGAAAGCTGTGTGCAGTTTGCCTATGTTGTTCTACTCAGGATGAGGCAGGATAAGAGCCTGGAAATGGTTACCCATTCAGTCTCACTTTCTAAACCACCAGCTAAGACTAAATATTACTAAAAACCCACTTTAATGTTTCAAATGGAGATTTCTGACAAATAACTTTAGCATAAGATATACATTAATTAAAAAAAAGCTTGAATTTTAGGTTCCTGTTTACAAAAATGCTAAACATAATGCATGTAAAATAAGAATTATAAAGGCTGTTTATTACTTTTCTCTTGTATTATTATAGAAATTATGCAGCAGAAAATTCTGATGAAGTGCAGCGTACATAAACATATACAGTATTTGTAGGTAAAGAAACTGTATTGCACATTGTTGCTTGCCAGACATATAAAAAAGATCTTTGCATTGTGAGTCACTGGTGATGAAAAATGCATCCATTATGATAGCCAAAATAGTGGAAACCACCTGGCCATGCTTCAGCATCGACAGCCAAGCCTAATATTCATGGAAAAAATCATGTATGTGTGGGATCTGCTTGGTGGCATGCATTAAGAGTTATTAAACCATTACTGGGGCTCTCTGCTGAACGCAAGTGATGAAACCGAGCCAAGCTTTCAAAAAAAAAAGTATGCCATCTTTTACTCCAGACATTGCAAAATTATATTCCTGCATGATACTGCTCCTCCACATGCTGCAGCATTGGTCAAAATCTACTCAGAAACACCCAAATGAGCAGTCTTCCCCTCCCATCATATTCACTAGACATTGCTCTTTCTGATTATTACTTGTTTCGATTGATGACACATGCCTGTCTGAGCAGCATTTCACACCATATGAAGTTACCAAAAATTGGGTTGATTTGTGGATAGCCTCAAAAGATGAAGCGTTCTTCTGATGCATTATCTGTATGCTGTTAGAAAGATGGGAAAAAGTAGTGGCTAGCAATGGACAATACTTGGAATAAAACATAATGAATTGTTCTTTCACAATAAAGTGCCCAATTTTTGATAAAAAAGGAGACTTATTTGTATGCCCAATAATTAACATAAAAATTATATTGACAGTTTGCATATATTTTCAAGCAGTTTAATATAAAGATTAGGATAAGGCAATAGGATAATTATAGCAACATTACTAATACTGATTTTTCCATGTGCTCACAGCCAGCAAAAACTCTTTTAATGGCTACTGACTATAGGAAAACCAACTCCAGCACTGAGAATGGAAAGAAAATCGGAAAACGGAGAATGAACGAGAAACCATGTGATGAAAAACCTGAACTATCAAAAGCTGAAAGAATTTAGAAAGAAAGCTGGTGAATATGCATTTAAAAAATTTCTGAAGGACATACAGAAATCTACAATAATTCGCAAAAGCTTTGGCATACGTCTTGACAGTCTTCATCTTTATGGAATTCCTTTGACTGAACTTATGAAGAAAGAAACTCGAAAATTCACGTACCAATGAGGAGCCCACTGAAAAGAATGTCTGGATATCCCTCAAGAAACCTGCAAAGATTCCAAAAAAAAGGTGAATCATTAAAAGTCCCACAGAGCAACTATTTCTAACAAAGTCCAGTTTGATGAAGAAAACCCCAGCTAATGTTGAAACTGAACTGATAAAATGAAAGATCTGTCTAGTGATCATGACCTCTGATCAAGTGGACTGTATCAGTCTTAACTGATACTTTGTAGAATCATGCAAAGAAAAATTTGAAACAACTGTGAGAAAGGAATTTATCTTGATTAATATGAAAACTAGTGGCTATAACTTTTTAATAGTGGTATAGTTTATGTTATTTAGTTACATCAAATAATATTCAAAGAGGAACACTGTGAATAATAGTAGAATAAACATCAAAACATCATTGAAAATGAAGAAACTAAGTTCTAAATGGTATTAAAGAGTAATAGGTTGGAAAAAAAAAAGAACAATATCACTAAGTTTAAACTTGCATAAACAAAGTAGGTTATAACTTCTTCAATGGTGGTACTTTTTTTTTGAGTCTGCTCATTAAGACCTGTATTTAAACAGCTTTTATTAACTAAATTTGTGTAATTACTTACTTTAATCTCTGTTTTTATAAACTTCCATTCATTAAGATGATATTTCATCATTAAGGAAGTTTGTTGATGAAAGTTAGCAAATTGATTTTTTTTCCTAAGATCACTTTTCTGTATTACACAACCGGTTTTCCCCTTAAATGAGTATTAGTTAAATTAGAAATAACTTACTAATTAGAACTTTCTTTCTACAGACCACATTATGAAAATTTTATTTTTAATTTATTTTTTTTTTTCTGAAAAACATTATGGAAGCAAAACTGTTAGAGTCTAGAAATCCGCCTTATTTGATTTGCTTCTTAAACTCAACTATGGAATTTTGTTAAAAAATGTTTTTGAAACCATCTGTGTTAGGAACTGATTAATGCTTAACTAATATTTGGATCATTTTTTATTACTAATGCATACATTTATATATAAATTTTTTTATATTGTTTTTTCCACAATTTAATATTTTTCGTTTATAAGTCAACTACCATAATTTTTCTGCCAAATAGTTTCATATACAGATTAATTTTAGTGCTTTGGATTAATTAATACTTTTCAGATATTTTTTTTTTCATTTTCTTAATGTATGAAAGCTACAGCATTTAAATTTTTTTTAGCTTGAATGTGAACGAATTGTAACATTTGAAGATAATTATCTAAAAAATGCATCTAAAAGATCAGGAAATCTTTTCAAGACTGCAGTACAAGAAATTCTGAAGGTAATTTATGAACTGATTTTTTTTTTTTTCTTTCCTCTGTGCTTTTCTGAAGACAACCAGAAAGCATAGAGAAATGTGCAAGTAAATTGCATGTACCAAAAAATGTAATTCAAAGAAATATATTAGCAGAAGTGACTTGGTTACCTCATTTATTTTAAGCAAAACTTAAAGTATGAAATGTGTAAACGAGGAATAATATGATTATTAAAAAGTATGGTATTAAAAGGTATCCTTTTCATATATAATGAGTTGAAACTTTAGCAGTGGCTTCTGTGGATAACAACTAATACGAAGGACTTATCTTTTATGAAACATTTCCAGTCTTTCAACATGGTTATCAATATTGCGTGCAATTCATTGCTAGTGCAGAGATAAATTAGCCACAGATTGTGATATATATGGCAGAATACAGCCAAACAAAATGATGAGAAGTTTCTAAAGAAATTGTTTCTGCTTCTTCCGTAATGCTGGTTGCAAGTTATGTTCTAAAAATTAACAGTTACGGTATTGACAAGCTGTCTGAGATAATTTGCCTTAGGATAGCACCATCATTCAAACATGAGAATCACCATAACATTCACATTGCTGGAATTCTAACAAAAGTTTGATTTTTGTGTTGACATATCTTGATGCCATTTTTTAATTTAACATTAAATGTTTGGCTTATATATGATCTGGTGCATCTCTCATATGCCACGTATATGGAGCATAATGGGCCTAACAGCAAGCAATAGTGAAGCTGCTGAATATTGGTAGTTTAACTTGGGTTTGATTCCAGGCAAACGGCCTGGCTGCATGACCACTTTTGTGGTTTTCTCCATGTGTGGTGTGTATATGAACTAAATTCCCTTAGAAAGACCCTCACAAAGGCATCTCTTCACTTAGGCAGATAGCCCTTGAGTGGTTTGCCATAATCAAGAACCCAAACCATCTAATATATTTAAAAAAGTCCTCATCTTTATGCTTATATTACTTGCCATTTGTGCATTTCTGACAGATGGTGTGAAATCTATTATGGCGCAGTTTTTCTCATATCCAGGCATGCCTTCATACTGCAAAACATAGCCTTAATGTAATAATTCTGCCTCATAGCTTAATTCACAAATTGTCTTGTCTGGTATCGATCTCTATCAACTTGCCAACAACTGGGCCCTTCGTCTTCACTGATAATAGACTGGCTCAGCTGAGGGATATCTGCTACACTATGGTGATCCACATTGAAGAGTGTATCCTCCATGCCACCATTCCAGAAGGTAATGCAGGTTCCATGAACACCTCATGAAAACTTTACTCATACTATTGTGTTCAGTGGCTACTGGCATATTCAGTCTTATCCAATTTCACTCCTCTAGTTTTGAGAATATCATGAGACTTCATTCTTCTCTTCATGATGCTAGGACATAGTAATGAAAGGTAGAGTCCATTTATTATGAGGTTATTTAGTAACCAAACAATGTGTAATATACATGAGAAGCGCTGGTTCTGTTTTATGACAAATACACAGCGATGTATAATTTTTGTCTTTGAGTACATTTTGACATCAACCTACCATCTACCAGTAGAATTAGATCAATTTAATTATGTCATTTGGCAATCAGCTCCATTTGAATAATCTTTTTTATAAGCGCAAAACAACTTTTTGTTAATGATCCAGGCAATTGAAAACATACATGCATTGTAATGGGAAATTAATAGCGACTAAATTACTGTTTAATTCTGAATCATATAACATTAATGGGATGAAAATGTCCTGCATCATATTTAAATAATCTGTAATACTATACCTTGACATTTAGCTTATTTAATTATGTGGCTTGATTACTGCATATTATTCCTAATTCTCTATAGTATTGGAAAGGTTATCATGTTTCTAATTAATATAATATAAGCCTGCATTGTGCATCCCATAGTCCTACAAATTTCTTGATGCAGTTCACATTTTAAAAAAAAAAAAAAAAAAAAAAAAAAAAAAAAAGGTCTGAATGGTTTCAGATTTTAAATTATGTCCAAAGGGGCGTTTTTCTTAACACATTTTGTGTGTTATCTTTATTTATTAAATATCATCATGTTTTTTGCACTTAAACCCTAAAATTCAGTTCAAGAGCAATAATCGCAAAATAAATTTAAAATGAGCATATCTTTAGAATTTCCCATACACAGTCTCGCGCGCTGGAGATAAAAAAAATTTTCTGTACAGTGTTACCTTTGCTCGCTTTGAAATCCTTGAGTTTGCTACTCAAAAATTCGTTAAAAGTTTCACAAACTGTGAAATCGATAAAACAAATTCCAAATTTCAAATTTTGGCTTCCAGATGCCCATGTGGTGTAGTGGCCGAAACAGCTACACAAAAACTCGGTTGTGATACAGAGTTCAAATGAACTTCTAACTCAAGTTCTAACAATAATATGAATTTTAATAAAAATAAAAACATTAACATTCGCGATTCATGATGATGTGGGACTTCAGTGCATTTAATACCATAATTTCAGAAAATCATTAAACGGGAAAGTACACGATCAACAGTATACACAAGGAGTGATAGTTCTAGCGGGCCATAATGCCCATAGCTCCAGCTGGCTAGTCTTGACTCTTCTCTGAAAACCAACTTACTTTCTCTCTGCCAGAACCTTATCTAACTCACAGTGTCGTTACGTGTGCTGAGCTCCTGGGTGGAGATTCCTTCACTCATCCATAACAAAGGTGTCCCCATTCTGACCCTGATGAAAAGACTTCTTTATCCCTTTGTCCCTTGAAGTGACCTCTGAGGCTGCAACCGGAATCATTAACAAAGGTACCTTGTTGCAACAGGATTTCTCCTGTGGTCTGTAAGAGGTACCAGTATTCGTAAATCATTCATCCTAGACAAAGAACCTGTATGTGACCTTATCATACCCATATTCACAGGAGGATTATGTTATTCAAAATTTGATGGCTCTAGGTACCGTTGTTTTATCATAGTGTGAGAAACATATGTACATTTAGGCAGATTCTTCATTATTTAATTTCTTGAAATATAATACAGAGCAATAATATTTGGTGGCAGCAATTTGAAAAGTGAAACAACGCTTTTAGTGAGTCAATGCAAAATGCCAAAACGAAATTGATATTACTTCTGGGCAAATTGCCCCTTTGGACTAAAAAGGGGGAGATGAATGCATACAACATTAAATTAGAAAATGGAACTGGTCAAATGGTTTCTGTGTCTGTTTATCAAAGTGAGCTGAATATATGTTTTTATGGTGAAAGGCAAATAGTAAATGATGTTTAAAATATGGCTATATATGAAATTGTGACAATTTTGCATTTAAAGCAGTAACATAATTTGCTTTGGATCTAGCTCTTTGGATGAAGCTATGTAAACAGTGAAATATATGTGTACAGATTGCCATTTTAATGGAAGACTTTACCTATTTTATTTCATTATATATGCTATTCAGTTTTCAGTTGATGTCAAATCTATTTACAGATTTCGAAATGGAATGAAAAAATTGCTGTCGGATATAGGTAAAGAATATTTGGTTACTTTTCTGTTTACATTCCCACCTGATTTTTTTTAAAGCATCTGATGCTGGTAATCAGTATAATTATCCTTTTCCGTTTTTTCCCCCCTTACATTTACCATCTGTTTTTGCATAATTTAAAGATCAGCTTTTTTTTAAATCATGATTAAAAGAATTGTTTCCTTGTTGTGACAGTATTTTAAATTGAATTGTGTTTTGCACAGTTGTTGAAATGTAAGTACGGTAATTTGATATTTATCAAGGAAGAAACAAAAGCTTTAATTTTCATCTAAGAAAATTATGTTTTGCTAAATCTAGGTTTTATGCAAACAATCATAATATAAAACTGTGTTTGGGAAAACTTTGTTTTTAAATGCAGGATAAGTTATGCATGAGCAGATTGGACTAAGAAAAAAGACCAATTTGGAGGTAGTCCTGTTACAAAATATTTTCTCCTTTCTTTGCGCATGCCTTTGTGGTTTAATGGCATATCTGGAAGTGTACTTAATGCGTATTCGAAACATCCAGTGTTCGAATCCTGGTAGGGCATTGCGCATTTTTTTCAACTCTCCTGCTTCCCCTCACCCCCCAAAACTTATGATTCTTCAATGTGCGGATATTTTATTACATATAAAAAATTTCTAGTCTCTTAAATTTTAAATTATTTAGAGTAATATTATGTATTGAATACTTACTACTGAAATTTTGTGTACTCTTTTCTGTTGCAAAAAACCCTTATGTCTTCACCTTTTATGTTTTTTTGTTATCTTTTAAGGTAACCTGGAAGTCTCAATTTT